>JARQOD010000010.1:66005831-66150448 GCA_033576555.1 Oophaga sylvatica
CACCGCTCTGGTGGTACATGAACCCTGACACGCTTGGTGGTACATGAACCATGACACCACTTCGGTGGTACATGAACCCTGACACCGCTCTGGTGGTACATGAACCCTGACACCGCTCTGGTGGTACATGAACCCTGACACCGCTCTGGTGGTACATGAACCATGACACCACTTCGGTGGTACATGAACCCTGACACCGCTCTGGTGGTACATGAACCCTGACACCGCTCTGGTGGTACATGAACCATGACACCACTTCGGTGGTACATGAACCCTGACACCGCTCTGGTGGTACATGAACCATGACACCACTTCGGTGGTACATGAACCCTGACACCGCTCTGGTGGTACATGAACCCTGACACCGCTCTGGTGGTACATGAACCATGATACCACTTCGGTGGTACCTGACTCTGAAACCGCACCCGCGGTATGTGAAGCCTGATACCGCTTTTGCAGTAGATGTGCCTGAAACAATAACCGTGGTACATAAAGCCTGACACTGCTTCCTGCTGTACCAGTGCCTGAAATCGCACCTGCGGTATGTGAAGCCTAACATCTCTCCTGCGGTACCTGTGTCTGAAGCCACACCCACAGCACGTAAACCCCGACACCGCTCCCTGCAGTACCAGAACCTGTAACCGTTCTGACGGTACTTTAATTAGCACCAGTGTCTTCCTGGTTAGTGTTCCTGAGTCCGTGCAGTGAGAGCTTGTGCCAGTACACAAATCCCATTCTGTCCGATGACACAGAATCTGTGCTGTCTGAACAGTGTCCGGTTCTGCCCCTAACTCAAGAGTCTGTGTCTGTCCTGCCCGATAACCCAGAGCCCGTGCCATATGAATAGTGTCCGAATCCAGTTCTGACAGTGACTCCTGAGTCTGTGTTTATCCTGCCCAATAACCCAGAACCCGTGCTGTCTGTACAGTGTCCGAATCCTGTCTTTTTAGTGACTCCGAATTCATGTCTGCTATAGTGACCCATGGGCAGGGCCGGCATTAGGGGCAGGCAAACTACGCAGTTGCCTAGGGCCCCCATTACCCAAGGGGCACCCAGCCGCACCACGCGGCAGCTACTGGGCTTCTGGGTCAGGGGGGCCAGCACTGATTTGCCCTCACCCCGCATTCAACTGTATCAGCATCATGGATCCTGATAAAGTTGAAATCAATGATGAAGGAGAGAGCGTCAGGTAAAGATCCCCTTCCATCATTCCCCCTCCGCTTCTGACTCAGCGGGCGTGATGACGTCACTTCATTGCACGCCATACTGTGCCGATGGAGCTGCTGAGTAGACACACAGCAGAGACCGGGGGGGGAGCGAGGAGAGGTGAGTATTGTATTCACTTATTTTTAAATCAGTGAGTACGTTATGGCCATAATACTGGAGCAATATGGGGTGTGCATTATACTCTATGGGGCTGTATTATACATTATGGGGGCTGCATTATACTATATGAGGCTGCATTATTCCTTATGGGGGCTGCATTATACTATATGAGGCTGCATTATACTCTATAGGGCTGTATTATACTCTATGGGGCCTGCATTATACTTTTTTGCGCTGCATTATACTATATGGGGCTGCATTATACTCTATGGGGCTGTATCATACTCTATGAGGCTGCATTATACTCTTTTGTGCTGCATTATAATATATGGGGCTGCATTATACTCTATGGGGCTGTATTATACTATATGAGGCTGCATTATATTCTATGGGGCTGTATTATACTATATGAGGCTGCATTATTCCTTATGGGGGCTGCATTATACTATATGAGGCTGCATTATACTCTATGGGGCTGTATTATACTTTATGGGGCCTGCATTATACTCTATGGGGCCTGCATTATACTATATGGGGCTGCATTATACTATATGGGGCTGTATTATACTCTATGGGGCTGTATTATACTCTATGGGGACTTCATTATACTCTATGGGGTTGTATTATACTTTATGAGGCTGCATTATACTATAGGAGGCTGCATTACACTCTATGGGGGGCTGCATTATACTCTGTGGGGCTGCATTATAATCTATGGGACTGCATTATACTCTATAGGGACAGCATTATACTCTATGGGGCTGCATTATACTATAGGAGGCTGCATTATACGCTATGTGGGCTGCATCATAATCTTTGGGGCTGTATTACACTCTGAGGCTGCTTTATATTCTATGAGGCTGCATTATCCCTTATGGGGGCTGCATTATACTATATGAAGCTGCAGTATACTGATCCACTCCCGTCTTGACTACTGTAACGCTCTATTACTTGGCCTCCCCATTACTCGACTTTCCCCTCTGCAGTCCATTGTTAATGCAGCAGTCAGGGTCATCTATCTGGCTAATCAGCACTCGGACGTGTCCGTTCTGTGCCAGTCATTGCACTGGCTGCCATACATTATAGGATCCAATTTAAGCTGCTCGTTCTCACCCACAAAGCTCTCCACAGTGCGGCACCCCCCTACATCTCCTCCCTCATTTCTGTTTTTCCGCCTACCCGCTGGCTACACTCCGCAAGCGACCTTTGACTAACATCCGCAATAATCTGTACCTCCCACTCCTGACTCCAAGACTTCTCCCGAGATGCACCAATCCTCTGGAATGCTCTGCCCAAAGAAATTAGGACTAACCACAACTTGCGCTCACTAAAAACACCAGAATGGGGGACATTACACTAGGATGGGGACATTATACCAGAATGGAGACATTATACTAGGATGGGGACATTGCACCGGGCGGGATTGGGGACAGTATACCAGGATGGGGACATTATACCACGTTGGGGGGACATTATACTAGGATGGGTGGAATTATACCTAGATGGGAACATTATACCACATTGGGGGACATTATAATAGGATGGGGAACGTACAGAGGAAATTATATCAGGATGGGGACATTATACCAGGAAGGGGCAGTGGATGGTGGAATTATCATAGCCCGGGGCCCAGGATGGGGGGATTATTACAAGGAGCCCTTAAATGTGGAAAACAACTCTATGTCTTCAATCACTTCAAGGTCGCGCCCTTCCAGATTGCACACTGATTTCTCATGACTGGTACATCGGATCTCTACAGAAAAAGTATCGTTTTTCTAGGTGGACGAGAGCCCCCACATCCGACCACTACTGCGGCATGTAAGACCCTGCTTCCCTGTAATAATGAAGTCAGTTTTTGTTTCTTTTTCCATCTTCATGATCCTATTGTTCAGGTGATGAAGCTGAGTGGGGTTCTTTTATTGGGGGTGATCTAGTTCCTCATTGATACCATTTTGTGGATAAACCACTATTTCATCCCTTCTTTTACTGCGCATTTCTGAGTGGTAGCAAAAACAGGAAAAAAAAAACCTCCCCAGCAAATCAGATTTTTTTTTCTTTGCCCGCGTTCGCAGTGCATGTAAATCTGCAGGAGAGGACACGATCATGGCCGTACACGGAAGCAAAACAAATGTCGCCTTCTCCCTAAAAACATAAAATAAATAAAAAAAAAAAATAAATAAAAAAAAATAAAAACATAAAATAAAAATAAAGAAAAAATAAAGAAAAACATAAAATAAAAATAAAGAAAAAAAAATAAAAAAGAAAAGAAAAAAGAAAAAAATTAAAAGAAAAAATTGTTTGTATTGTGGTAAGAAAAAAGCCACCCTGATTGATAATGTGCCTGCTGCCCCCTGCACTGTAACCTTGGAGCATTATCTCGCCCTCGCTGTAGAATTCACCCCCACGCTGATCTCAATCACTTGCCCTCAACAAACATGGCGGCCTCCACATCTTCCCTTACGTGTGACTCCGCCTTTTCCGTCGCTTCTTATGACGTAACACTTGGCGACTCTTCAGCTTAGAGGCGACACACGTAAAGCAGGAACATGGCGGAAATCCTAGACGGTAAGCTGAGTGTGAGCGAGGCCGGGAGGGAGCGCGGTGCTGGGTGCGACCCCGGCAGTGTGTTGTGTGCGGGACGCCGCCGCTCCGCAGGAAAGACCAGTTTTATGGACTGTACCAATACGCAGCCTCATAGGGAGCATCTATAATATCTAGTGCAGCAGAAGATGGGAGCTTTTGCTTTCCCACCCTCTGGTTAGGACTGGTAGAATCTGATTGTTGCTATGGAGATTTCTCTTGCGCTGCACTAGGTGGTCCAGCAGCGAATGATGGCGGGATTGTCCGTCACCCATATGTTTGGCTTCTAGGGTATTTTCTGGGCTTCCATATGTATTTTTGGTGGAGTGCATGCAAAAAAAAATCACGACGAAATGTCCAGCTTTGACTCGAGTCATGGATGAAACTCGAACATACGAATCTATGGGTCCATGAAATCCACTGGTGAAAAATCCATATTTCAGATTTTTATCTTTGTATGAGTGTCCCTCCCGGTAATATAGGCTGGATGTCAGGGCTGTGTGTCCCTCCGGTAATATAGGCTGGATGTCAGCTCTGTGTCCCTCCCGGTAATATAGGCTGGATGTCAGCTCTGTGTCCCTCCCGGTAATATAGGCTGGATGTCAGCTCTGTGTCCCTCTCGGTAATATAGGCTGGATGTCAGCTCTGTGTGTCCCTCCCGGTAATATAGGCTGGATGTCAGCTCTGTGTGTCCCTCCCGGTAATATAGGCTGGATGTCAGCTCTGTGTGTCCCTCCCGGTAATATAGGCTGGATGTCAGCTCTGTGTGTCCCTCCCGGTAATATAGGCTGGATGTCAGCTCTGTGTGTCCCTCCCGGTAATATAGGCCGGGTGTCAGCTCTGTGTGTCCCTCCCGGTAATATAGGCGGATGTCAGCTCTGTGTGTCCCTCCCGGTAATATAGGCCGGATGTCAGCTCTGTGTGTCCCTCCCGGTAATATAGGCTGGATGTCAGCTCTGTGTGTCCCTCCCGGTAATATAGGCTGGATGTCAGCTCTGTGTGTCCCTCCCGGTAATATAGGCTGGATGTCAGCTCTGTGTGTCCCTCCCGGTAATATAGGCTGGATGTCAGCTCTGTGTGTCCCTCCCGGTAATATAGGCTGGATGTCAGCTCTGTGTGTCCCTCCCGGTAATATAGGCTGGATGTCAGCTCTGTGTGTCCCTCCCGGTAATATAGGCTGGATGTCAGCTCTGTGTGTCCCTCCCGGTAATATAGGCTGGGTGTCAGCTCTTTGTGCCCTCTCCGGTAATATAGGCTGGATGTCAGCTCTGTGTCCCTCCCGGTAATATAGGCTGGATGTCAGCTCTGTGTGTCCCTCCCGGTAATATAGGCTGGATGTCAGCTCTGTGTGTCCCTCTCGGTAATATAGGCTGGATGTCAGCTCTGTGTCCCTCCCGGTAATATAGGCTGGATGTCAGCTCTGTGTCCCTCCCGGTAATATAGGCTGGATGTCAGCTCTGTGTCCCTCCCGGTAATATAGGCTGGATGTCAGCTCTGTGTGTCCCTCCCGGTAATATAGGCTGGATGTCAGCTCTGTGTGTCCCTCTCGGTAATATAGGCTGGATGTCAGCTCTGTGTCCCTCTCGGTAATATAGGCTGGATGTCAGCTCTGTGTGTCCCTCCGGTAATATAGGCTGGATGTCAGCTCTGTGTGTCCCTCTCGGTAATATAGGCTGGATGTCAGCTCTGTGTGTCCCTCCCGGTAATATAGGCTGGATGTCAGCTCTGTGTGTCCCTCCCGGTAATATAGGCTGGATGTCAGCTCTGTGTGTCCCTCCCGGTAATATAGGCTGGATGTCAGCTCTGTGTCCCTCTCGGTAATATAGGCTGGATGTCAGCTCTGTGTGTCCCTCCCGGTAATATAGGCTGGATGTCAGCTCTGTGTGTCCCTCTCGGTAATATAGGCTGGATGTCAGCTCTGTGTGTCCCTCTCGGTAATATAGGCTGGGTGTCAGCTCTTGTGCCCTCCGGTAATATAGGCTGGATGTCAGCTCTGTGTGTCCCTCCCGGTAATATAGGCTGGATGTCAGCTCTGTGTGTCCCTCCCGGTAATATAGGCTGGATGTCAGCTCTGTGTGTCCCTCCCGGTAATATAGGCTGGATGTCAGCTCTGTGTGTCCCTCCCGGTAATATAGGCTGGATGTCAGCTCTGTGTGTATCTCCCGGTAATATAGGCTGGATGTCAGCTCTGTGTGTCCCTCCCGGTAATATAGGCTGGATGTCAGCTCTTTGTGTCCCTCCCGGTAATATAGGCTGGTTGTCAGCTCTGTGTGTCCCTCTCGGTAATATAGGCTGGTGTCAGCTCTTTGTGCCCCTCCCGGTAATATAGGCTGGATGTCAGGTCTGTGTGTCCCTCCCGGTAATATAGGCTGGATGTCAGCTCTTGTGTGTTCCTCTCGGTAATATAGGCTGGATGTCAGCTCTGTGTGTTCCTCCGGTAATATAGGCTGGATGTCAGCTCTGTGTGTTCCTCTCGGTAATATAGGCTGGATGTCAGCTCTGTGTGTTCCTCTCGGTAATATAGGCTGGATGTCAGCTCTGTGTGTTCCTCTCGGTAATATAGGCTGGATGTCAGCTCTGTGTGTCCCTCCGGTAATATAGGCTGGATGTCAGGTCTGTCGGTCGCCCCCAGTGTCTATTATGGTATACAGGGCTGTACAGTGCTGCAGCCCATTCAGTGAGCTCAGCGGCTCTGCCTGAGTAGATTTCACAAGCTGCTGAGCTCCCTGGTTATCTGCGACAACATCCATTAACAGACACTGGAACAGCATCAGGGAGTTGGCTCTGGACCCACTGAGGGTGAGTAAATAAGCTTTTTTTTTTTTTATATATATATATATATATATATAAACCAGCCGGGAAATGTTTTTTTTTTTTAATTTGCTAAAACTGGGAAACGTCTTTACTGTTGGGCAAGGAACGTTTTACAAAGGATTATACAGGCATTTCTTCTGTGGATTTTCAAAGTGAGTACACCAGTCTCTTCAGGTCTAAAAGTTCTTTATAAATATATACGCAGTTGGTATTGTGAATTCTGGTGTCAGTCGGCTGCATCCACTGGACAAATAGGTTCTCCAGTTCCTCTTGTAGTTTTTGCGCATGATCTCCTATATATATGTGTAGGATTACATAATGAGCAGGATCAGAGCCGCCGATGTGCAAGGTGTGTATGGGATGTGCAACCTTATCTCACCGCAGTGCTCATGTCTGTGATTTCAGGTGGCAGAGATGATGGTGAACTTGCTGCAACCCAGGTAACCTGACTCTATGAAGAACACAGTATAGTAATGAAATACTATGTATATTATATACATGATTCGTTTCTCTGCTATTCAGGGAATCTAAATGTGCAAATTGTCTCTTCAGAGAGGATGAGGACTAGAACTTTAGGGCCACCTATAGGAAGCAGAGATCATACAAGTCAATACTGACTTTTTAACGAGCCTTGCAATATGACTCGGGATAAAAGTCAAACTAGAATCTCCATTTGCAGACACATTGTTGTATTGCCCCTTCATCAGTGCAAAGTATGAGATCTGATTTTACATATTTAATTTCCCAGAAGAACATGCAAAGCGTTTAAGTCTCCTCATACTGGCTTACCAGCCCTAGCACGTCACTCTCCATAAGGAGAAAACTTACCCCTTAGATCACAGTCTTAGCCTCTCACTCAGCCAAATCAAATCTCATACTTTGCACTGATGAGGGGCGTTAACCCGAAACACCGTGTCCAAAAATTGAGATTCAGATTTGGCTTTTCTCCAAAGTCATATTGCAAGGCTCGTTAAAGGGTTGATATTGACTTGTAGGATCGGTGGTTCCTATAGCTGGCACTAGAGTTCAAGTCCTCTTCCTCTCTGAAGAGACAATTTTTGAAATATTTATAAATATTAAATCACAGGTAAAATCTGTACACAGAGAATGCAAACTTTCCCATTACTGAGACAGATGACAGTTGGTGCTCATAAAGTTCTATGTAGAGGGAGGAGGGACAAGCTGTCCCTGCCCCTTGTCCATAGAACTTTATGAGCACCAACTGTCATCTGTCTCAGTATTGGGAAACTCTTGTCTTCACTTAATACAGATTTTACCCTGATTTGAGAATGATCAATCCAGGAGGAGAAAAAAGCAGATTTCTCTGATAAGGTACATCACAATGTTATAAATGTCTGATTGGCCGGGGTCCAACACCTGGCACCCCCGTGGATCAGCTGTTCTAGGTGGTGGCGTCTGCCGGCTTGAAGTATTCACTTGCAGAGCTGCTCCGTCTTCTGGAAGTGGCCACCGCAGGGTTTCAGCACATCCGCCCTCTATTGATTTGAATAGCAGCAGGTGGATGTGTAGTACCCTGCTTTGGCCACTACCACAAGACGGAGCAGTTTCAGGAGTGAGTATTCTTGGCCGCCGACACCAATAGCAGCTGATTGGTGGGGGTGTCGGACCCCGGTCGATCAGACTTTGATGACCTATCCAAAGGATAGGTCATCAATGTAAAAGTAGCGGACAACCTGTTTAATCTTGGTATTGTTTCTATTGTATAATTTTAGGCTCAAGATGATGATGACATGGCAGCCACGAACTCCAGACTGGCGCAGGTGAGGGTTCTCCCCCGATCACATGGATAGAGGGGATACCATACAATTTTATAACCACCATGTAAACTTGCAGACATGAGGACCCAGACCAAGTGGTGCAGAGTGCTTCATGTAACGTCCCCCGGAGTGCGGTCTGTTATTAATGTGTTAGAGATGGTTTCTGAGCAGAGGCTCCCTCTGGTGGTTACAGACAGTACTGAACCTTTCAGCGAGGAATGGCAATCTGGGTTCACTGACTGGTCTGATATAAGGGAGGTTCCCTCCCATGATGGTTGCCGGTGATCAATTGTTCTTGTCTCAATTGTGGTTCCTGGTTCATTTGGAAGCTTGCTGAGTCTTGCCTGCATCTTCTGCTATCAGATAAGATATTTTCTGCTTTTGTTTTTGTGCTTGCTTTTTGCATTGTTCCCTGCACTTCTGTGGAGGTCAGCCAGGTCCCCTCCGGGGGGCTTGTGCTCCTCTCAGTTTATCTGAAGCCACTGTTATTTGTTCATTTGCTTTTTCCTGTTTTTTTCAGTGGCTGCGGCTTAGTTTTGTTACACCAGAGATCTGATTTAGGTGGTAGAGGTCGTGTGATCTCAGATATTTTTGCAATCAGAAGAGTTGGTATTTTTTTTTTTTTTAGTTTTTTTTTTTTGGATTGCAGTGAGTATCCTTTCCTGTACTTTTCTGTCTAGACAGATTGGGCCCCAGCGTTTGCTCATTCTATTTTCTGTCTGTGTCCGTGCTTCTTCTTGTCTAACCGCCATTACATGTTTGGGGGCTTCCTATTTTCTTTGAGGATGTGCTCCGGGGCAGATAGCTTTCATCTTTCTGCCTTTAGGTGTAGTTATCTCTCAGGCTGTGACGAGGCGTCTAGGATCAACGTAGGAACGCTCCACGGCTACCTCTAGTTGTGTGGTTAGTTCAGGTTACTGCAATCCAATAGGTTCCAGCCTCTCTGGTGTATTGCCGTTTTTGCTTATTCTCCTCAGCTACCAAAACACAACAGCGGTCCAGGCTCTCGTTCTCCCAATAGTTGGTGGTCTCACTTCTGAGGATCTGCTCTAAATGTCTTATATGAGGAATAACTGTTCAATTTGTGACCTCAAAGGGGAAATACGGGACTTTGTGAAGAACGAAAAATTGTGCCTAAGCACCTTTCTGCTGTGCCCAGCGCTGTTCATCACTGCCTATGTGGACAGAGTGGCGCCTTCTCTTCTGCTCTGTTGACAGGGCAGGGCTTCGATGGTATTCTGATTGACAGCTGGATTCCTTCTGCCTAACTGGGTGAGCGACTGTCAATCAGAATGACGTCGGCAGTCCTGTTCTGTCGACAGAGCACAGTGGAAAAGAAGCCGCCGCTCTAATGAGGTGACGTCAGTAGAGGCAGCTGAATCGCCGGCAGGAGCGGGTCTGTGCCGGCGATGAGCGGCAGGCAGGTAGGTAGCATCTACCTGCCTGTTGGTGCTTAGGCACAGTTTTTGTTTTTCCACAAATCCCCTTTAACAGAAGCACCTAATCAATAGAGTATTCCATAGTGCTGCTTATTGCCACTAATTTCTGTCCTTGGTGCCATCTTGTTCTGTTTCTTAGATGGCTGGGATGCCAATGCCAACTCCGCCTCCCTCCACCATGGGCATGGGATATCCACTCGGCCTAAATCCTCGACTAACACCTGACCAAGAAAACGGCAAACCGCCACAAACGGGAGCCATTCCTCAGCCAAACGACGGACTTCCTAAGGTGAAAAGCAATTTATTTTCTCTCATTTCCATTACTGCGCAGAGTTTTGTCATGTAACACACAATGAGGTTTTTTTTTTTTTTAATTGTTTTATTTTCTCAAATCAAAATCTCACTTGTTCAACTCCCATTTTAACGTTTTAGGCAACGCTTCTGGAACCGGAAGCCACTCGCTCGCTCCTCCTCGCTAGAGGTAATGTCCGGTGTACGTGCGTCAGGGGTTGTAAGAAATGCGTCTTATGCACAATGTAGTGAGTATTTATCTGTTTATCTGCAGGAAACCATCACATTGTTACGAATATCCCACCGCTCATGCCTTCCATTAATCGCATGCGCTCTCTCAATCAGTCTGGGGACGAATCTAGAGACGTAAGACTTCCATATTTGTTCCACCCTTGTGATTATAAAGTGAATTAAATGGGTATTCCCATCTCCAAGAACTTATCCCATTAGGTAGTAGGCGTACTAATAATAATATTAGATCACATAAATGCCCCTAAACAAAAAGAAAAACGAATAGACCCAAAAAGGAATATCCGCAATTATACCACAATATCAATGTAAACACGGACGTGGTAGTCTGAAATAACCATGGGCGACACCACAAAAATGGTATAAAAAGATAAATATTTATTTTCTCACATGTGAGACAATTAAAAAAGAAAGATGCAAGATATAATAAGAAAGGGACAATTTTCTAATAGGATTCCACTAAACAAAGACCATCATAGGTATGAACACCATATAATGAGGAAACAATGCTTCCTAACTGTAAATGTCTATGCAATAGTGCATGTTAACTCACTATTTACCAAAAGAAGATCACTAATGTGAAATAACCACAGCAAAATGCCATCGCAATATGACTGGTAACATAGAGACGTGAATCATGCTTATACATACAATACAAAAATGCAATGCATCAGGAAACATACCAATACAGATGGAGTGGAATTCCCCAGATGTCCCTCTGCCCCGACGCGCGTTTCGCACTGCTTCTTCGGGAGGCGTGTCAGGGCAGGGGGCAATCCGGTATATATATATGCAGCCGGTCAATAGCATAGAAGAAACCAAAATAACTGCCACCTGTATCTACGAGCACGACAATCCGCAGGTAACAATGTGCCGTAAAGTAAAGCCGCCATGCGTAGAGAATCTCTTAGAGATCCACCACGTCATATAAAAAAGACGTGAAGTGTACCACTTGCGCCTGCGCAGATCATGCCCAGACTACGGCGTCACACAGACGAATAGCGCTTGCGCTGACCTCTAGCCAATACGCACTAAGTTTTCATACATATCCTAGTGTAAATGGTTCTGTAATTGGAAGATGATGATACACACAAGTATTGCGGCATAGTGTGTGTGGAACAAAAAATATTTTCTTTCACATAGAAAAAATGCACGGCACGTGTGCTAGCAGATACAGGCAGCAACCAAAAATTGATGAAAGGTGAGATGTGAAAACAATACATATATATGTTACATAAGTGTAAAAGGAACTATTGTGGCGCTTGTGTCAATATAATTATACCAGCCATATAAGAGAAGGACGGGAGGCGAACATGCGATAAGACAAAACTGTGTCTAAGAAACAGAAGTGTCAAAATCACTGGAGTTCATCCACCATCCCTCTGCAGCACATCATAAGACACTAGCGCTCAGTTCCTAAAAAAGTGTAAGTGAATCTGTAAATGAATGTGTAATATAAATAAAATAAACAATAATGAACATAGTGATAATGATTATAATAAAGATAATAATGATAATAAAAATAACCACAATCACCAATAAGTAAATAAACATAAACAACAAATACTAAGAAGTATATAGACATGTGAAATATATATATAGATATAATATAAAATGTATATAAAGCATGTAATTACAACCCCAATAAAAAATAATAAAATGTAGTGACACATGAAAATAAAAATAAATATGAAAAACGATTTCTTCGACTCTTGACATGTAGGACCAGCTGAACAGGAGCAATCACTCATATTGACAGGTTACCACAGAATACTGAAATAAAAAGAATAAAATGAATATACAGAACAAACAACAAATTAAAACAATAATGATACCCCCTGCCAATTCTCAAAACCATTCAAAGATAAGCACAAAATCCCGAGGTTTCATTGAGCCCTCGGGGGGTGAGTGACCCCAATCGAAATATCCATTGGCATTCTTTTTTAGCCAATCTCTTGGACATATCACCCCCACGAGGGCCAAGATCAACCATATCGATACCTTTAACAATGAGAAGCCTAGAATTGCATTGGTGATATTGCCTAAAGTGTCTAGGGAGAGTTTTCAGCATTGTCACATCCGTAACTCCCTTTGCTTTATCAATGTCAAGGCAATGTTCACGCACCCTGATTTTTAATTCACGACTAGTCATTCCGATGTAAATCTTTCTGCAAGGACATTCAGCTAAATAGATCACTCCCTTGGTAGCCCCCTGAGGAAGGAGCATCCCAGGCTCCGAAAAGCGCGTTGGGGTGGGTTCAGGACGCTACTCTGCTCTCCCGAGGTAATACTCTGCAATTTCTCACTTTTCTCCTATGGCACCTTCATTAGATATGCATCTATGTTTATTCCACATGGCCATGTGTGCCAAGGATACAGGGATTAACTGAGAGGGACGGACACTTGTGGGTATAGAGGCTATTCACTCTGCTGGTAGCCCTCTTATTATCTTTATATACTGGGTCTGCTCTGTATAATGATTTAAGTTATTTAGGTATATTACATGTGGCTATTAAGCCATAACATTGATATCGCTCCCAGCTACATATAGGTACCAGCTAGTCATTATTTTTATTATACCTTTTTGACTAGTATA
The DNA here is from genome assembly GCA_033576555.1 of Oophaga sylvatica. Taxonomy (NCBI): domain Eukaryota; kingdom Metazoa; phylum Chordata; class Amphibia; order Anura; family Dendrobatidae; genus Oophaga; species Oophaga sylvatica. Next base: position 66,018,905 of record JARQOD010000010.1, read on the forward strand.
TTTTCATTATCATGCCTGGTATCCTCTGACTTTTGGTCCTATATTTACCTCGTATCTTCTTCATCATGTATTATGTCCTTTTTTATAGATTACATATTTAGAGAGCATTGTTTGTTTTCTCACCCGTGCTATTTTTCACTGTCATGATGTTTGCCGTCGCAATTGCGCACTTCTCCCTTGTTCCTATTTGTCCTGTTCCAATTTTATCCTGTTATGTCTTTTTGTATCAATAAAGATGTTGTTTTGAGACCACATGGCTGTGTTTCGTGTGGCATTTCTGTATTCAGTACAGTTGGTCTCTCTATCTAGTCCAGTATTCACATGCCTATACCAATTGGTCTAATATAAGAATAAATAAGATACAAGCCATTTGTATGTGATATGTCGGCCACATATATTTTACATGTAATGTATGCCCTAATGTCGAATTTTCTGGAATAATCAAAATTCTGGAAATGTAGGCTTTTCTTCATGTTGGCACAAGCTTTACACATACCGCATGGGAAAAAACCAATACGGTCGATATTCCTGTTGGCCCTCATTCTACCCTTAGGGTCATAAAAGCTATGCACCAACATGTCCTGTAAATTTGGAGCTCTTTTCGCTACCAAAGAGGGTTTTTCTGGTAGAATCCGCCCAAGGGTAGTATCTGTGAGAAGAATAGGCCAATGTTTCTCAAGAATTTTTCTAAATTCATTCCATTTGTTATTATAATTCGTTATAAATCTTACCTGGTTACCTGCAGTTTCATCAGTAACAATAGGCCTATTTCCCAGGACGTCATCCTGACAGCATTATGGAGGACGCCCTCCTCCTCCTTGCAGGGACAGGAAAAAACACACAAGAGGTTAAAAGGCCCGCTCCTCCCCCCTTTACCTCAGTGTTTTCCTGTCCCTGCACGGAGGGACACACAGGAGGCAGAGCGCGTCGGCGCTACTTACGGAGGGCTGGGAGACGGGACGGCGAGGTCGGCACCCGATCCTTGGGGAGCAGCCCGGGCTCGAAACTTCCTAGTGGGGAGTCCCTCAGCCGTAGAGACCAGGCAGCGGACGGCGCCTGGGTTAGAGTCGTTCCTCCCGGTGGGGGGCTCTCGACTCCTGGAATGGACAAGCGCGCTGGTACGCGCTCTCTCGCAGGAGGTAAGGCACTTCCGGGCGGGAGATGAGCAGGAAGCTGGGGCTGAGCAGAGGTGCGTTCCACGTGGAACGCAAAGGTATTAAAATCTACTTCCGGGTCATTTGTCCGGGCGGGTTTTTGAAAGCAGCTGAGACAGTCTATTGCCACCAGACAAGCGGTATCCTTCTCTTGAGGGGTGAAGTCTATCCTGCTGTGCAACTATGGAGGAAGGAGCAGTCGAAGGAGGGGTAAGAGCGCGGTGGCGCTACAATCCCTGTGGTTACCTAGACTTGTTATCTGATGAGGTCTGGGAAACTTAAGCACTGATTATCCCTAATCTTAAATTTTAGGAGAAGGGATCAGCAACTCCCCAATCTACTGTGGAAAAGTCGGGCAAATCTGTTTCAAAGTCTAATAGATGCCCAGTATGTCATGTGAAATTAGCAAGTTCTTATAAGAAAGCTCTCTGCAAGCCATGTACTTCCAAGATCTTGGAAAGTGAACAAACGTCGCTTCGGGATGAAATGAGAACATTAATTCGTGAAGAGGTGCAGGCCTCTATAGCTGATATGTCCAAACAACGTCAGTCTAGTCCGAGAAAGCGAGTAAGATGGGAGACGGATCTAGAGGAATCTGATGGGAGTTCTACGGATCAACCTGTGCAGATGGTAGAGGATCCCGGTGAAGAGGGTGAACTTCTTCAGGATTTTCAGGATCAAAATAGGAAATATTTATTTCAGCTTGAGGACACGGATGACCTTGTGAAAGCTGTGAGAGATACCATGCAGATTGAAGAAACTCCGAAACCACAGTCCAGACAGGACTTAATGTTTGGAGGTCTCACTTTTCAGAGGAAAAGAGTGTTTCCGGTTAGCGATCACATCCGCACTATGATTTTAGATGAATGGAAGGATGCGGAACGGAGACTTGTTCTGAACAAGGACTTCAAAGGACGTCTACCTTTTGATCCAGAGGATATAAGTTTATGGGAGGTTACTCCTAAGATTGATGTCCCAGTGGCGAGAGTAGCCAAAAAGACATCCATTCCTTTTGAAGACTCTTCTAGCCTTCGGGACCCTATGGATAGAAGAGCTGACATTATGTTAAAGAGGGCATGGGAATCCTCATCAGCCCTTATTAAAACCAATATAGCAGCTACGTCGGTAGCTAGATCTATGGCCCTCTGGATAGATCAATTGGAAGATCATCTTTCCAATAAAACGCCTAGAGCAGATATTCTAGCCTCTTTACCTTTGATAAAATCTGCTACGGCTTATCTTGCAGATTCTTCTGCGGAATCTGTAAGATTTGCTGCAAGAAATAGTTCTCTATCTAATGTGGCTAGAAGAGCTATTTGGCTACGATCTTGGTCGGGGGATAATGCATCTAAAACTAGATTATGTTCTATTCCTTTTTCAGGCTCAAAGGTTTTTGGTCCGGCGTTAGTCGAATTCCTAGAATCCGCCTCCGACAAAAAGAATAGGTTTCCTGAAGAGAAACCAAAACAGCCTCAGCCCTTTCATAGAGGTTTTCCCCCTAGACGTCAACCTGACTTCAGGAGTCAGAACAGGTCCTATAGAAGAACGTATAAGGCTCCCTATAGTCAGAACTCAGGGAAAACGTCCTTCGCTTCATCCTCTAGGTCCAAAAGACAATGACGCCAGGGTTATCGGGGGAAGGCTCAGATATTTTTCAGAAGCCTGGGCACAGGTTACTGTAAACCAGTGGGTTCTCAGAACCATATCAGAAGGGTACAAAATAGAGCATTTATTTCCACCCCCCGAAAGATATATCTCTCCAACAGTAGTGCAGCTGGACTCTCCCATGTGGGTGGACATCCAGGATATGTTACGCTCAAAAGTCATAGTTCCGGTCCCTCTAGAAGAAATAGGAAGGGGCCACTACTCTTCCCTATTTTCTATCCCAAAGCCGTCAGGGGGAACCCGGACCATTATAAATCTAAAACCCCTAAACTCATCTGTCAAATACAAAAGATTTCGAATGGAATCCATTCGCTCAGCAACCCAGCTAATAGACAAAGGGGCAGTCATGTGTACACTCGATTTAAAAAACGCCTATTTTCAGATTCCCATTCACCCTTCTTCTCAGAAGGTTCTAAGATTTGCAGTGAAACTGCCGTCCCAGACCGAACACTTCCAGTTCAGAGGCCTTCCTTTTGGGCTAGCTTCAGCCCCCCGTATTTTTACAAAGCTGGTAGCAGAGGTAGTGGCCTATCTGAGAAGTCAGGGGATAATAATTATCCCATATCTAGACGACTTCCTTTTGATTGCAGATTCAAAAGAAGTTTTAAAAACCCAGAGAAACAGAACTATTGCAGTCCTAGAATCTCTAGGATGGGTAATCAATTGGGAGAAGTCGGACCTGATTCCAGAATACAGGAAGATTTTTTTGGGAGTTCTATTGGACTCCAAAAGAAGAATATCTGTATTACCCAAAAGAAAACAAAGAGAAGTAATATCCAAGGTCAAAGGACTTTGGAAGCGGCGAACCTCCATAAGAGATGCTATGAAGGTTCTCGGCTTGATGACAGCCTGTATCCAGTGTGTCAGATGGGCGCAATTCCATTCCAGACCTCTGCAGAGACAAATTCTTTCAACATGGGACCGAAATCATATGTCTCTAGACAAGAAAATGCCAATCTCAGTATCAGTGAAGAAATCGTTACTATGGTGGATGCAGCCTGCAAACCTCCAAATAGGTTGTTTATGGACCACCTCTCCCTGCGTAGTGGTTACCACAGACGCCAGCGAGTGGGGTTGGGGTGGCCACTTAGAAGAAAATTTTTTTCAGGGCAAGTGGCCCGATTATGTCAGAAAAAGATCTTCCAATTTCCGAGAACTACTGGCAGTTTGGGAGACTCTAAGACGAAACGAGAAGGTATTGGCCGGAAGACATGTCAGAATCTTGTCCGACAATGTCACAACGGTTTCATTCTTAAAGCATCAGGGAGGTCCCAGACACCTTCAACTTCAAAATCTGGCGAACAAGATATTTTCCTGGGCAGAAAATACAATTCTTTCAGTATCAGCGGTACATCTAGAAGGAGCCCACAACAATCTGGCAGATTATTTAAGCCGGCAGGAAGTTTGTCCAACAGAGTGGGAGCTCAACGAAGACATTTTTCAGGAACTATGTCACTGTTGGGGGACTTCAAATATAGACCTTTTCGCAAGAAGAAAAAATTCGAAGGTTCCCAGATTCTATTCTCTAGACCCGCTAGATTTCCCGGAAGGGATAGATGCGTTCAGCCAAGTTTGGAAAGAACCTCTCTCATATGCCTTTCCACCACTAGCACTCATTCCGGCAGTCCTCAGGAAAATCAGAGAAGACCGGGCAAGAGTAATCCTGGTAGTTCCGTTTTGGCCAAAGAGAAGCTGGTTTCCCCTCCTAGGGAGGATGATGGAGGGAAACCCGATCGAGCTACCACTGAGAAGAAATGTGATTCACCAGGGCCCAGTATACCATCCGAACCCAGAATCTCTACACCTCTCGGCGTGGATCCTGAAAGGGACATCTTAAAAGCAAAAGGCCTCTCAGATCAGGTTATATCCACTATTCAGGCCAGTAGAAAGCCAGTTACTTCGGCCATCTACCTAAAGATCTGGAAGAGGTTCTGTCTGGAGGGCGGCAGATCTAGTATTTTGGAGGGTTCCCCTAACATACCAAAGATCCTAGATTTCTTACAGGCGGGTTTTAACAAAGGGCTAAAACCAAGTACGCTTAAGGTGCAGATTGCGGCACTTAGTTCTTTTCTTGACTTTCCTTTGGCATCTCACCCTTGGATTGTAAGATTTGTAAAAGCTACTCAGAGGTTACGCCCCACAATCAGACAGTTAACTCCCCTCTGGGATTTAAATTTAGTGCTTAGAGCATTATGTAAGGGATCTTATGCTCCTAACCAAGATATGCCTATTTCATTTTGTACTTGGCGAGCGGCCTTTTTGGTAGCCATTACTACGGCCAAAAGGATAGGGGAGATTCAGGCCCTATCAATAAATTACCCATATCTACAGATCAGAGATGATTGTATAATCTTAAAATTAGACCCAGCCTTCTTACCGAAGGTGGTGTCCAAAGATAATATTAATCAGGAAATTATTTTACCATCTTTCTGTGACAAACCTTCTAATGAGAAGGAGCAAATTCTTCATTCACTTGATGTTAGACAGGCAGTTTTGGACTATTTGGAAGCCACCAAAAATTGGAGATTAGACTCCAACCTCTTTATTTTGTTTGGAGGTAAAAACAAAGGTAAAAAAGCCTCTAAGGCTTCGATAGCCAAATGGATAATTAAGGTCATCTCAGACGCCTATCAGGCAAACGGTTCTAGTCCCCGGAAGGTCTGAAAGCACACTCTACTAGAGCAATTTCAGCGTCTTGGGCCGAGAGAGCAGGTGCCTCGGTAGACCAAATTTGCAGGGCCGCAACTTGGGCTAAATTTAATACGTTTTGTAGACACTACAGATTAGATGTAATGTCAGGTCAACATACTGCCTTTGGAAGGAAGGTTCTACAGGCAGTTATCCCACCCTGAGGAGGTTCTTTGGTACTCTCCATAATGCTGTCAGGATGACGTCCTGGGAAACTGGTATTACACTTACCGGTAATTATATTTCCAGGAGTCCATCCTGACAGCATGGGTATTTCCCCCCCTTGTTTGATGTTTTCATATGATGTAATATGATGATATCATTAAAGTGTTATTTCATGAGCCATGTGTGGTACTTGTTAATCACTGAGGTAAAGGGGGGAGGAGCGGGCCTTTTAACCTCTTGTGTGTTTTTTCCTGTCCCTGCAAGGAGGAGGAGGGCGTCCTCCATAATGCTGTCAGGATGGACTCCTGGAAATATAATTACCGGTAAGTGTAATACCAGTTTTTATGTAGAAGTTGTTCCCTCGTGGTAGTTTTAGCTCTTTTATATCCACGTTCAATGGCTCTATGTCCATAGCCGCGATTTTGAAATCGTTCCCTGAGCACTCTTGATTGTTCTTCAAACTTAATCTCTTCAGAGCAAATACGTTTTATGCGCAAAAATTGGCCAATTGGTATTCCTTGAATAGTTGCTCTGGGATGTGCTGACGAAGCATGTAGTAATGAGTTGGTAGAAGTCGGTTTTCTATATACATCTGTGGACAAATGGCCACTCGGTAACACTGCAATGGATAAATCCAGAAATTCAATTTGGCGTCCAGCTTTGTATGATAATCTGATGTTTAAATCATTATTATTGAGTTGATTCATGAAATTTTCAAGATCTCCAATGGACCCCTCCCAGATGAACAGAATATCATCAATGTATCGGATCCAATTATGGACCCGATCCACTCCTTGAACATGCTCACCCTGAAAAACGGACCACTCCCATGCCCCCATGAAAAGATTAGCATATGAAGGGGCACAGGAGGCCCCCATTGCGGTACCCCTCTGTTGCAAAAAAACTTTGCCATCAAACATGAAGACATTGTGTGTTAAGATAAACCGTAATAGCACGATAATGAACGATGCCATATCATTATCAAGATTGCTGGATCTAAGATATCTCTCTACAGCATTGAGACCATCTTCATGCCCTATGGAGGAGTACAAGGCCTCCACATCCGCTGTGACAAGTGTCATTTCCTTGGTAAGTTGAAGGTTTTCTAGATGGCCCAAAGCCGCCGTAGTGTCTTTAATGTATGATGGCAATTGACACACTAACGGCTTAAGGTAATATTCCACAACCTCACATATGATTTCACATAAACCTTCATTGGCAGCAATAATAGGTCTGCCTGGTGGGTCTAATGGGTTTTTATGGACCTTTGGAATGAGGTAAAAAGTAGCTAATCTAGGATTCAGTTTCTCATGAATATCGACTAATTTTTTAGGGACAAGGCCATCCTCATGAGCAATCAAAAGAATGTCAATTAATTCTGTTTTAAACCCAATGAGAGGATTAAAAGGGAGCAATTTGTATTCTGAAGTGTTATTTAGCAATTTATAGGCTTGTGCCTCATACATTGTATTTGGCCAAATAACTACATTGCCCCCTTTATCGGCCATCTTAAAGACAACATCGTCCCATTGGGTTAATTCTTCAAGGGCCATCCTCTCGGATTTAGACAGATTGTCAAAGTCCCTACATCTAGATTTATGTAATGTTTCAATATCCTTAGCTACCATTTTTGTGAAAGTATCAACCGCAGGGACAGATGTCAGAGGCGGAAATTTTTTTGATTTATTTATAAGCTTCATAGGAAAGCCACTACTTACAGCAGATGGGGTGTTTTCCTCCATGAGAGATTCCAAGATTGCCAAGGCCTGTTATTCTTCTCTACTAGACAACCCTTCATCCACCTCACCCTTGAAATGAAATTTCTTTAAAATCAATTTTCTTGAAAAAAAAAGATTTAAGTCTTTTGTAACGGTGAATGGATCTAAATTAGATGAGGGTGAAAAAGTAAGGCCTTTATGCAATACATTTTCTTGTAATTCAGTCAACAAATGAGAAGACAAATTGATTACCTTAACAGTATCCCTTTCTTGATTCCTATGGATAGAATTCTTCTTACGGAACTGCCTCGTTCTGAGACTATATCTCCCTTCATAATTAGAACTTCCTCCCTCACTCAGAGATGAGTTTGACACAATGGAAGAACTGCGAGATAGATTTCTCTTTATCGGTTCCTTTTTGACTTGCCACCTAAATATTTTGTTAGTTTCAAAATCTCCAAGATCCCTTTCGTATTTCTTTTGTTTATTTAGGCTGATGATACTTTCCCACTTCTCAACCTCTTTATCCAGGTTTTTGATCATTTCCTGAAATTTTTCCTCTTTCATTTCCTGTAGCAAAGTCTTCTGCAAATCCTCTATCTCAGTCTCAAGGGTTCTGAGTGAGGAGATGTTTTTTTTCAATTATGATGTTAATAAACTCTAGGGAACAGGTATTAGCCGCCTTAATCCAACGATTAATAAGGCCTTCATCGCCCAGATCGAATGTAGGAAAGATGTTTATCCTTAATCCCCTTGGGATAATTTTTTGTATCACATAATTTTCCAGGGTTATCTTGGTCCACCAAATCTTAATTTTTTTATGCAATACATTCTTATATTTCTTTAAAGCTTCTGAATGGTTATGAGAAGGAAGAGTAGAACTAGATCCAGCACCTTTCTTAAAAATATTAGTGGCCTTGGCCTGCCAAGAGCTTTCTTTGGCTTTAAAGTCCATTACAGAACCATTTACACTAGGATATGTATGAAAACTTAGTGCGTATTGGCTAGAGGTCAGCGCAAGCGCTATTCGTCTGTGTGACGCCGTAGTCTGGGCATGATCTGCACAGGCGCAAGTGGTACACTTCACGTCTTTTTTATATGACGTGGTGGATCTCTAAGAGATTCTCTACGCATGCGCGGCTTTACTTTACGGCACATTGTTACCTGCGGATTGTCGTGCTCGTAGATACAGGTGGCAGTTATTTTGGTTTCTTCTATGCTATTGACCGGCTGCATATATATATACCGGATTGCCCCTGCCCTGACACGCCTCCCGAAGAAGCAGTGCGAAACGCGCGTCGGGGCAGAGGGACATCTGGGGAATTCCACTCCATCTGTATTGGTATGTTTCCTGATGCATTGCATTTTTGTATTGTATGTATAAGCATGATTCACGTCTCTGTTACCAGTCATATTGCGATGGCATTTTGCTGTGGTTATTTCACATTAGTGATCTTCTTTTGGTAAATAGTGAGTTAACATGCACTATTGCATAGACATTTACAGTTAGGAAGCATTGTTTCCTCATTATATGGTGTTCATACCTATGATGGTCTTTGTTTAGTGGAATCCTATTAGAAAATTGTCCCTTTCTTATTATATCTTGCATCTTTCTTTTTTAATTGTCTCACATGTGAGAAAATAAATATTTATCTTTTTATACCATTTTTGTGGTGTCGCCCATGGTTATTTCAGACTACCACGTCCGTGTTTACATTAATAATAATATTAGCAAATACCTTCAGTTAGAAATGTAGTATAGTTCTTCTGATTCGCCCCATGTCCAGGGCAATGTGGTAGCTTAGGTGTCCATGGTTACCTCTACTCATATAGTGACAGTTAGTTGTTAGTGGTCATAACCATGGATATCTCAGCTAGTGCAAGGCCCTGTACTTGGGGTAAGTGACATAGCGAATCAGAAGAACTATACTACATTTCTAATTGGAGCTATTTGCTAATATTAGTATTATTACACCTACTACCTATTGGGATAGGATCTTTGAGATGGGAATACCCCCTTAAGGTTTTGTGGACACTGCGTGTGGGCATTTAGCTTGGATTATACGGCAGGAGCTGTTTGCTGGCTGTTACCAGCTAGACGCTCTTTAGCATCAAAGCATCGGCGGCTTGCCATTTATTTAACCGGATAGGACAGCTACTGCAAAAAAAAAAAGTCCACCCTATGTAGTATGTCGTGTTTATGGAAGTTGTGGCCAATTTTTGGGTTTATGCCTCCCGAGCGCATGTGCCGACAGTGGTCACGGGCAGTGTGGGCCTGGCCTCAATTTCTTCCGCTTGTTCAGTTTTTTTCTGTCTATGGGTTACTTAATACTTTTTGTTTTTTCAATTTTAGATTGAGGATTCATTATCGGGTCCAAAGATTCCACAAGTTCTCGAGAAAATTCTTCAGCTCAAAGAAATCAGACAAGAAGAGATGATTGTGCCGGTGGCCACAGGTAACAGGGCTGCTGTAAGGGGTCGGGGTTGTCTCATTTTCCGATTTATCATTCCGTCTAAACAGGCCAGCAGACGCCCAATGAAAGAACAAAATGCTCGTTTGTCAGATACGATTGCTCTCGGCAGCACGTCGTCCAATTTAAATACGGTATTTTTTTTTTTCCCATTTCAGAAGAGGAAGATTATGACGATTCAAACTTTTATTACGAAATCGAAGAGGAGGCAGCAGAACCAACCAAGGAGGTAGGACAATACCAGGAAACAATAACTGCTATTTTCAGCATGAATTTAATGCGTATTCCCATCTCCAAGATCCTATCCTATATGTAGTAGGTGTAATAATATCAGCAAATACTGTCAATTAGAAATGTAGTATAGTTCCTGTGATTCTCCTTGTCGCTTACCCCATGTGCAGGACATTGTAGTAGCTTAGGTATCCATGGTTACGACCACTAGCAACTATCACTGTATGAGTGGTCAGAACCGTGGCTATCTAAGCTACTGCAATGCCCTGCACATGGGGTAAGCAACATGGCAAATCAGAAGAACTATACCACATTTCTAATTGGAGGTATTTGCTAATATTATTATTACACCCACTACATATAGGGTAGGATCTTAGAGATGGGAATACTCCTTTTTAAATTAATCTAGGATGAATTAGTTATTTTAAGGAGAAACTAAAAAAATTTAACGGTTTGTGCTGTGAAATCATGCGTGATCGCCTATGGACAGGATAGGTGATACCTTACAGATCAGTGGCTCCGATTGATCGGCAATATGGTGAACTTTTATCTGTTGAAAAATGGTAAGACAGATCGGACGCCCGACGCACGCTTTATTCATTTCTTTTGAGGCTGCCAGAAAAAGCCGAGCGCAGCGCGTGGTGGCCCCGTAGGGAATGAATCCTTCGACGGTCGGGCATGTGCGCCACTGCTGCTCTTTTCTAATGGGAATAGGTTCCCATCCTGACCAAACATTGATGGTCCTAGCGAGGTCGGACCACCAGACGATCAGTGATGAGATGTTTTCACCAGACAACCCCCTTAAATAAACATCCCATATCACTGCCCACAAGTCTACACATAATCTTGTCTCTTTGCAGAAGAAAAGCCGCAGGCGAAAGAACCGTAAGAAACGGACGCGTAGGAGAGTGATCGCGGTCCCCCCTGTTACCGAAAATGAGGCAGCAGAGGCTGACTTAGGGAAAGTGGAGATTGAATATGTAACGGAGGAGCCGGACATCTATGACCCCAACTTCATTTTCTTCAAAAGGATCTTTCAGGCGTTTAAGGTGATACATGTCAGCTATAAAACGTACGTAATGTCGTCTCTGGGAACTGAGTCACTCATTTTGTCTTTTTTTTTTTTTTTTTCCTAATTCCTAGTTGACTGATGATGTTAAGAAAGAAAAGGAAAAAGAGCCAGAAAAAGTTGAAAAAATCGAACCAGCAGCCCCCAGGAAGCGATTTGAGGAGGAGATGATGGACAGTGACAGCGACAGTGATGCTGAGGTTGGCAGATAACGTTATGTTATCCTTTTACTGATTGAATAAGGAATAAGTTATTAACTGCTGGGGATCTGTTGGTTTTGAGACACCCCCCCCCCCCCCCCCCCCCCCACCGATCCAGAGAATGTGCCTCTTGTCAATGGAGCGGAGGTGGAGCTGTGATCCCTGTCAATCAGCTAGGGACTGGGGGGGAACCAGGGGTCACACATTCATCACCTGTTCACACGGGAGGTGATGACTTTTATTTAAAATTAAGAAAAAAAAAAAATTTTCATATGTCAATTGCAGGATAAAAAATTGGACGCACCAAAACTTTCCAAGAAAAAATTAAGACGGATGAATAGATTCACGGTGGCGGAATTGAAGCAGGTACGAAACTGCAGCACAAAGCTCAGTTGTGATCAGAAATGCCATAGTGTGCAGGTTAATCCATACCTAGCAATCTATACCTTGCCAATTTTATTTTCACACTTTCTCTCACTAGTTTTATTTTTATGTCTCTCTTAGTTGGTCTCCCGTCCAGATGTGGTGGAGATGCACGATGTCACCGCTCAAGACCCCAAACTGCTGGTGCATCTGAAAGGGACCAGGAATTCTGTGCCTGTTCCTCGTCACTGGTGCTTCAAGAGAAAGTACCTGCAAGGCAAGAGAGGAATTGAGAAGCCACCATTCCAGCTCCCTGAATTTATCAAGAGAACAGGCATCCAGGAAATGAGAGAGGCGCTGCAAGAAAAGGTGAGCAGTCATTTTTTTTTCAATATGCAGCAATACCGTAAGCTTTTGTTCTCAGAGCTCATTTTCTTTCATTTTTAAATGATCACATAATTGTAAACCGTGCCCTGATTTTGTTTCCCAACTGCAAAACCAGGCAACTCTGTAAATAGACTCCATAAAAGCAAAATCCTTCACTTTTTTTGCTTTTGTAGAACTTGTGTAACTCCTGTACATAGCTGGCTGTCCTGCTGATTCTGACATGAATCTGACAGCACAATGCTCCTGGTCGTCTTGGTCTCTCTGTGGATTTTTTTTTTTCGCTTTATGGAACATGCTAAGAGCATTTTGCCCAGTAATATAATAGGATCGCTTTATGAGGCTCTTAATAACGTTTTTTTCCATGACACAAATGCATATAATGTTTTAATATTCTCATGAAACTGTCCTTGGAGCAATCCTAATGATACGAAAAGTATCTGATCCTCATTTTATGACTGTTCTCTTACCGCAGGAAGAGCAAAAGACCATGAAATCCAAAATGAGGGAGAAGGTTCGTCCCAAAATGGGAAAAATTGACATTGACTACCAGAAGCTCCACGATGCATTCTTCAAATGGCAAAATAAACCCAAGCTGACCATCCATGGGGACCTATACTATGAGGTGAGGAGCACGTATGGGTGATGCTTGGAGCGTTGGCATTTTGATCGGGTCATGACCGTCACGTGTCGGACACCCACTCATTTATTTAACACAAAAATGGATTTTATAGCAAACAAAAAAAAATTCTGGAACTGTTGTCTTTTAGTGTCTCTTATTTATGACTCCGATACACCAGTACTTTTGAGGTCCTAGTTAGTTTATGAAAAGCCCACTCCAAACATGGCAGATGCCGGCTGTGTTACGCTGCCAGCATCTGCCTGTGACAGCAGCGGCCTGTTTACCCATTGAAATGCTGCTATTGATGACCAATAGTAATAGAACTTACAGACTGGAAGAAATGCAGGAGGATACAATGTACAAATGGCAGACACATGAGCCGGTCACCCAGAAGATCTGAAGTTGTGGCCTCTTCTTTATCATGGTGACGGGACGTCCACATTAAAGGAGTATTCCCATCTCTAATATCCTGTCCCAATATGTAATAAATGTTATAATATTAGCAAATTTTCCAATTCAAAATATAGCACAGTTCTGATTTTCTTTCTCTTTCCTCATGTCCAGGGCATTGCAGTAGCTTAAGTGTCCATGGTTACGACCACTAACAACTAATTGGTCGTAACCATGGATACCTAAGCTACTGCAATGCCCTGGACAAGGGGTAAGCAACATAGTGAATCAGAAGAATTAAACTAAATTTCTAATTAGAGGTATTTACTAATATTATAATTATTATACCTACTACTACATATTGGGATAGGATCTTGGCGATGGGACTACCCCTTTAAGTACTTGAATATTGCCTGTAATAAGCGTATGGACGGAAGTTGCTGTCCGGGCCCTATACTTTTTGCACAACTCATTCAATGACTCTTCTCCACGTTTCAGGGAAAAGAATTTGAGACTCGTTTAAAGGAGAAGAAACCGGGCGATCTTTCTGACGAGCTGAAGATAACTTTGGGAATGCCGGTAGGGCCGGTAAGTAATGGTTCAAGGTACAACCAAAAAAAAAATTACCGAATAACCGTAACCCGATTATTGGTGTTAGAATAACAATATGGCTCTTGGAGGAACATCGTCAATTGCATGAATACCAAAAAATCTTAACACTCGATTATCAGCAGCAGACGAGATGCCCCACATGTATGTCAGGGTCATTACGTGGGCACAGGAGCCGCTGCGGCTCTGCCACCAGTGATGGGGACACCTGTGTATAACCGCTTTATCAAATTCTGCACCTGAAGGTTTACAATGTTCTTTTTCCATGACAGAACTCCCATAAGGTGCCGCCACCTTGGCTTATCGCTATGCAGAGATACGGACCTCCTCCTTCATACCCCAATCTTAAAATCCCAGGGTTGAATTCTCCTATTCCCGAGGTACGGTAGTATGACAATCTGATTGTACCCCATTTTCTTTTCCCATGTTTCTTGACTCTAATATATATAATTTATATTTTTTTTTTCCCCAGAGCTGTTCATTTGGTTATCATGCTGGTGGATGGGGAAAGCCTCCTGTCGATGAAATGGGCAAACCCCTATACGGAGATGTATTCGGGACGAACTCCTCAGACTTCCAGGTAATGAGGCAGATGTAGATGTATTCATTATGTGCCCAGCGGCGGTGACGCTCCACAAATAATAAATGTCCGCCAATCACTGTCCGATAGAGTAAGAATGAAGAAGAAGACATAGACAGGACCCCATGGGGAGAGTTAGAACTATCTGATGACGAGGAGTCCTCCGAGGAAGAGGAGGAAGAAAGCGACGAGGATAAACCAGACGAGACTGGATTCATCACACCCGCAGATAGGTAAGTGATCGGCTCCCATATAGCTACACGCATGGGGAATAATCCATATGGAAGATAACTTGGTGCACGCTCTGTATTATTGTGCTGCACCCATCAAAGAGCAATGAATAAATTGTGGGACCATACAAAGTTGTGAAATAGAGGTTATCCTAAATAATGACCCTCTCTGTAAAGCAAGTCTCCCCGTTCATAAAATACTATACGACCAGATATATATATTTTTAAACACTTTTCCACTGTAAATATTGTATCAAAAATGCTATGTTTAAAAGGGCATTCCAGTTGTAACAAGTGATCACTGATCCATAAGGATCAGTGGTAACTTTTAGATCCTGGAGGGGGTGGTGACCGGGACCCCATTGATCACTAGAATGGGGCACTTGTATCACTGTTAGGGTAGGGTACCATTTTCTCCACATCCCAGAAAAAGCTGGGTTTGGCCTGTGTTTCTTGGACTTGGAGAGAAAAAAAAATGGCTTTCTCCACCTTCTCCATTCTGTCTGACCATGAAAATTTGAACCACACTTGGATGTCATCCGATTTTTTTTTTTTTTTTTCACGGACCCATAGACTTGCAATGCTGATTTGGATCAGACATGTGCACAGCCCCATAGAATATCATGGTAACATGTGCTGTCCGTGAAAGCCACAGTGGCACTCGCCCGAGAAGATGCCATGTGCACAAGCCCTTAGAATTGAGCGGCACTCGACCACAGCTCCATTCATTTTCTTTGAGTCCGGAGCGCTTTTACTTGGCGTTCTCTGATAGTTCCATATTGATTTGAATGGAGTGGCAGTCGAGCATTCACACTGCTAACGGGGCTAGAAGTGACACTTGGAGGGGGGGGTCCCAGCAGTCAGACCCTCACCCATCTAAAAGTTATCACTGTTCCAACTGGAACACATCTTCCAAGTCTTAAAGTCCACTCACGACATTGCAAAGAATAACTTCCACAGTGTGAATGAACATGCTGTGGACTAGAAATTCACGGATCCACCGTGCCCGTCCATTTACACAATGTGAGATCTTAAAATCTGACGAATTTAGCCGCTGCTGTATCACACTGTGGATTCTCGTGCCCAAATACTAAGTGCATCGTCTCATCGTTTCCTAACCTTGCAGGATCCTTTCCTGTTTTAATGTGGTTTATTGTAATATTGCAGTGGACTCATCACCCCTGGAGGATTTTCTTCAGTCCCAGCCGGTATGGAGACCCCAGAACTTATTGAGTTGCGAAAAAAGAAGAATGAGGAGGCCATGGATGGGTAGGAAGACATTTCTATTTTTTTTTTTAATTGTATTTCTTTCATTTTGACTTCTAGCCTGATGCTGTCTACATCTACAATGTATATCCACTTACAATAATGACCATTTTTCTCTGCCTGTTTAGCGATGACACTAATGGATTATTTTATGTCCCGACAGTACGGAGACCCCGTTACTCTTCACTGTGCTGCCAGAGAAGAGGATGGCTACGGTTGGTGGAGCGATAATGGGATCCACGCACATCTACGATATTTCATCAGTGAGTAGCTCATATATGTGGTGATGCTTGTGGCGATCGCTTTTTTAGCGGGATCTAATCACTGCGGGACCCCCATTAACTGAGAATGGAGCGTGGCTGTTGGATTAAACAATCTCAAATTTGAATCTATAAAAAAAAAATAATATAATATATATATCTATCTAATATATATATATATATATCTATCTATCTATCTATATATTATATATATATATATATTATATAGATAGATAGATAGATATATATAGATATATAGATATATATAATATATATTATTATATATATATATATATATATATATAGATAGATATATAGATTTTTGTAAAGAAAAAAATAACTTGGGTTTGGATTATGTCGCGTTTCCAGAGACCGATAACTTTTATTTTTGCCGTATGGGACAAATCATGGTCTCATGAAGCCCAGCTTGTGGAGTACCAACATGGCTGCGATGACGGGCTCTAAGAATGCCACCGTGTCAAACGATATAAACACCTTTTTGTCAGAAAACTAATTTTTGCATTAGAGTTTCATTCTGCAGCCTTTATCTCAGTACGTACCAGGATGCATAGTGACGTCGGGGTCGGTAACGTTTCTGTTTCCTCCTGATCAATTGTCCAGGCTGTTTTACAATCACATTAAAGTTGGCCAAAAGTTTTACTAAACTTTGTCCTTGTGCTACCTCCTCAGAGCTTCACTGATGATCTGTCTGCTCTTTCCACAGGCCATGTCTCGGAGAGGTGCGCCAACAGAGCCACAGGGGGTTGAGGTGGCCCTGGCCCCGGAGGAATTGGAATTAGACCCTTCAGCCATGACGCAGAAGTACGAGGAAAGAGTACGGGAAGCGCAAGAACAAGTGCAGAAGGAGGACTTTAGTGACATGGTGGCTGAACACGCGGCCAAACAGAAGGTATGACTGTCTCTTTATTAATGATTATTCTCCTACCATCTGAGATGATCAGGTGCATCCAGGTCCGGAGACCACCACATGCTAAGCTTTTTACGGTAATAGGGGTCTCATGTTTTGTGCGCGTCGTCCCGTGCCCCTTATTGGCTTCTGTCTGGCTAATACACATCAGTAAGCCTTAAATAAGGGCCTGGAGTAAACGCAAGCAAACTCATCATTCTGTTTTGCTGCCAGCGTCTCCTTGCTTTCTCTTCCTATGGCGGGCGTCACATGACCACTGCAGCCAATCACTGAATGAGGTGGCTGCAACTGTCATGTGAGACCCCTCCCCCCCCAATGCTGGAAGATGAAAGTGGGAGACGTTTACAGCAGAAAGGACCAGGTCAAAACATTTTTTTTCTACTTTTGGGCCCATTAAAAGTAAGTTGCTAGAAATAATGGACAAACCCTTTAATTTGAAGCCATTGACAAAGGCCTAACCGTGACTATAGGTTACAATGGCACCTGTTTAATGGAGACATCAGGCAAAGCTTTAACCCATCCTATGCTAGTCTGTGGGTGTCTGTTGCTAGTGTTGGACATCAGTCACAGCCTCCCTTTTATACGTAGATGTTGACATGCAATTGTTGGCCCAAAACCCAATGTGAACAAAGCCTTAGAGGGGTAATGCAGAGAAGATGTAACCTCTCACAGCGACCCTCCATCCTGGGACTGAAAAGTGACACTACACTTTTCCTGTGTAGTCACCTGTTCCTCTTTTGCCCCTGCTCAGATCGTCTTTCCTTTTCTTCTGTTTACACCTACTTCACTATATTTAGTTTCTTTTTATATATGGTATTAATTTGATGTTGATTCCTATTTTTTCTGTCTTTTTTTTTTTCCCTCCGTACAGCAAAAGAAGAGGAAGGGACAGCCACAAGATTCCCGCTCAGGCAAAAAGTACAAAGAATTCAAGTTCTGATTGCGCTTCATATTGTTTTTTTTTTTGTTTCATCCATTGTCAATCACATTATTGTATTTGTAATAAAACTCGTTAAATTTAAACGGTGTCCGACTTATTCAATTATTCCTGCAATGCAAAAAGTAGCATTCAAAGTTGTTGTCCACCTTAAATGCAAGAATTTAGGGTTAAAATAATTTTTGCAATTGGGTTTTATTAAAAAAATTTCACTTTTTACCTCGGTGCTGCACGGTCTATCGCCGGAGAATGAGTTTCCTGGGAATCTGTCAGTGAGCTCGTTCTGATGGGAGTCTCAAGCTCTTTTATCTGAGCTCCTCTCTGCTGATTTATGACCAGAGGTCACATCAAAGTTGAATCTGCAGGAAAATAAAGGCAGAAAGGTGGAAAAATATTTTATGAAACCAAAGAGTGCTTACGAATCCTAGATCGACGTGCTCTACCCTAATAGTACAGGTGCATCTCACAAAATTAGAATATCATCAAAAAGTTTATTTATTTCAGTTCTTCAATACAAAAAGTGAAACTCATATTTCAGCTTCAGATGAAGGAAGGGAGACACAGTCATTACCAGTGGGTAGGCGGAGCCCAGATGGGATAGACACCTCAGATTAAAAAGAGTGTTGACCGGCCCCTCCAGCTCGGGCTCCTCCTACTCAGCTCTTCAGTTTACAATTTGAGGTCTCAGAGGATAGTCGCTGCTGGAAGCAGCTCCTCAGAAGATTTTATTATTTTTTATCGGACAAGAGACTTGGATCACCAGAGGTGGTCTAGAGGTCTCAGCGCTGCTGGACTCCCACCTCTCCCTTGGCGGATCTGTATTACCCTATATGGTGGTCCCTGCAGAACCCTGCCGGCCCGGGGGGATGAGGATGGCTTCCCTGGCGGGGACGCAAACCGCGCTGCAGGGGTCACTGCGTTCCCCGCCCTGGGGGGGAAGCGATGGGCACGGCGCCACAAATCCCTGGGGGTCCCTGTGGCGCTCGACGGGGTGAGTACTCCACACTTTAATATGTGTTTGAGTGCTTCAGCGCTGCTGCGGCAGCCACTGTTACAGTGCATGATTGGTGACTGTTGTTTTTTTGTCCGCAGGTGGATGCCTGCAGAACGGGGACGGGACCGGAGAATGGAGGAGTCCCGCGCTTTTTTTGAAGGCGGCGGGGGGCGTGGCTTCACGCTTCCCGGGCAGGAAGCGCTTCTAAGCGCGAGATTCTCTGCCTTTCTCTTCCGGCTGCCTCCTCAGCGCGGCGGCCATTGCAACGCTCCGGGCTCCTCACTCTCCGCTCCTCCCGCACTAAGAAAACTGGAACAGCACCGCGAAGCTCTGTGAGTCGCTTCTGCCTACCAGGGCAGAAGCTTAAAAATTCCTCACCCCCGCAGCGCAGGGCACTTTCCTGGGGTTCTGGCACACTGAACGCCGCTAAGGTCAGGATAGCGATGGCTTTTAAGTCGCATAGGCTTTCCTTGAGATGCGCAAAATAGCGCAATATTTAAGCGATTTGTCTGTTTAGTGTGGCATACCTTGAGGACTGTACTGCTGTACCTGCTACTTCTTAAGAAGCACCTGGGGCTCGCACACCCGTTACATTAATACAGGTTGTGGGGAGCTGGTAACATTAACCCCTTCTTAGGCGGTTAACCCTTATCTGTGGGACTGCTGGGGTAGCTCTCTCTTTAAGAGCTTAACCCTTCAGCGTTCGTTTTTTGTTTCTTTTAGAAACCACACTGTTCTAGTTACTGTCAGGTTTAACCTGCCATTGTACTGGGTAAAGACATGTCAGATCAGGACCCAGGTGCAGACCATCTCCCGGCTCCGCTACGAGATCAGTCTCGCGTATCTGACACGCAGACTTCGACTGCGTTGAGTGCAGCGGTCGGAGGCCCCAGTGATGTAAAAATGGAGGCTCTCGTTCGATTGATAGCCTGTCTAACCTTATAGGTTATTGGGTGTCAGCCAAACCTTTTCATGGCAGGAAACGACACAGGCCGGTGACTTCTTTCCCATGTAGCGACTCAGAGAGCTCTGATATGGAGGGTTCCCCTTTAAGTTCGGGGGGATATCCGATTCGGATAAAGAGGATCGGCAAAGGCAATCTGCCTCTTTTTCGGGCCGTATAGAAGCTTTTATTGAAGCTATGAGGGAGGCGTTACAGTTACAGGAGGAAGTAACTGCTCGCCCTGGTAAGTCGGCCCGGATGTTTCAGGAGTCGCGTAGGTCGCTTTCGACCTTACCATCCCTGGATGAGCTTAATCAAGCAGTGGAAAAGCGTGGTCTGAAAAGTTTCAGGACACCCTATTTGAGTCACTGTATCCGTGTGCTACGGAATTGATTGATAATTGGATTCCTTCTCCTGAAGTGGATGTCCCTTTATCTCAGCTTAGCAAATCTTCTTTACTTCCTGTTAAAGGGAAGGCGAGTCTGCAGGATCCGCTAGACAGAAAACGGAGATGGCGGCGAAATCCAACTACGAGGCCTCGGGTCATGGTTTCAGAGCAGTGCTAGGATCCATGTGTGCTTATAAAGCTTCTCTGGTCTGGTTGGACCGTTTACGGAGGAAATGTGAACCTCAGTTACCCGAGGTGGATGGACTGTTCGAATTGTTGGAGAGTGCAATTCAATATGGTCATGATGCAGGTCTGGATACTGCGTCACTGCTGTCCAGGACACAATCCTCGGCGGTCACAGTCAGGAGAGCACTGTGGCTTAAACAGTGGACAGGTGATGCGGTTTCCAAGCAAGGTTTGCTACCTTTGGCTTACAAGGGTGGTCAGCTTTTTGGGTCTGACCTCACGGAGCTTATTGCCAAGGCAAAGGCAAAAGAAGCAGCTTTACCACAGCGAAGAACTGTGGCTTCTACGTCTGGCAGGCCTGCTACCGGTAGTGGTCGGCGGTCCTTTCGGTCCAGAGGACGATTCGGTCAGCCGTCTTGGGGATCGGGTCGTCCCTCTTTCTCGGGAAAAAAGACCTCCCAGAAATCCCGCACTCCCTGGAAACAAAGTTTCCGTCAAGACAAGCGGGAATCTGACAAAAAGCCCGCTAAGGCGGATTGACGCCAGGGTCCCACTCGAGGGTTCTCGAGTGGGGGGTCGCCTGCTCCAATTCGAATCGACTTGGGTGTCCCGCGTTCCGGACGCCTGGGTGACGCGGATTGTATCGGCAGGCTACTTCATAGAGTTTTCTTCTCGACCCCCGAACAGTTTTTGCCAATCTCGCATCCCGTCAGAGCCCGAGCTATGTGCCGCTCTGCTGCGAGAGGTCGACTCTTCTGCAGAAGGGTGTGGTAGTACCAGTTCCGCCAGAGGACAGGGGAAGAGGGTTTTATTCCAACCTCTTTGTGGTCCCCAAAAAGGATCTCAAAAGATTGAATCGGCATGTCCACACCCGAAAATTTCGCATGGAGTCGCTTCGCTCCGTTGTGGCAGCCTTGTCGCAGAACGACTTTTTGGTGTCAATCGACATTCGCGACGCTTATTTACACGTTCCAATCGGAAGGGCTCACCAACGCTTCCTTAGTTTTGCCATAGGCCAGGACCATTACCAGTTTGTGGCTCTGCCATTCGGGTTGGCCTCAGCGCCCAGAGTTTTTACAAAAATTCTGGCGCCTCTCATGGCGATTCTTCGAAGACAGGGGGTCTCGATTCTTCCTTACCTGGACGATCTTCTGATTGTGGCGTCTTCCAAGGAGGAGGCGATAACTGCTCGCAACCTATCCCTTCAGCTCCTGGAGGACTTCGGGTGGTTGGTCAATTGGGAGAAGTCGTCTCTGGAACCGTCGCAGTCAATCCTGTTTTTGGGGATGCACTTCGACACGGTACGAGCAGTGGTATCCCTTCCCCCAGACAAGCAAGCATGTCTACTTCGTCATGCACAGGTTATGAAGTCTTCGACAGCAATGTCCCTTCGAAGCTGTATGCGCCTTCTGGGTTTGATGGTGGCGTCAATGGAAGCAATTCCATTTGCCCAGTTTCATTCCAGGGCCCTCCAAAGGTTCATTCTGAACCATTGGGATCGATCGCAGACTTCGCTGGATTGCAGTGTCATCATCTCCCACAGGGTACGAGAGTCTCTGGGATGGTGGTTACGTCCGGAAGCCCTATCCCTGGGGAAGTCCTTCCTCCCTCCGAAGTGGTCGGTCATAACTAGTGTTGAGCGATACTTTCCGATATCCAAAAGTATCGGAATCGGAATGGTATCGCCGATACCATTAAAATATCGGCGATACCCGATACCGGAAGTCCCATGTAAGTCTATGGGAACAAAATATCGTAACTAAAAAAACCCCATTCTTTCCTTGTAAACACTAAATATACACACATAGAATAATATATATATATTATACATGTCATTGTGACTTATATATATACATATATGTATAGTTTATACACTTCTACATAGTAAAATATCCTCTGATTCAATTGCCGGGTAAAGCCGGCTTCTGTGAAAAGACAGAAGCACCCGACATGAAATGACACTTGGTGTACATAGGGTTAACCATGTCTTTTCATGTCGTTTGCTATCTGATTTGCACAAACAATTACATCAGTCTATGTGTGCAAAATTTCACACCTGTAGGGGTTAATTAAAGGTGTAAATTCTTGTAAAAAAAACAGACTTTTTTGCTACGAATTTACACCTTTAACCCCTACAGGTGTGAAATTTTGTACACATAGACTGATGTAATTGTTTGTGCAAATCAGATAGCAAACGACATGAAAAGACATGGTTAACCCTATGTACACCAAGTGTCATTTCATGTCGGGTTCTGCATTTCACAAAAGCCGTCAATTGAATTAGCGGCTATTATACTATGTAGAAGTGTATGAACTATAAATATATATATGTGTCACAAATTCAATGACATGTGTATATATATATATATATGAGGTGTAAAATTGCTGAAAAAAAATGCGTGGGCTCCCGCCCTATTTTCGCAACCAGACAGACAAAGCCAGTGAGTGGGGGCAGATATAATAGCCCAGAGAGGGACCATTATTTTTGGCCCCCCCCCTGGCTACTAACATCTGCCCCCAGACACCCCAGAAAGGGCAAATCTCTAATTAGATTTGCCCTTTCTGGCACTTTGCCCGTCTATTCCCATTGCCCTGTAGCGGTGGCGAATGGGTTAATAAGGGGTTAAAATGACCTTGCAATTGAAAGGTCACTTTAAGCCAGGTTAATAATTGAGAGCTGTCAATTAGACAACTATCAATTATTAATCCTATTGCATGAAATAAAAATAAAACACACACACTTTAATTAAAAATCATTTTAATGAAATAAAGACACATGTTTTTGACCATCTTTTATTTTACTGCAAAAACCATTTCCTGTAATAAAAATAAAATAAAAAAGCAAAATTATTCTTACCTATCCCATGCACAGTCAGGTCCCATGGTGTAATCCTTCAGAAAGGGTTAATGTTTACTGCAGGGACCGCAGCTAATGCTACAGCCTCACAGTAAACCCCAAATGAATGAGTTCCTCTCCTGGCTGACAGGAGAGTAAAGGCTGGGTCTCACATAACGATACACCAGCGATCCCGACAACGATATGCACTTGTCAGGATCGCTGGTGTATCGCTACATGATCGCTGCTGAGCTGCCAAACAGGCAGCTCAGGCAGCGATCTGGGACAGCGACACTGCGAGTAACATCGCTTAAGGGCCCGTCTCACATAGCGATATCGCTACCGTGATCGCTGCTGAGTCACTAGTTTTGTGACGCAGCAGCGAGCTCACCAGCGATATCGCTGTGTGTGACATTCAGCGACGATCAGCCCCCCTGCCGGGTATCGCTGATCGTTCGCTGAAATGTCAGGACCTTTTTTTGATCGCTGGTTTCCCGCTGACAGGCACGCATCGCTGCGTGTGACAGGCGGGAGACCAGCGATCCGCTGGTAACCAAGGTACACAGCGGGTTTCCAGGCGCGGGGCTGTGCCTAGAAACCCGCTGTGTACCTTGGATACCAGCGCCCTGATGCAGGGGAGCTGGTATCCAAGGTACACAGCGGGTTTCCAGGCACCGCGCAGCGCTTGGAAACCCGCTGTGTACCTTGGATACCAGCTCCCTGCATCAGGGCGCTGTGTATCCAAGGTACACAGCGGGTTTCTAGGCACAGCCCCGCGCCTGGAAACCCGCTGTGTACCTTGGTTACCAGCGGATCGCTGGTCTCCCGCCTGTCACACGCAGCGATGCGTGCCTGTCAGCGGGAAACCAGCGATCAAAAAAAGGTCCTGACATTTCAGCGACAATCAGGGATACCCGGCAGGGGGGCTGATTGTCGCTGAATGTCACACACAGCAATATCGCTGGTGAGCTCGCTGCTGCGTCACAAAACTAGTGACTCAGCAGCGATCTCGGTAGCGATATCGCTATGTGAGACGGGCCCTTAAGTGGAAAGCTTAATTGATTGCTTTCCACTTTCACTTCAGGTCAGCCAGGGACACAATCAGTGACGTCAGAGGGAACTGATTAACAAAAATAGGGGTTCCCTTCGAAAAAAAAATGGCGTGGGGTCCCCCCTATTTTTGTTAACCAGCCAGATGAAGCAGACCGCTGAGGCCTGGATTTTCAGGCTGTTAAGGAGCCAAGATCCATGGACCTTGCCAGCCTGATAATACCAGGTCACAGCAGTCTGCATATCTTGGCTGATTAACAAAAATAGGGGATCCCCTCGAAAAAAATTGGCGTGGGGTCCCCCCTATTTTTGTTAACCAGCCAGATGAAGCAGACCGCTGAGGCCTGGATTTTCAGGCTGTTAAGGAGCCAAGATCCATGGACCTTGCCAGCCTGATAATACCAGGCCACAGCAGTCTGCATATCTTGGCTGATTAACAAAAATAGGGGATCCCCTCGAAAAAAATTGGCGTGGGGTCCCCCCTATTTTTGTTAACCAGCCAAGAAAAGCAGACCGCTGAGGCCTGGTATTTTTCAGGCTGGTAAGGATCAATACCAGGACCTGCCACCTGATAATACCGCCCAGCATTGCTTACTTGGCTGGTTAACAAAAATAGGGGATCCCCTCGAAAAAAAAAACTGCGTAGGGGTCCCCCTATTTTTGTTAACCAGCCAAGTAAAATGCAGACTGCTGCGGCCTGGTATTAAAAGACTGTCAAGGCCCATGGATTTTGGCCCTCAACAGCCTGATAATACCAGGCTACAGCAGCCCCACATTTGGCGCATCAAAAGATGTGCCAATTGTGGCACTTTACCCGGCTCTTCCCACTGCCCTGTAGCGGTGGCAAGTGGGGTAATAAGGGGTTAATGTCACCGTTGATTGCACGGTGACAATAAGCCCGGTTAATAATGGAGAGGCGTCAATAAGACACCGATCCATTATTAATCCCAAAGTTTTTAAATGTTTAAAAAAAAGACACAGCAAGAAAAGTCTTTTAATGAAATAAAAGAGACAACACAGTTTTCATTTCTTTTATTACTCTCTCATTCCTGCGACGCCATCGATCTCCTGTAAAAAAATAAAAAAAACAAACCAACAGTATACCACCTGTCCGACGCAGTCCATAATGACAGTCCCACGACGATCCAGCTCTGCTACATCGGAATGACAGGCAGAGCCTGTCATCCCGGCGCAGCACAGCTGATTACCTGCTTCCCTGGCGGTGACGTCATCGGACTGCTTTACGGCCGCGATTACCCAGCAGTCACTGCAGTTATCGCGAGAAACTGCATGTGACTGCCGGGGAGAAGAGGATGGCGGCCATTAAGCAGTCCGGGATGTGACCGCCGGAGATCTGCCAGGTAAGTGTCGCTGACTCCTGACAGACCCGACCGACGGACACTGACAGTGACAATCCCGATTCCGGTATCCGATATGACGAAAATATCGGTACTCGGAATCGGAATTCCGATACAGCCAATATCGGCCGAGACCCGATATTTGCAGTATCGGAATGCTCAACACTAGTCATAACCACTGATGCCGGCCTGACGGGCTGGGGGGGGTGTCTGGAACGATCTCTGGACTCAGGGAGTATGGTCATCGGAGGAGTCTGTCTTGCCGATCAACATCCTGGAATTGAGGGCGATTTTCCTTTGCCTCCAACACTGGACGGTCCCTTTAAGCGGTCTGCCAGTCCGAGTGAGACAGACAATGCGACGGCGGTCGCATATATCAACCACCAAGGCGGGACAAGAAGTTCCAGACTCATGGTGGAGGTATCTCGGATCTTGGTATGGGCAGAGACCAGAGTACCAGCCATCTCTGCGATCCACATCCCAGGAGTTCAGAATATCACGGTGGACTTTCTCAGTCGCGAGAAGATGGACCCCGGAGAATGGAGTCTTCATCCGGAAATTTTTGCACTGCTGTGCTCCCGTTGGGGAACTCCCCAAGTGGATCTGATGGCATCCAGGGTCAATGCCAAGTTACCGACTTTCATGTCCAGGTACAAGGATCCGAAAGCTGTGACGGTGGATGCTCTAGTGGCTCCGTGGGACCAATTCGAGCTAGTCTATGTGTTCCCGCCGATTTCATTACTTCCTCTGGTGCTACGTCGGATCAGACTGGAGAGAATCTCGGCTATATTGATAGCCCCAGATTGGCCAAGGAGGACGCGGTTTTCGACACTGGTGTCGCTCCTGGCAGTGCCGCCACTTCCACTCCCTCTTCGCTCGGACCTGTTAACCCAAGGGCCCGTTCGTCATCCGGACCTGAAGTCTCTGCGTTTGACGGCGTGGCTCTTGAGACCGAAATATTGACCCGTCAAGGTTTTTCAGCAGAAGTCATTGCCACTTTGCGAGCTGCCAGAGGTCCGGCCACTACTAGAATTTACCACAAGATTGGGAAGCTTTCTTTTCGTGGTGTTCAGGTTCTTCAAGGAACCCGAGGATTTTTTCCATTCCCAATTTGTTGGCTTTTCTGCAATTCGGGCTGGACAAAGGTTTGGCAGTAAGCACCCTGAGGGGTCAGGTTTCTGCTCTGTCCTTGCTGTTTAGGAAGGTTATCGCCTCGCGTAGGGACGTGCGTTCCTTTTTTCAAGGAATAACGCGTCTGTTTCCGCCGCGGAAGGCGCCTGTGTCTCCTTGGCGGCTCAATCTTGTTTTGGAGGCTCTTCAACACGGGCCTTTTGAGCCTATGGATTCCGTTAACCTTTCGTTGCTTTCTTGGAAGGTTGCCTTCCTGGTGGCGGTCACCTCTTTGAGAAGGGTTTCTGAGTTGGCAGCTCTTTCTTGCTCGCCTCCTTTTCTGGAGTTCCACCCGGATTGAGTAATTCTTCGCACACGGGGCGATTTTCTACCTAAGGTGGTGTCACAGTTTCATGTCAACCAGGATATTGTGTTACCTTCACTCTGTCCGGGGCCGAGAAATGCGAAGGAACGAGCCTTGCACACATTGGATTTGGTGCGGGCTTTGAAATTCTATTGTCTGTTACCCAAGGGTTTCGGAAGTCAGACTCTCTGTTTGTGATCCCTGCAGGTCGTTGGCGTGGTCAACGAGCTTCCAAGGATTCTATAGCTCGTTGGATCCGGTCGGCCATTTTGGAGGCTGTTAGAGTTAAAACCAGCATTTCTTCAGAAGACCTTGGTTCTTGTCAGACAGGCTGATGCATACTAGAAGTTGAGATAAGAATGTTCCTTCCTTTGAGATAATAAACCCCCACTCGCCTGAGTTATGAAAACACATCCTGTACTGGGAGTCAAGGACAAGGATGGAGTTTTCTGTTAAAACCAGTATTCTATGTTTTTAGTGATAAGCTGTATAAACACCATATATGGTAATTCCGCTTCCTGCTTCAGGGGTGTATATAAGCCCCTTCATTAGCAATAAAGAGTAGAGTATATTGACGCACCCTTTGGTTTGTGTCTTATTCTCTCTGGTACCACATTCCGAGGAGGAAAGGGTTAACAAGATAACAGCGATGACAACACTGGCGCCCGAACAGGGACCTGAGTTATTCTACTCTGAGGAAGCCCGACCGGTCCGAGACGTGGGATGAGCGGAGTTTTCTGTTGGTGATATACATACAGCGCTGGGGTAAGAATACTTATTATATTCTACCCAAAATCTATATCACTGTATAGTGGACTCCCTCCTCCCCGAGCGGTCGGCTTTCCAGGTAAATCACAGGCATTCCTGGCTCAGGTCCCTTTGAACCAGTAGACCCTCAGATTAATTGTCAGTCCTGCCTTTCCTCCTTTGAATAATGACAGTATGGATCCAATGATTGTGTTGTGGTTTTGTCTTGGTGTCTGTGTGATTGGATTGTTCATTTGGTTGGCGTACAAATATTGGAGAGCGAGCAGTGAAATGGTTCAGAAACCTTTGTGGCCCATTGTCTTGGTGACAGAGTCTTGGTGACGCAATTGTCTTGGTGACAAACTTGTCTTGGTGACAAGAGAATCTCTTCTAGGTGAGGAGATATAAAAAAAAATGGGGGACCAAAAATGCCAAGGAAGGCATTTCTGCTAAAGATTTAGTTGTGCGCAGAGATTGTGAAAAGCAGGCATGAATGAAAACGGAGAATTGAACAGTGATAAATGGAAAAAGGTTCTTTAACTCACATCATGGATGGTTGAGAGACAAAGGACTGTTGAAAACAGTGAACCTGTGGATGAGTGCGTGTGATTACTTAGAAGAAAAGACTGAAGAATTAGGAGACGGATGTTACAGACTGACAAAAACAGGGATGACTGATTTACCCTCCTGTCTGCCTCCCCCCGGACAGTAGTGTTATACAGACCATGGAGCCCTACAGAGCAGTTGGCTCTAATAAAGCAACTAGACATGATCTGCAAGCGCTTAGAAGAAGGGAAATTGGCAGATGAAGCTAGATACGATAGACTGATAGATGAGACATACAAGTGCTATGTGTGTAGGACCGGACCTAAAGGTACTGCCACACTAAACAATCCCGCTAGCGATCACGATAACGACGCATACTAATGCGATCGCTAGCGGGATTGTTTCTATATCGCTAAATGCGGCCACATTTAGCGATATAGTTAACGACGCTATCGCCGTTAGCGATCTTCTTAACGACTTTAGCGGTACAAAAGTACCGCTAAATCGCTAAGAAAAGGTGCCACACAGCGATTAGATACTTACCCAGCGGGAGCGCCGACGAGAAAATAGGGTCCGGAACGATTCCAGCGACGAGCGAGATCACAGCAGGAAGCTCGTCGCTGGCAGATGCCGCACTGAACAACATCGCTAACAGGATCGCTAAATAGTGACGTTTTTTAGCGATCCCGTTAGCGATATTGTTTAGTGTGGCATACCCTTAACAATGCAGAAGTCAGTGACAGCAAGCAGAGATAAGTGCTGGCAGCAGCGAGATGGCATTTTGCTTTAGACCAAGGTCACTCTACAGATAAGGAAGCTGCAGGCTGAGGGAGAGAGAACACACAAACTACGCAGTGGTTTGACCAGCCCCTCCCGTCGGGTATTCGTGAGGATGCACAGGGTTTTAGTCAAATTTGTTGAATAGGTTTTTAGAATAGACACAGTACGTAAGAATCGAAGGTCAGAGTATGTGAGAAGCAAATAGACAGGCAGAGAAAGGAAGTTACACTAGAGGACAGAGTTCAGGGAAAGAGCCAAAAGATTATTTCTGGGCTCTAAGAAAAACTTGGGTGGAAATGGGTTTTGTCCCAGAAAACAAGACTAGTGAGAGGGTTCTGGCAAGTTTTATATGAATGGGTTAAAAAAGGAAGTGAAAGGAAAGCTGAAAGTAAGTAGACCAGATTGGAGATCAGTTAAAGCAGAGGATTAGCGAGAATAGCACAGGGGGCACAACATGATTTAGCGCAGGCAAAAAGAGGTAGCTTGCACATGAACCCCCTTGTCTCCCTACCCCCCACTCCTAATTGCACAGTGCAGGTGAACACCAGGGGGATATGAGGTTGAGTTCCAAGTGGACACGGGGGCAGACAATTCAGTAATTACAGAAGAGGACTGGCCATTTGGGAAAAGTGATTTCTCCCACCATGTTATAGCGACTCCTTATAACTCTCCATCTATCCTGCTCCCCGTCACTAAAAAGATTCCCCTGCAAATTCAAGGAACCACTGTACAGACACAGTTAATGGTATCACCACGGGGTCAATGTAATTTTTTTAGGAAGTGATGTATTGTCTCAATTGCAAGCACATATTGAGTATCATCTTGATGGAACTGTCACTATGACACCAGGATTGAAGCCGAGCACGCTTTGTAAAATCATGTCGTTAGACGTTGCTAGTATAGGGGACACAAATGAATTTCCTTCAATGTTAGGTGTGATACCGCATGATTTCTGGGCTTCAGATAAAACAGATGTGGGCAGATTTTAAAGCCAGGTGCAATCCTGCCCCAACAGAGACAGTATCTTCTTAGTTCAGCTCAAGAGACGGCTATTGCTCAGCAGATGCAGAAACTGGTAACAAGGGATATTTTAGTTAAAACCTAGCCCCCACCTTCGGCATCTCTGCAGCTTAAGGTACTGCCACACTAGACAATCCCGCTAGCGATCTCATTAGCGTCGCATACTAATGAGATCGCTAGCGGGATTGTTTCTATATCGCTAGTGACTACCTATTTTAGCGATGTCGTTAGGACGCTATCGCGGTTAGCGATCTCCTTAACGACTTTAGCGGTACAAAAGTACCGCTAAATCGCTAAAAAAGGTGCCACACTTAGCGATATATACTTACCCAGCGGGGCGCCAGCGACGAAAATAGGGTCCGGAACGATTCCAGCGACGAGCGAGATCACAGCAGGAAGCTCGTCGCTGGCAGCTGCCGCACACAACAACATCGCTAACGGGATCGCTAAATAGTGACGTTTTTTAGCGATCCCGTTAGCGATGTTGTTTAGTGTGGCATACCCTTAAGAGTAAGGTTCCTTATCAATGGCCTTGACAGTACAAATTCCAATCTTCAGCTTCCCCCCTTCAACTACGAGATTTAACTCTCTATGTATTGGCTGGTACAATATATATATATACACTTTTGTTCCAGATATCTCAGGAAGCTGCTTGGTTCACAGTTATTGATTTTGCCAATGTTATTTTTATAATATGTTGATGACTTACTGATTTGTGCCCCCTCCAGGAAACAGTGTCGCACTGCAACGATATCACTCATGTTGTTTCTGTACCAATCTGGATGTAAAGCGTCAAAGGATAAACTGCAATTTTGTAAATCTTCAGTTATCTTTTTGGGACATTGCATTACACCAGGGGCGCGACATCTGGCCAGCGCTCGCAAAGAAGCTGTACAGAATTTTCCTATTCCTGTTAATGTTGCCGCTCTTAGGATATTTCTTGGACTGGTTTCCTATTGCAGGCAGTGGATTCATGCTGTATCAATCCTCATGCAGCCTCTCTATGACTGTATCACCATTGTGCCTTTTAAACTAACTCCTGAAGGTATAGACTGTTTTTATTCTCTCAAAAACAGGATTGTGGCAGCTCCAGCGCTAGGAACCCCCAACTATGAACTACCATTCACCCTGTATCTCCACGAACAGCAGGGACACGCGGCAGGGGTATTGACTCAGTTACATGGTGACAATCAAAGGCCTGTAGCCTATTTCAGTGGAAGACTAGATGCAGTGGCTAGAGGTGCCCCGTCCTGTGTACGGGCAGTACATGCTGTAGGACTATTGCTCCACAAATCGTCAGATATTGTGCTTGATCATCCACTGATAGTACTTACACCTCATGATGTATACACCATACTGAACCAGGTGCAGCCGGCACACCTTTCAGCTGCACGTCACCTTCGATTGCAATGTGCACTTTTAATGCCTCCAAATGTTTCTTTGCAGAGATGTACCACACAATCCTGCTACGTTGTTACCTCTCTCGGATCTAAAGGAGGGGTCAGGTACGGTATTGTACAAAGAAGATCCAAGAGAGGAGATTCCTCATGACTGTGTTCAGCTTATGGCACAAGAAACAGCAGGTCTACCCACAGTGTTTGAAACTGAGAGACTTAATGCTGATTTTGAATTTTTTGTAGATGGATCTCGCCACCAAGATGACTCAGGTACCTTCCACACCAGGTATGCCATCGTCTCCCTGAACGCAGTAATCAAAGCAGAACCAATGCTCCCATATCAGTCGGCCCAGGAGGCTGAACTTAAGGCTCTGACCGAGGCCTGTAAGATAGCTGAAGGTAGAATTGTTAACATCTACACAGATTCTAGATACGCATTCGGTATAGCTCATGATTTTGGTCCAATTTGGAAATCTAGAGGATTCCTGACGGCAGCAGGACATCCCATTAAAAATGCTGACGCAGTCCAGCAGTTAATTGATGCATTACAATTACCAAAAGAGGTAGCTGTCATAAAAGTTAAAGCACATACCAGACGCACTGATCAGGTGAGTAAAAGGAAACCAATGGCCGATGCAGCAGCAAAAACAGCAGCCAGTAGACCACTCCAAGGGGTAACGATGCACCAGGTAAGCGCTCCCAAAAATCCCTTTGTGTCGGAGGATGCCTTAGCCCAGATGCAGGCTCAGGTGCGCCAGGAGGAAGTAGAAAAGTGGCAAAAAGAAGGTGCATGTCTGAATGCAGCAACTGGGATATGGGGAAGAGGGATGCGTCGATGCCTTCCAAGGGCGTTGTACCCTGTGGTCGCCCAGATGTTACATGGGCCAACCCACCAGTCCAAAACTGCTGTAATGAGCGTGATGCAGAAGCATTGGGTAGCACCAGGCTTTTCCACCTGTATAGAAGGTTTGATCCAGGGATGCATGGTATGTGCTACACATAATCAGGGAAGGGTAGTCAAGACACCACCCAAACACACCCCTCGGCCCTTCTATCCTTTCCAGAGACTGCAGATTGATTATATTCAGCTGCCAAAAATCAGGATCATGGGAATACGTGTTGGTCTGTATTGATTTATTCTCAGGTTGGCCGGAGGCTTTCCCGATTGCCAAGGTTACGGCTGCGGCAACCGCAAAGAAGCTGCTTGCGGAGGTGGTGTGCAGGTATGGAGTACCAGAGGTGATCGAAAGTGACAGAGGTACACATTTCACAGGTGAAATAATGAATGAAGTCTTGACAGCTCTGGGAATTCAACAAGCTTTTCATACCCATATCATCCACAAAGCAGTGGAAAAGTAGAAGGACTAAATGGGACATTGAAGTTAAAAATCCAAAAGGCCATGGCTGAAACAGGGAAATCTTGGCCTGAATGTTTACTATTAGCCCTATACTCAGTAAGGTACACTCCAAATAGAAAAACTGGACTTTCTCGTATGAAGTACTATTTGGCAAAGTGCCTAGCTTAGGATGTTTCTTTCCCCAAGCACTGGAAATAAGTAACCATGTATAAGCTCATATGTAAGGGATTTGCATAAAAGACTTAAGAAAGTACATGATAATGTCTTCAGTTCTCTTCCAGATCCGAACCAGGATCCTGGGAAGTCACAGCCTGCAGCCCAGAGACTGGGTAGTCATTAAAAGACATGTGAGAAAGAGTCTGGATCCGAGATTTGATGGACCTTTTCAAGTTCTACTGACGACAAGTACCGCAGTCAAGCTACAAGGCAAGGAAACTTGGATTCACGCATCGCATTGTAAGAAGATCCTTGGAGAGCCTCCAGAAGAGGAATGATGCTACTAATGACATTTGCTTGCATCCTTGCAGTAACGGATGCTTGGAACAGACTTAAGGGTATGCCACACTGAACAATATCGCTAACGGGATCGCTAAAAAACGTCACTATTTAGCGATCCCGTTAGCGATGTTGTTCAGTGCGGCATCTGCCAGCGACGAGCTTCCTGCTGTGATCTCGCTCGTCGCTGGAATCGTTCCGGACCCTATTTTCTCGTCGGCGCTCCCGCTGGGTAAGTATATATCGCTAGTGTGGCACCTTTTCTTAGCGATTTAGCGGTACTTTTGTACCGCTAAAGTCGTTAAGAAGATCGCTAACGGCGATAGCGTCGTTAACTATATCGCTAAATGTGGCCGCACTTAGCGATATAGAAACAATCCCGCTAGCGATCGCATTAGTATGCGTCGTTATCGTGATCGCTAGCGGGATTGTTTAGTGTGGCAGTACCTTAAGCCGAGTAGATGGAGATGATAACAGATTCATTAGACACCACTTAGCTTTAGTGGATGGACTGAAAGAACAAAACCAAACTGTTGCAAACTGTTGGATTTGTACATTACATAAACGAGCTGCAGACAATAGACCTCGCCCAAATGGGAGACCACACATAGTGGAGATGGGGATAGCAAATAAATTTTTCAGTGCATTATTTATCTACCCTATGATAACTCAGACGTGGGATAAGTTGGTAGAATCCACAGACTACCTAGATGATCAAATATGGGATATATTAGATATCCTCAATGGGTCCCTAGCAGTACAGAACCAGCTAATTATTGTTACTAACCAACATACCCTCGTGTTAGATTACCTGACTGCAGCTCAAGGAGGGATGTGCCAGATTATTGGACCTGCATGTTGCCATTATATTGATAATTCTAGTGTTTTAACCCTTAAACATAAGCTAGAGGATGTCATAAAGTTAAGGAAACTATATGATGAGGCAAATCTGAAGAATCAAGATTCATGGTGGGCAAATACTTTCTCCTTTCTTAACCCCGCAAATTGGTTCAAAAGCATAGGGGGATGGCTGACTGGGATAATACAAGCTGGCCTACAGGTTTTATTGATATGTCTTGCTATCTATTAGTTTTTAAAATCTGTTTGATGTGTATTAAACGATGTACTAGGACACAGAGGAGGTATGAAGATGTGTATTGATCAAATGAAGGAACAAAAGGAGGGAATGTTAGAGTTAAAACCAGCATTTCTTCAGA
Organism: Oophaga sylvatica; assembly: GCA_033576555.1. Lineage (NCBI taxonomy): Eukaryota > Metazoa > Chordata > Amphibia > Anura > Dendrobatidae > Oophaga > Oophaga sylvatica. The sequence goes on from JARQOD010000010.1 coordinate 66,053,624, forward strand.
AGACCTTGGTTCTTGTCAGACAGGCTGATGCATACTAGAAGTTGAGATAAGAATGTTCCTTCCTTTGAGATAATAAACCCCACTCGCCTGAGTTATGAAAACACATCCTGTACTGGGAGTCAAGGACAAGGATGGAGTTTTCTGTTAAAACCAGTATTCTATGTTTTTAGTGATAAGCTGTATAAACACCATATATGGTAATTCCGCTTCCTGCTTCAGGGGTGTATATAAGCCCCTTCATTAGCAATAAAGAGTAGAGTATATTGACGCACCCTTTGGTTTGTGTCTTATTCTCTCTGGTACCACATTCCGAGGAGGAAAGGGTTAACAAGATAACAGCGACGACAAGGCTTACCGACTTAAGGGCGAACCTTGCCCGATTAAGGTTCGAGCTCACTCTACGAGAGCTGTGGGCTTTCCATCAAGGGGCCTCGGCAGCTCAGCTCTGCCGGGCGGCGACCTGGCGCTCCGTCCACACCTTTACAAAATTTTATAAGGTGGACGTTAGTGCTTCCGCTGATGCGGCCCTAGGACGTAGGGTCCTGCAGGCGGCTGTAGTTTAGACTTTTTCGTTAACTTATTTGTTAGCGCTGGTTGCACATTTTCTTAGGTTGTTGGGTTCTGCCTTTTCTGGTTTTTTCCCACCCTTAATTTTTTGGACTGCTTTGGGACGTCCCACTAGTAATGACTAGTGTGTCTCTCTTCCTTCCATCTGCTGCTGAAAGACGGATTTTGGTACGAACTTACCTGTAAAATCCTTTTCAGCGAAGGAAGAGAGACACAGCTCCCTCCCATGGCAGAAGTGTGTTGTTGTGTTTTCAGATGCAGCGTGACCCTTCTCTGATAGCGATTATCTGGGCTGAGGTCGACGCGCTACGGCTCTGTTCCAGCATTGCCAGCTCATCGCAGTGGTCAGGTCCAGTGAGTAGTACCTGGGACTGTGTGGTTCTTTGCCTGTTATATGCATAACCTGTCCCCTTGTTTTTTTCTCTGAAGTCCTTCAGAAGGGGTTATGTTGCTCCGCTGGTGATATTTGCTCTTCCTTAGCTTGTGTACGACTGGAGAGCTGAGTAGGAGGAGCCCGAGCTGGAGGGGCCGGTCAACACTCTTTTTAATCTGAGGTGTCTATCCCATCTGGGCTCCGCCTACCCACTAGTAATGACTAGTGTGTCTCTCTTCCTTCCTTCGCTGAAAAGGATTTTACAGGTAAGTTCTTACCAAAATCCGTCTATTCTATAGAGTCATTAACAGAAATAAACACTGTTTGTAATGTTGAGGATTATGGCTTACAGCCAATGAAAACCCAAAAGTCATTATCTCAGTAAATTAGAATACTTTATAACACCGGCTTGAAAAAAAGATATTAAAATCTGAAATGTTGTCCTACTGAAATGTATGATCAGTAAATGCTCTCAATACTTGGTCGGGGCTCCTTTGGCATCAATTACTGCATCAATGCGGCGTGGCATGGAGGCGATCAGCCTGTGGCACTGCTGAGGGGTTATGTAAGCCTTGGTTGCTTTGATAGCAGCCTTCAGCTCGTCTGCATTGTTGGGTCTGGTGTCTCTCATCTTCCTTTTGACAATACCCCATAGATTCTCTATGGGGTTAGGGTCAGGCCAGTTTGCTGCCAATCAAGCACAGTGATACTGTTGTTTGTAAACCAGGTATTGGTACTTTTGGCAGTGTGGACAGGTGCCAAGTCCTGCTGGAGAATGACATTTCTCGGTCCAGTTTATATGCCCGTCTGACTGTGCCCTAAGGATTAGTCATTAATACCTGGTGGGGGGTCTGACACCCTCATGATCAGCTTGATACCAGGTCTCGCGACCACTAGAACTAAACAGAAAACGGTACGTTACGCTGCTTAGCGGCCGATGGACAACAGCTCAGATCCCACTGAAGTCAATAGGAGCCGAGCTGTCGTACCAGAAAACGGCCACGACACAGTATAAGGCCATGTGTTGTCCCACCTCTACACTGTGGGACCTGTCAACACTTTATGGTTAAAACTGCAGTTTATAAGGTTGTTCCCATCTTAAAGGGAGTGCATCAGCACAGACGACTGTTCAAACCAGGTCCCGAAGCTCGGTGCATCATGGCGGGGCCAATCCTATAAATGCACCTTCCCACCTGCTAGTTTTCCATCTATCTCCACTCTATGAAGCCAAAGCTGTCAATCAAAGAAGATGATGTGGAGATAAGAGGGGAAAACAAGCAGGTGGGAAGGTGTACTTGGCCCCGCCATGATGAACCGAGCGGCAGGACTTGGTAAGAAAAGTCGTTCTGTGCTGACAGAATGCATCTCTGGTCCAGACACAAGGAGGGAGCAGAAAATTTCTTGAACATGAGTAAAAACATGAAACGGAGATTCAGAGATTTTGCATTTCGAGCGTCATCCCAGCGCTTCATCATGGCAATCAGCTGCACTTTAAAGGGTTAATCCCAACCTTCATAGATAGATATTGTAGAAACAAGCACATTTGTAATTTTCCGCTTCGTAAAATTTGCAGCTGTTCATGAAGTATTAACACTTTTATTTATAACTCGTTGCCTAGGAGACCGACCACCGCTATTATGTACCATGCAAGCTCTGCAATGAAGCGGGCCGGGATTAGGAGGTGATAGCGATCCTGGCTGGCTTCACAACGGTGCTCAAACGGGAAAGAGCTTGTAAGCTCTCTAAGAGATGGCACGCTCCAGGCCGGCTTCACAGCGATGCTCACAATCTCTGCAGGAAACAGTTTGTAACCGCTCTAAGTGACAGCACGCTCCAGGCCGGCTTCACAGCGGTGCTCAATCTCTGCAGGAAAGAGCTTGTAAGCGCTCTAAGTGACAGCATGCTCCAGGCCGGCTTCACAGCGATGCTCACAATCTCTGCGGGAAACCGCTTGTAAGCGCTCTAAGTGACAGCACGCTCCAGGCCGGCTTCACAGCGATGCTGACAATCTCTGCAGGAAACAGCTTGTAAGCGCTCTAAGTGCCAGCGCGCTCCAGGCCGGCTTCACAGCGATGCTGAAAATCTCTGTAGAAAACAGCTTGTAAGCGCTTTAAGTGACAGCACGCTCCAGGCCGGCTTCACAGCGGTGCTCAATCTCTGCAGGAAAGAGCTTGTAAGCGCTCTAAGTGACAGCACGCTCCAGGCCGGCTTCACAGCGATGCTCACAATCTCTGCGGGAAACAGCTTGTAAGCGCTCTAAGTGACAGAGGGCTCCAGGCCGGCTTCACAGCGATGCTGACAATCTCTGCAGGAAACAGCTTGTAAGCGCTCTAAGTGACAGCACGCTCCAGGCCGGCTTCACAGCGATGCTGACAATCTCTGCAGGAAACAGCTTGTAAGCGCTCTAAGTGCCAGCGCGCTCCAGGCCGGCTTCACAGCAATGCTGAAAATCTCTGTAGAAAACAGCTAGTAAGCGCTCTAAGTGACAGCGCGCTCCAGGCCGGCTTCACAGCGGTGCTCACAATCTCTGCAGGAAACAGCTAGTAAGCGCTTTAAGTGCCAGCGCGCTCCAGGCCGGCTTCACAGCGATGCTCACAATCTCTGCGGGAAACAGCTTGTAAGCGCTCTAAGTGACAGAGGGCTCCAGGCCGGCTTCACAGCGATGCTGACAATCTCTGCAGGAAACAGCTTGTAAGCGCTCTAAGTGACAGCACGCTCCAGGCCGGCTTCACAGCGGTGCTCACAATCTCTGCAGGAAACAGCTTGTAAGCGCTCTAAGTGACAGCGCGCTCCAGGCCGACTTCACAGCGGTGCTCACAACACAGGAAACAGCTAGTAAGCGCTCTAAGTGACAGCGCGCTCCAGGCCGGCTTCACAGCGGTGCTCACAATCTCTGCAGGAAACAGCTAGTAAGCGCTCTAAGTGACAGCGCGCTCCAGGCCGGCTTCACAGCGGTGCTCACAATCTCTGCAGGAAATGGCTTGCATGTTCTGATGTCTAGCAGTGGTGGTCGGTATCCAAGACAACAAGTTAACAAAAGTGTTAGTATCTAAGAACAGCTGACAATTTTAACAAGTAGAAAATTGCAAAAGTGCTGGTACTGGAAAATATCGTCTGTGAAGGCGGGAAAAACCCTGTCAGTGCACCCCGCACCCATCATATAGTGTGGGCATCCAGAACCCATGCTACTGGTGGACTCCCAGTCACCCCCGTCTGAGACTGCCTCTCACACACCCCTCAAGGCTGCAGCTCGTGTGTCGCCCCCTGGTGGTGCAGTGCACACACCTATTATTACAGCCCCGTATGAGAGGAAGGAGTATATAAGTGCGGCCCCGCTGCGCCTGACAGTGGAGCGGCCGCCATCACCCCCTCACCTCCAGTCTCCCCTTCATTCTCCACATAAGGAGCACGACGGCCGAAAAGCGTCACAGCTCTAACCCTGCGCGCTCATTGGCCGGAGGAGCGATGACGTCAAGGAAGGAAGCCTCGCCCGTAAACATTGCGTTCTCCTTCGCTGATTGGTGCGCCGAAGACCCAGTGACGTTTTTCGCGCCCCGCCCTGTCACGAGCTCTCTTTCTCGCCCCGCGATTGGTCGTCGCCCCAGTCTCTGCTGTCTGTTCTCTGCGCCATGTCCGAGCGCTCTGTGACAACGGGGCCCTCGGGGGCCACGGTCATGGCACCGCCAGGGGGCTCCACTCTCGGTGGTGATTTAACCGTTACCGGTCCCGCCCCGACTGCTGGAGGTCCGGTCCGCATGAACTTGTACGCCACCTGGGAGACAGACCGAGGCAGCGCTGCCTGCGTGCCCAGGTATGACGTCAGCACGTACACCTGTGATGTCATTCACACCTGCGGTAACTGTGCGGTAGTGTGTGGGGGAGCAGGGGGCTTGTTGTCAGTGTCAGGTGGAGATCTGATGAAAACCAGAGACCTCCTGTCCCCAGAAGTGTGGGCCGATCTCCTAGGCGACCGTCGAGACCTCCTTAGAAGCCTGGTTACCATAAAGCATCTCCTCTGGAGGGGTGTGGTCTATGAATGGGTCATGTGGGTGGTCCCGGTCTTAGAGGGATCGTTCAACGGACTTTTTCATTTTATCCCAAGCCCCTCCTCCGATCACCGCTGCTCCACAGATTCTGGGACAGTTTTTCTTTTTCTTCTGTGCCCCTCCGTTCCAAAGTTATGCCCCTCGGAAATCAACAACCCAACCTAAAGCACAGGACCTGTCTGTGGGCGTCGGCTCCTTCTGCTCTGATGTCGGCCAATCGCAACAAGGCCACACCCACGGTGATGTTCTGTGGTCTACGCCCAGTCCAAGGGAAAAATTGGCATCTTTTATTACCAAGGGGCATAACGTTGGAACGGAGGGGCACAGAAGAAAAAGAAAAGCTGATCCAGAATCTGTGCAGCAGAAGCAATCAGAGCAGGTACTGAGTTTAAAGTTAATATTTTAAATGTAAGACCCCCTTTAAGTTTCCGAAGTCATGTTATACATGTAAAGGCGTGTTAGAGGGTCGGACTTATGTGGAACCTATCTCCTATAGAGAAACGGCTATGAATACCTTTAAAGGCCAGTCAATGCTCCCTTAAAGGGGTTGACCGCTACAATGATATTGGTGACCGATTCTTAGGACAGGTCGTTAATATCAAATTGGTGGAGGTCTGACACTCAGGACCCCCCACTGATCAGCTTTAGTGGGGGCTAGCTTTAATGGGTGTACAAAGCAGAACGTCATCGGTTCCAGGCACTGCAGATCAGCGCCACTCAAAGAAAAGGATCTGATCTGCAGTACCTGGCAGTGGCCACTACACGGCGAGCAGAGCTACACTATACTGCTTCATGCACTGTTTATGAGCTTGATAACAGTTGATCAGTTCCTGGTGTAGACCCCCCACCGATCTGATATTGATGACCGCTCATAATTATCTGTGCATTGGAAAACCCCCTTTAAAGGCACAGAGACTGCAGGGCCTGGCTGCTCTCCTGACAGCTGCATAGAAATACGTCACTCTGTTATGTTCAGATCAGGAGAGCCGCCGGCCAGTCTGTGCAGTGCAATGTGATCATCGCACGAGTTATACGTCCGTCTGTCTGACCCCTAAGACCCTTTATGGCATCTGAAAGTCTCCAAGTACTCCCCGACCTTATTACTGACCTATCACTAAGTTCAAGTTAACCCTGGATCTGGCACCTGGAATAAGGGCATTAGAACCCGGGCACTCTAACGATTTGGGTATGCCTAAGGAAGAAGGCTACCGCGTATTATTATTGGATGGAGACACCTAGGTTTTGTGCCCCTAAATGTACCATATAGAAATTTAATAGGGATAGTATTAAAAAAAAATATTTCAATGTGGATATTTTGGAGCTTGAAACGCATCCTAAAAAAAACACTGTGTGAACTCGCCCTTAGGTTTGAATTCAGACATTCATGTATCTCGGTCCAAGGACGGATCCTGTTGCGCAGACTCGCCACGGATCTCCTGATCCGAACTTGACAGCCTCGTATGTCTATGAGACAGTTGGGTTCAGATGATGAGACCCGTGGCCAGTGCATGCACTGTTATACACGGACGTCTGAACTCCGCCTTAGGTCGGGGTCACACTTGTGAGAAACTCGCACGAGTCTCGCGCATCAATACCCGGCACTCGGACCAGAGCGTTCAGCTGCATAGAAATACATGCGGCCGCACACTCCACTCCCCAGTGCCGGCGGCAGTGCCGGTATTGAGGCGCGAGACTCGTGCGAGTTTCTTGCAAGTGTGACCCCGACCTTAAAGCCTGCCATGCTCCTGTGTGCGAAATTGATCTTCCCGGCCCCCATATACAATCGGCTCAATGAGCCAAAGAGAGGGGGCCCGGAGGTGGCTTCTTCTCACCATCTTATTGATCAGATGCATATCTTCTGAACTCTGTTTTCGGCACTGTTTATTCCCCTTGGGAGTCAGGGAAAGAGCATTCAGGCCCGTTCCAGCCCATTGGGCATTTTTCTTGTCAGTGTCAACCTGCTCCCATGGTCTGCAGAGTCTCCGGACTTGTCTCTCTTCGAGCACATCTGGGACGCATTAGTCAGTGATTACACAGGAGCTGCCAGCAGCGGATCTTGATGATTTGCCCAAGGTCATTCAGAAGCAGAACCTTCCTCAGACGACCATTAATGACCTCACTGATGGCAGCTGAGACAGTAAGTGCTGGGATTTCTGCACGTGGAGCTCATACTCCAGACTGAATAAATCGAGATGTTTAGAAAATGTTTCCTTATTTTCATCATTTGCAGATCTGTAACATCCATCCTGTGATTTCCATAACTCTATGACTTTTCCTTCTTGGTGTTGCAGTCATTGTTTAGGAGTGTAGATATCCACACCTCAGAGTCCATCGTCAGCAGTGACATCATCAGTAGATACAAGGGGCCGCTCCATTCTGGCTGTGCTCGATAGATGAATTTTCCCAGAAAATTATTGCAATTACACACGTATTGTGATACACATGTTTATTTCCTTTGTGTCTGTTGGAACAGCACAAATAAACAGAGGAAAAAACAGACATAATTTTACACAAAACCCCAAAAATGAGACTGATAAAATTGTGGGTAAACAACTTTGTTTCAAGCATGTGATGCTCGTTCAAACTCACCTGTGGCAAGTAACAGGTGTGAACAATATGAAAATCACACCTGAAACCAGATAAAAAGAGAAGTTGACTCAATCTTTGCATTGTGTGTCTGTGTCTGCCTCGCTAAGCATGGGGAACAGAAAGAGGAGAAGAGAACTGTCTGAGGACTTGAAAACCGAAATTGTTGAAAAATATCAACAATCTCAAGGTTACAAGTCCATCGTCAGAGATGTTGAGGTTCCTTTGTCCACAGTGCACAACATAATCTAGAAGTTTACAACCCATTGCCCTGTAGCTAATTTCTCTGGATGTGGTTGGTAGAGAAAAATTGTTGAAGGGTTGCAACGTGGGATAGTCCAGATGGATAAACAACCCCAATCAAGTTCCAAAGAAATTCACTGGGTTCTGCAGGCTCAGGGTGCATCAATGTCTGTGCAAACTATCTGTCGACATTTGAATGAAATGAAATGCTATGGGAGGAGATCCAGGAGGACCCCACTGCTGACACAGAGACATAAAAAGAGACTGCAGTGTGACAAAATGTATGTGAATAAGCCAAAATCCTTCTGGGAAAGAATCTTGTGGATAGTGTATTCAGTGATGTTATCTACCTAACACCTTGCCATTTATACTTGGAGAGTGTGGTGGATCTTTCTATAAGGATTTGTTATGTTAATACCTAATCCCTTGGCACCTCTCCCACTTTGTTTTATTTGAGTACAGACCAATTTTCTCTACTATATTGTGGACAGATGAAACCAAGATAGAGCTTTTTGGTAAAGCACATCATTCTGCTGTTTACTGAAAACGAAATGAGGCCTACAAAGAAAAGAACACAGTACCTACAGTCAGATATGGTGGAGGTTCAAAGAAGTTTTTGAGTTGTTTTGCTGCCTCTGGCACTGGGTGGCCTGAGTGTGTGCAAGGCATGATGAAATATGAAGATTACCAGAGGATTTTGGGTCACAATGTAGGGCCCAGACTCAGAAAGCTGGGTTTGCTTCCTAGGTCATGGGTTTACCAGCAGGACAGTGACCCCAAACATACTTCAAGAAGCACCCAGAAATGGATGGAAATAAAGTGCTGGAGAGGTCGGAAGTGGCAGCAATTAGTCCGGATTTAAATCCCATTGATCACCTGTGGAGAGATCTTAAAATTGCTGTAAGAAGAAGGAGCCTTCAAATATGAGAGACCTGGAGCAGTTTGCAAAAGAAGAGTGCTCCAAAATTCCAGGTGAGAGGTGCAAGAAGCTTGTTAATGGTTATAGGAAGCGATTGATTGCAGTAATTTATTCCAAAGGGTGTGCAGCAAATATTAAGTTGAGGGTGCCAACAATTTTGTCTCGCCCATTTTTGGGGTTTTATGTGAAATTATGTCCAATTTGCCTTTTTATTCTGTATTTTTTGTGTTGTTCCAATACACACAAAGGAAATAAACGTGTGTAATTGTAATAATTTTCTGGGAGAAATACTTCATTTTCTGGATCAGATTCAAGGATGCCAATACTTTTGGCCATGACTGTATTTGGATCCTGATTGTCTTTCTTTATACTCGTTTATTTCCATCATTTTAGTCCAAATGGATTTTCATTCTTCCTGTCTGAGAGGTGCTGTTACGGAGGGTGCAGGCTCTTAAAGGGGTTTTCAGTCTGAAAAAATAGTCTGCAGTTACTCTCTGAGCTGCTATCACAACTCCCCTTTATTCACAGCGCAAGTGAGCGGCATGACGCTGCACGTAGCGGATTTCCATAGTATCAGTCACGTACCGATTAGATTCTCCTGCGCTTCTCTGAATAGAACATTGAGAGTAGATTGATGAGACTAGTTGTCACTTGACCGCTGCAAACCCAGGGGTGACGGTGTGTACGTCGCTCATTGTCAGTATTCGGCAGCCTGCGGTTACATAGAGAGACCCCTTTTAAGGCTATGCTCATTGTCAGTATTCGGCAGCCTGCGGTTACATAGAGAGACCCCTTTTAAGGCTATGCTCATTGTGTCCATGATGGAAGCCACAAATACTGTGTACGCTGCGGTGACCGCCATTGCCTGCGGCATGAAATATAATGGCATCTGTGATTAATTGTCTGGAGCCTGCTCTTGGACGGAGTCTTTGAAGTTTTTTTGCAATCTATGTTGAGGTCTTCCCCTTTTTTTGCATTTTTACTGATGTAACGTGTCACGCTGTGACGGTCTTCGGTAAGGAAGGAGGCCTCAAACTGTCCCTGGAACTGGGACCCTAACTCTCCCTGTCCCAGGGATACTCTTGAAGGTAGAGATGCCTGAGTCTCCGACCTTACTATGCTTCTGGTAAACCCTCATCTGTCCCCTCTCCGACCCCATGAGGCATGGGACAGAAATGTAAGGTAAACAAGACACAAAGACAAAACAGGGATACCAGAAAGCTAGAAACATACAAACACTCACCAAAGGTAGAGCGGTATATAGGGAAGTATAGGAATGTACCAACCAAATGGGAATAGGGCAATGAAGAAAGCAAACACCCAAAAACGGCAACAATCTCAAGTAGCAACAACGATCTCCAATTCAGCACAGGGTCTCCAAGGAGTTAGGAAGCAAAGCTTTCACTGGTAAGACAGAGAAGGTCCGGCCAGGTTTTATAGGGAGAGGTAATGACCAGATCAGAAGCAGCTGAAATGATGCTGCAAGTTTCTCACCAGCATAGAAAGGGTAGGTAATCTCTTCAGCACCAAAGGAAACCAAATCTATTTAATATGGGATCCAAACACACAGGCTAAATGGAAGATCTTAGATTCACAATACGTAGTGATCTTCTAACCCCAGATCTCCCAGGAGGGCATGACATTATGTCATCTGAGCAGCAGCTTCTCTACCGCTCTGCTCTGTGGATGGTGCGCGACTGCTGACGTCATGCTGATTGACAGCAGGCTGCCTAACTGCTGGGAGGCAGCAGTCAATCAGCATGACGTCAGCAGTCACACCACGTAGATAGAATAGTTCAGAAGAAGAAGAGCTGGTCTCATCGTGGAGCAGCTGGATCGCCGACAGGAGCTGTCTGTGACCACTCTGAGCTGGTGCCAGGTAAAAAAGGCAGGTAGTTGCCTGTGTTAGTAACTACTTGTCTGTTATTTTTTAGGCCCATAGTTAAAAAAAAAAAAAAAGTCCTGTACGATCCCTCTAGTTTATTAGACCCCGCCACCCACCATACACATTAAAGTCAGTCGAACCTCAACGATGAAGCCTCTTTCCTGAGAGATGATGATGGAGGAAGTAAGGATTGAACAGTTTTAAGTTAATCGTCGAAACCTTTTGTCCTGGGACAGAAGCCCCTCACCCCCGGAGGGATCCCGCTGCGGTTTCCTTCACTCACCATTGAAAACACATGAATAAAGCTAATAAAAATAATATATTGGTTATTGGCCCTTGGGATCCAGTCGTGGACTCTATCAGCTCACGATGCACATGACATTTCTTAGTACGTCGTGCTCGCATGGAGGCCCCGTCCCTCCCGGCCATGCCCCCCTACATTGCTCATCCGATGTCTCGTTTTGTGTTTGCTGACGATCACTGACTCAGGATCTGTCTTCTTCCCAGGCTCTTCTCTCTGACGCTGCGGAAGCTGGTCATGCTGAAAGATCTGGATAAAGATTTACCGTCGGTAGTTATAGCTGTGAAGTTGCAGGTAACATAAGCTCCTCATCTATGATGTGCACCCCCAACTGTCGTCGAGCGATCATTATGCCCTCAGCTGTGTCCCCCGACCTCCCCATACACAGGACACTTAGGTGGTCGAGCTCCTGTGTTCTCTTTGACTTACAAAAGTATCGGCCTTTGGAAATCGGACTTACCATACCAGAACCTTCTCCTCTGTCAAGAGGCCCCCCATACGCTTTGGACTGTAGGACGAACCCTTCAATGTTGAAGGGTTCTACCAATATTGGTCTGGAGTGTGGGGGGGGCTGTAGACAGTGAAACAAGGGAAATTTAAAGGGTTTCTTCACTTTGGGCAGTCCCCCTTTAGTAGTTAGACATCTGCATGGTCTTTTTCAGGTAGGTGTGGAGAAAATGCTGCAGAGTGAGGACGCCTTAAAACGACATCAATTCTTCTAAATCCTTTGAAATGGGAAGATGCCCAGCCGAGCCATCAGCTCAGAACTGGCAGAGGGACCCAGCTACACCAACTGTCGCAAAGGTCTCAAAGAGACCAAAAAAAATCCATTTCCACATGGCAACAAGGCCAAATTACTCAACTATGCGCAAATACATAAGAACGGGGTGCCGAAAAATGGCTGCAGGCGCCGCGTCAGAATGTGAAATATTCAGCCGTAACAAAAGGCAGTTTGTTCTCCTCCGGTCTGGAACGTGGCACAATAATGAGGGTCTGCAGGTAGCGCAGCAAGGAAACTACAGGGACTGCATTTTAGAAAATGGAGTTGGGGATTTGGTCAAGATTAATTATGTCCTCAATGCTGAGAAATACAGACCGATACTTATCCATCATGTAATACCATCAAGGAGGCATCTGATCGGCTCCAGATATATCCTGCAGCAGAACAAAGACCCCCAAACATCAAGCAAATGTCATTAAAAAAGACAAGGAGTCCTGGGAGTGATGATCCAGCCCTCGCAGATCTCAAATCATCCAGTCTGTCTGGGATTATACGAAGAGACAGAAGGATTTACACAAGCGACATCTACAGAAGATCTGAGGTCAGTCCTCCAAGATGTTTGGAACAACCTCCTGCCGAGTTCCTTCAAACACTGTGTGCAAATTCATACTATTTTCAGAGCATTTTTTTTTTTTTTACTTTGCAGCATTTTTTTTCCACACTTGCCTAAAACTTTTGCACAGTACTGTGTATATAGATGAATCTAGATATTAAATCACTACTTGTAAGTTGTTAACCGCAAGGCCCAGGGATGAACGTGTCTCCTGACTGAGCTGTCACCGCTGCATATTTGAGCGGACACCGCTACAACTCCGATCTTCCACGTTTAACCCTTTAGATGCAGCAATTAATATGTTATATGATCCCCCCCCACCCACGATGACACCGTCAAAAAATTAACCAACATCTTTTTGCTGATGGAAAATAAAAAGTTCTGACTCGAAGGAATACTGTGGGGTTAAAAGAATGAAAAAAGCGGTTAATATTAATATTGTTGTTTTTTTTTCATCAGAATATGTAAAAATAATTGATTCTAAATGTTATTTTATATACGTTTTTTACTGTTCTTTACCCTCTTAGTGCAGCAGTCCCTTTTACTTTAGACCTCTGTGATGATGCAATCATTTTGTTTTTATTATGGGGTGTAAATTATGTATTTTTGGGGTTTTTTTTTTGTACAGCAGTCGTCCTTAAACCCCTGATTCTTGATGGATGGCATCACAGGATGATATATTGTAACATCTAGAATATTGTTTTGGAGACATAATTGATTTTATTTTGTAATATTTGACCATTTCTTTTTTTTTCTTCTTTTATGGTTTTAGGGATCAAAACGAATTCTTCGTTCAAATGAAATCTCTCTCCCGACCAGCGGGGTGTCAGAGACAGAACTACAGCTCACCTTCTCGCTGCAGGTGAGTTTCAGAGTTTATCGCAGACTTAAAGAGCTTTTCCCTAGATATCTGCACTGTGTCGCTCCTCTGTTGTTCCTCCTGGAACCCTATGAGCATCTGAGTGTTACCAGTTGGGGCCCAACAGTTTTACAAGGTCACACGGTGTAGACACACAGTCCTTTGGCACACGGTTATCAGTGTATTCATAAACCTTCGGGAGGTTCGGGCTGTGTTTATGTGCTGATGATGCTCACTTTAAGGGGTTGTGACAACTTACTGCTGCTGATGAGAAGTGTCTGGTTGGATGGACCACTGCTCGATTCATTCTCTATGGGGCTGCTGGAAAGTCTGAGAGCGCTCTACATCCCCCCTAAATGGTTCGGCGATCGGGCGCACTCTCTGTGCTCTCCATTCTAAAGTTCTCCGATCGGCCTCCGCGGTCGGACCCCCACCAATCAACAAGTCCTGTGGATAGGTGATGACTTGTTTTCACAGGACAATCCCTTTTAGGGTGCATTTAGATGGGTCCAGAATGTTCATACCGTTATCGACCCTTGTAAACATTTTGGGGATCGTGTGATGAACGAGGAAAAAGCTTCTTAGTCAGATGATTGGATTATTTATGTCGGCGGCATAAAAATCATCGAATCGTCCATATTGTCGCGTGAATAGGGCCATAGACTAACGCCGATTGATTTATGTCGTCGATATGGGCCCAGATTGGCCCCCAGAATGCATCTTTTAGCATTTTTGCCAGGATTTGCACACTATGTGTATCCATATGGCTAGATTAGCCTGATGGGGGCTGCGAGGAATGTCAGTGTATGGTGTGAAATAGTAATATTCTATATGTTCCAGTAAAAAGTACAGTGGGGAAAAAAAAAGTATTTAGTCAGCCACCAATTGTGCAGGTTCTCCCACTTAAGAAGATGAGAGAGGCCTGTAGTTGACATCATAGGTCGACCACAACTACGAGAGTCAAAATGAGAAAACAAATCCAGAAAATCACCTTGTCTGATTTTTCAAGATTTATTTTGCAAATTATGGTGGAAAATAAGTATTTGGTCACCTAAAAAACATGCAAGATTTCTGGCTCTCACAGACCTGTAACTTCTACTTTAAGAGGCTCCTCTGTCCTCCACTCATTACCTGTAGTAATGGCTCCTGTATGAACTTGTTATCAGTATAAAAGACACCTGTCCACAACCTCAAACAGTCACACTCCAAACTCCACTATGGTGAAGACCAAAGAGCTGTGGAAGGACACCAGAAACAAAATTGTAGCCCTGCACCAGGCTGGAAGACTGAATCTGCAATAGGCAAGCAGCTTGGTGTGATGAAATCAACTATGGGAGCAATAATAAGAAAATGGAAGACATACAAGACCACTGATAATCTCCCTCGATCTGGGGCTCCACGCAAGAGGTGATTTTTCTGGATTTTTCTCATTGTGACTCTCATAGTTGTGGTCTACCTATGACGTCAATTACAGGCCTCTCTCATCTTTTTAAGGGGAGAACTTGCACAATTGGTGGCTGACTAAGTACTTTTTCCCCCCACTGTATATAGTTGGGAAAACCTAGTGCTGTACCCATCGGACCGGTCTTCCAAGCCCCCAATCATGTCAGTGTTTACCGATTAATTATGTCCGCTGTTTTCTTTTTAGTATCCGCACTTTTTAAAGAGGAATGCAAACCGTTTACAGATCATGCTGCAGCGACGAAAGCGATACAAGAACCGTACCATCCTGGGATATAAAAGCCTGGCTGTGGGGGTCATAAATATGGCGGAGGTAAGAGCCATAGGGGTCTCACGGTAGCAAAAAAGATTTTCCTGGTCTGTGAATGGGAACATTTGGGATACTGATGTTGTGTATGAATTTTCCCGAGATTTAGATCCATTAAGTCTTTCTTGTAAGTGACTGAAATAGTGGAAATTTTGGGCCAAATCTGTTTTAGTTTAAATAAACATTTTTTCGGTATATAAGTATAGTATATTTTCAGTAAAATCTGAATTGCTTAACTACAAACATCTGGAGGTTTCTCTGTTGTCTGCTGCCGGCTCTGAGAGTGTAAAGCGTTTACCGGAGCCTCCTGCTGTACTTACTATTTACAGCTGAAGCTTCTCTACTGTATATACTTCAGCCATGACTTGAAAACTGCCAGCCTAACATGGTGAAGGTGCCCTTTGTGCCGCCACAGAAAATCCAGTCCTTCACGGCATGGAGTCCACCAGACTCTGAAGATGTCCTGTGGTTACTGGCACCAAGACGATGGCAGCAGATCTTTCTCCTGCAGTCTGCAAGGTGCAACCTCAGTACATCAGACTTGTTTTACCAGCACATCCAGAGGTGTCCAGTAGGTAGGAGATCTGTGGAAAAAAGCAACAAAGAGCAAAAAGTACCTTATGACAATTGTTCTTGGGACCTTGAGTAATTACTAACCAATGTATACTGGAATCTCCCCACAAGACCTGCCTCACACTGGGACCTCCCCACAAGACCTGCCGCACACTGAGACCTCCCCACAAGACCTGCCGCACACTGGGACCTCCCCACAAGACCTGCGACACACTGGGACCTCCTCACAAGACCTGCCGCACACTGAGACCTCCCCACAAGACCTGCCGCACACTGGGACCTTCCCACAAGACCTGCCGCACACTGCGACCTCCCCACGAGGCCTGCCTCACACTGGGACCTCCCCACAAGACCTGCCGCACACTGAGACCTCCCCACAAGACCTGCCGCACACTGGGACCTCCCCACAAGACCTGCGACACACTGGGACCTCCTCACAAGACCTGCCGCACACTGAGACCTCCCCACAAGACCTGCCGCACACTGGGACCTTCCCACAAGACCTGCCGCACACTGAGACCTCCCCACAAGACCTGGCGCACACTGGACCTCCCCACAAGACCTGCCGCACACTGAGACCTCCCCACAAGACCTGCCGCGCACTGGGACTTCCCCACAAGACCTGCCGCACACTGGACTTCCCCACAAGACCTGCCGCACACTGAGACCTCCCCACAAGACCTGCCGCACACTGGGACCTCCCCACAAGACCTTCCGCACACTGGGACCTCCCCACAAGACCTGCCGCACACTGCGACCTCCCCACGAGGCCTGCCGCACACTGGGAACTCCCCACAAGACCTGCCGCACACTGCGACCTCCCCACAAGACCTGCCGCACAGTGGGAACTCCCCACAAGACCTGCCGCACACTGGGACCTCCCCACAAGGCCTGCCGCACACTGAGACCTCCCCACAAGACCTGCCGCACACTGAGACCTCCCCACAAGGCCTGCCGCACACTGGAACCTCCCCACAAGACCTGCCGCACACTGGGACCTCCCCACAAGAGACCTGCCGCACACTGGACCTCCCCACAAGACCTGCTGCACACTGCGACCTCCCCACAAGACCTGCCGCACACTGCGACCTCTCCACAAGACCTGCCGCACACTGAGACCTCCCCACAAGACCTGCCGCACACTGGGACCTCCCCTCGAGGCCTGCCGCACACTGGGAACTCCCCACAAGACCTGATGCACACTGCGACCTCCCCACAAGACCTGCCGCACACTGGGAACTCCCCACAAGACCTGCCGCACACTGGGACCTCCCCACAAGGCCTGCCACACACTGGGACCTCCCCACAAGACCTGCCGCACACTGGGACCTCCCCACAAGGCCTGCCGCACACTGGGAACTCCTCCCAAGACCTGCCGCACACTGGGAACTCCTCCCAAGACCTGCCGCACACTGGGACCTCCCCACAAGACCTGCCGCACACAGGGAACTCCCAACAAGACCTGCCGCATCCCGGGAGCTCCCCGAAGACCTGCCGCATCCCGGGAGCTCCCCGGAAGACCTGCCGCATCCCGGGAGCTCCCCGGAAGACCTGCCGCATCCCGGGAGCTCCCCGGAAGACCTGCCGCATCCCGGGAGCTCCCCGGAAGACCTGCCGCATCCCGGGAGCTCCCCGGAAGACCTGCCGCATCCCGGGAGCTCCCCGGAAGACCTGCCGCATCCCGGGAGCTCCCCGGAAGACCTGCCGCATCCCGGGAGCTCCCCGGAAGACCTGCCGCACACTGGGACCTCCCCACAAGACCTGCCGCACACTGTGACCTCCCCACAAGACCTGCCGCACACTGTGACCTCCCCACAAGACCTGCCGCACACTGGGAACTCCTCCCAAGACCTGCCGCACACTGGGAACTCCTCCCAAGACCTGCCGCACACTGGGACCTCCCCACAAGACCTGCCGCACACTGGGAACTCCCAACAAGACCTGCCGCATCCCGGGAGCTCCCCGGAAGACCTGCCGCATCCCGGGAGCTCCCCGGAAGACCTGCCGCATCCCGGGAGCTCCCCGGAAGACCTGCCGCTTCCCGGGAGCTCCCCGGAAGACCTGCCGCATCCCGGGAGCTCCCCGGAAGACCTGCCGCATCCCGGGAGCTCCCCGGAAGACCTGCCGCATCCCGGGAGCTCCCCGGAAGACCTGCCGCATCCCGGGAGCTCCCCACAAGACCTGCCGCATCCCGGGAGCTCCCCGGAAGACCTGCTGCATCCCGGGAGCTCCCCACAAGACCTGCCGCACACTGGGAACTCCCTACAAGACCTACCGCATCCCGGGAGCTCACCAGAAGTCCTGCCGCATACCGGGAGCTCCCCGGAAGACCTGCCGCATACCGGGAGCTCCCCGGAAGACCTGCCGCATCCCGGGAGCTCCCCGGAAGACCTGGCGCATCCCGGGAGCTCCCCACATGATTCGCCGTATGCTGGTAACACACTCCACAAGACCCACCGTATGCTGGGAACATCTCACAAAACCTCCTGTCTACCGGGAACACTCCATAAGACCTGCCAGTTTGGAGCTGCTCAGACCCATTTGTGAAGCCATCACCATTTGTCTCGTTGTCACAGTCGCTCAAATCCTGTCGCTTGACATTTTTCCTGCTTTCAACACTAAGAACTGACTGAGATAATTCAGGTTTCTCACTTTACCTGTAAGGGGTTTTAATGTTGTGGCTGACTCCTATATATCTATAGACATACACATATATATATGCAGGTCAAGGTAAGATCTTTGCCGCGCTCTCCTCAGTCTGTTCTCTTCTTTTAGGTGTTGCAGTTTCCCAGTGAAAGCGGCCTTGTCTTGTCTCTTCATAGCCATGCCAAGGATGTGTCTCTGCCTGTTGCCGAGATCAATATCCATTCACTTTCCAGTCAGCCGATTGATCACGAGGGACCGAAAGCCAAATTATCCGGTATGACCAGATATTCAGCATCGGTGGCTTTTTCTCTTACGTGCCTGGTACTGCTTATGTTGTATGTCTGTACATTGAGTGCATGATCAGGGACTGTGCTTCCTTGTCCTTACTAGAAGACGCACCCACGGTTCAAAAAATAGGAAGAGCATATTTCCTGCTTAGTAAAACTTCTCTGTTGTCATAAAGATTTATAGGGGTCCATATCACTATTTTTTATGCAGTAAGGTACAATATGGAGGTAATATATGTATTGTTAGTGTTTCTCTGCAGCATGTATACATAACAGCTTTGCTTTATATATACACTCTCAGCTCTGCTACATGCACACTCATCTCAGCTACATGTGCACGTACAACTCTGCCACATCAACACATACAACTCTGTTACATCACCACATACAGTTGTGCTACATCAGCACACAACTCTGTTGTATAACAAACCGACTCTACTACATCAGTACACACAGCTCTGCTGCATCAACACAAAAACTGCATCTTCTACAAAAATATAATCTGGAGAAGATGTTTGATCATTGTGTTTAACACCAGGACACATTTATCAGATTTTCTTCTTAACACATTCCCATTCACTTGAAGAGGAGATAAAGAACAATACTCTGCAACAGCCACTAAGCAATGTATGGGGCAGACCTCCGCAGCCTGTTATATCTCTTATATCCAGCTGATGAGTGGCTGTGGGGCCCCACTGATCTCATATTGATGACCTAACCTTTGCATGGGCCATCAATCATGAATTTCAAGCAATTTTCTAAATAATCTCCATTATAAATGTCGTACAATTATTTTGCTGTGGAACCTGTGCTACTCCTGTGCATAGCTGGCTGTCCTGCTGCTTCTGGCTGCTTTACTCATAGCATTCTCTTTCTGCTCAAGCCATCGTTCTATTTGGAAATGGCAAAACAAATTTTGCCTAAAAGGCTGGTATTTATATAAAGCAGACGTTAACATCGAGGTGTTATCTTATGTTTTCTTCAGACCGGTCCCCAGATATCGAGAATTATTCCGAAGATGAAGATGAAAGCTTCTCTTCAGAACAAGAGGGGAGCGATGATCCATTACATGGGCCGGTGAGCAATGTGTTTCCTTACTATCCCTGTAATATTGATTTTCAGCTCTGCCTGATGTATCAATGTAATGTATCACCATGGAAACGCCCTCCTGTTAGTTTGCAAAGCTTTATATTAAATGGTAATATTATATTGGGCAACTGCAGAAACGGCTTGGGATATTGTGTGTCAACACGTCATGACCAAACCCCATATTACCACCACATAGTGACCAAACACTACATTAAAAAAACAAAACACAATACCAATATTACCATAAGTGCCATTATACACAGGAGCTCTGTACATAGTAAACTGTGTACAGTATAGTGTCAGTGTACAGGTAGTACAGTGATCACCAGTGACATTATATACAGGAGCTCTGTATATAGTGTACAGGTATTACAGGGATCACCAGTGACATTATACACAGGAGCTCTGTATATAGTGTCACTATACAGGTAATACAGGGATCACTAGTGACATTATACACAGGAGCTCTGTATATAGTGAATAGTGTACAGGTAATACAATGATCACCAGTAACATACACTGGAGTTCTGTATATAGTGTCAGTGTACAGATAATACAGTGATCACCAGTGACATTATACACTGGAGCTCTGTATATAGTGTCAGTGTACAGATAATACAGTGATCACCAGTGATATTATACACAGGAGCTCTGTATATAGTATAAAGTGTACAGTGTCAGTGTACAGGTAACACACTGACTCCAGTGACCTCTCTAGTTGAAGTTCTTCATCCAGTACAGACCACCATCACTTCTTCCATCCAGGACTCGTCTCTGCAGAAAATATCACACGGTTATGCAGAGCACCACTTCCAGAGCACATTCCCCAACTTCTACACTACGCAGCTGAATACAGATGTGCACCCACCATTAATATATAATTAGTTATTATGCAATCCACCATTCCATATATAAATTATAATCCACCACTGTGCCCCCACCAACTATAAATAGCCATTTTCCCCACCCAATAAATATATAAAGTAACACCTGTACTCTTTCCCCAATTTATTACCAGTCACTGCATCCTCAACGCCCCCCACTCTGTACCTCCCGCTCCCCCAATTCATTACTTTTACATGCTCCCCTCTGCCCCAATTCATTGTCAGGTCCTCTCTCTCCCACCCCCACCCTCTAGTCATTATCAACTGCTCTCCCTCACCCTCATTTAACCATAATTTGGTCCCCAATCCTCAATAGAGCATTTACTCTCTCCCACCCACAATTTATCATTATTTGCTGTTCCCCACCCTCCACCCTAAATTCATAATTCTTTACTGTCCCCATCCATAGTCTCAATACATCATCATTTACTCCCCCACCCCAATTTATTATTATTTGCGCTCCCCCCCACCTCAATACATCATTAACTGTCCCCCGTCCTCCACCCTGAATTCATCATTTGTCTCCCCTCAACCACACACACACACCAAATTTATTTTCTTAAAAAAAAAAAAATAATAATTCATACCTACCGTTCATACGATCGCCTGCAGGCACAGCTCCGCTTCTGGTATCCTGGTGAGTGGCGCACGTACATGCCGGCTCATACTGGACGATGTCATCGCGTTAGCGCCATCATTGAGCCATGGAGCAGTGCTGTCTTTCTGCTTTGACGACTGCAGCACCAGGAAAACTCCCTGCGCCAGATGCATGCTACCGATGGCAGCACACAATACATTATTATACCCTGGGGCCCGGTGAGCAGAAGCCTCAAACACCAGTAAGGGCAGTAATTCCCTGATGGCGGGCCTGAGCTCGGGTATTCATGTTTACGACCACTAGCAACTTTCTAACAAACAAACTGTCGCCATACGAGTGGTCGTAACCATGGATACTTAACCTATTGCAATTCCCTGCACATGAGGAAAGAGAAATAGATAATCAGAAGAACTATACTACATTTCTAATTGGAGGTGTTTTCTAATATATTTATTATTATGACACCTGCTACGTATTGGGACAGTATTTTGAGGATGGGAATACCCCTTTAAAGTAACCTGAACAGAGGATACGTGTACAGAAACTTACATAGTGTGGATTCCCAGTAAATCTTTAGCTATTATAATTATATTTGATTTCTTGTAGGATTTTTATTATGAGGACGACGAAGTCCGAAAGGTGAAGAAGTCGCGCAGAAAGATCCAAGCCTCATCCGCCATCACTAGAGTGAGTTTGCTTTATCATTACTGTTCTGTGGGTCACTGTGACCGTAGTTAGACAAGTGGTCACCGATTGGCACAGCGACACTATCCTGAGGACCTTCTCAAGGTTTTTGGTAGTCCTTCCACCCGACCAGAGGCCAACTGCCTGATATATGTGCTCCGATCTCTAGGAGAGGTGGTCACCGATGGCCACATCACTGTGCGTCCGGCACGTGGCTGGTGCAGGAGTAGTAGCCCCGGAGTCTGGGACGGGTGACGTTCTGGCAATCAGCCAGTTACACGGAATATTATATGTTGTGTCATCCCGCCTCGTTACAATTTAGCATGAATGTCGGTAATGGTTTATTTCTCATTCTTCTGCACTTTTTGTAATCAACCTTTACTCTATTCCAGCAACCAAACATAAAACAGAAGCTGAAGTCGCTGCTGAACAGATTCAAAGTGTCCGAAGAGGTAAATCCGTGGAGACATTTATGTATTTATTCTTACAATTCATCACACAGACCATAATTCCTGCTTTATCCATTAAGGATCCTGTAAAAGTGGAAGCCATAACACCCAAGAGTAGTCAGACACGCCGCATGCCCACGTCCGAACGTTTCACTCCTCCGTAGACACGTATTTTGCAGTCATATTATTTGTTGCTAAATTAAAGGGGTTTTCCGATTTTGGAAAACTGCTATCCCCCTGAGACAGAAATAAGCTGTCCTTTACTCACCCTCCCCAGGTCTAGCGCTTTGTTAGGAAATCCCTGCATGTGTTGCGCCTGTCAAACAGCTGCGGGGACTGTAACATATTTTTCCAGCAAGCAGAAGACACTCGGTTAGGACCCGAGCATGCTCAGATAATACCTTATCCCTGCACGCTCACTCATCAATACGGCAGCGCTGTCAACGTAGCGTCAGCGCTTCAGGACAACCCTGTACTGCATGTGTCGACATGACGTTACCTGCCCGTGCCAGGTGATTTACCCGCTATAGTCACATTTCGTCTAATGTTTAATCAACTCTCATATTTAAGGATCGTTTTCCTTTTTAAGGTCGGATTCAGTCTGGATCACGTTTCACGGGATGAAATTCGGGAAGAAGATCTGGACGATTTATACGACAGTCTAGAAATGTTCAACCCAAGTGACAGCTGCCCAGAGTTAGAGGAAAGCGAGAGCGTCCTGAGTACGCCGAAACCAAAGCTTAGGTAGGGGCCGTGCCGCCTGTACGTGTTTAAATCTGAGCGTATCGGTATTTTGTCCTTTGCATTGACACCACTGCCGGCCGTTGTCTTAGACCGTTCTTCGAGGGAGTTTCTCAGTCCAGTTCACAGACCGAAATCGGAAGTCTGAACAGCAAAGGCAGCCAAGGAAGAGACATGAGCAGCCCGGTGAGTACCTGGCGAGAGAGAGGTTAAATAGGTTTTCCCATAAACAAGATCCTATCCCAGTATGTGATGATATTCGCAAATACTTCCAATTAGAAATATAGTACAGTTTTTCTGATTAGCTATGTAGCTTACCCAATGTGCAGGGCATTGCAGTAGCTTAGGTATCCATGGTTACGTTCACTAACAACTAACTGTCACTATATGAGTGGTCATAACCATGGATACCTAAGCTACTGCAATGCCCTGCACATGGGGTAAGTGACATAGCGAATAAGAAGAACTATACTACATTCCTAAATGGAAGTATTTGCTAATATTTTTATTATTACTACACCTACAACATATTGAGATAAGATCTTAGAGATGTGAATGCCCCTTTAAATTGAACATTGACCCTTTAACAACTGCCGATACTCTTTTTTTTTTACTGCCCTGCCTAGGGGTAAAAATGCCGCAGATGTCAGCTGTATGCTAAAGATGACACCCTGTCGCATCGGCCGTGATCAGTGACAGCACCCATCGTGTCCGTTTAACCCCTTAGATGCCACTATTTAAATTTCCACCCCAAAAAACACGATTGAAACGAAACCCCTGTAACGAGGCAAATTGAGTCGCTGTGGTCTCTGTCTGGCCTCCGTCCCGGCGGCGTCCATCTTTTTAACACTCTTACCCTTCTGAGGAGCTCAGAATTTTGCCAACTCTTCTAGATAGATATGTAGATTCCTGGAGAGGGTAAGTTTAGATTTCAGTAAACGATCTTGCTGTACTTTTTTTTTTAATATTTGTTTTATCGTTGTTTATTTCATAGGGAGATCTTTCAGTCGATGTGAAAATCCCCCGACAGGACGATTCAATGGACACGATAAGTCAGGTAGAGTCGGCTGAGCCGTTCTTACGTACAAATTCTGCATAATGGAGTTCAACAACGTACTAAATGTTCATGTTTAACGTTTATAACTCAGAAAAATAATATTATATCTGCAATATTTTGCGCTTTTGGGATAAAAAGGGGTTGATCACCTTTTGGGCATATTTTTACTTATTTTTTTTTTCCTTAAATGCATTTATTTGGGGCTGAAAACCTTTTTTTGCAATTCGGGGCTTTCCCTGTCAATTGCTGGCTGTGCAATGAGTTAGCTGAAAATCTATCAGTAAGCTGCACTGAATGTCAGAAGGGAAACTTGTAACACTTTTGAGCTTTTTTTTAATCTGATCTATTATGTGTGCAGGGAAACGAAAAGCCTGTAGAGGGTTAAACATATTTTTTGTATTTAGGGTTCATTAAAAATTTGACTTCAAATACATGCATTTAAGTAAAAAAAGAAAAAATATAATTTAAAAAAAAAAAAAAGTCCATAAGGCAATGGGTGGAAAACAACCCCTTTAAAGGGGTTATCAGACTGCAAAACATGGATGTGTGAATTCAGCCTTAGCCTCATTAGTGTGTGCGGTTTTAACTCTTTCCTTTACAGATTGACAGTGATATTTCTGTATTGCAGTATTTTGTACATTTTTCGATCTCCAATGAAGCCATTTCAAGTCAGCAGCACTCCTCGATCACTTTGCCAGGGGTCAACAGCAAAGGATCCTCTCTATTACCCCCTGTGTAACCACTTAGATGCCTTGGTCACTATTGACGATTGCATCTAAGGCGCAGTTGGTTTGGATCACTGCAGTTACAGGCAGATGCCGGCTGTATGACACAGCTGGCACACATCCGGTGACTTGCATGTGCGTCACATGTCACAAAGGTGTTTCACTTTGCTGTAACTGTTATACATAATGCTATTCTGACAAATAGGTAATCTCCTTTATTTCTTTCCCCGCTACAGGATGTATCTTTGGATATATCACAAGACGTAGACACGCTTTCTGAATCAATCACTTTTTCCGTTCCTGAGAAAACAAAGTCTGTGAAAAGTCCCAGGTATGAGGATACTTGCAATGCTTATCTTGACTACTCAGAAAAAGAAAACATTTTAAAGGGAACCTTCTGGCTGATTCATGCTGGCCAAATAACATGCAGCGTGTATTGGAACCTGGCTCCACGGTTGCAGCCCGCTCCACGATTGCAGTCCTGCTCCACGGTTGCAGCCCGTCTCCACGATTGCAGCCCGCTCCACGATTGCAGCCCGGCTCCACGATTGCAGCCCGGCTCCACGGTTGCAGCCCGGCTCCACGATTGCAGCCCGGCTCCACGATTGCAGCCCGGCTCCACGATTGCAGCCCGGCTCCACGATTGCAGCCCGGCTCCACGATTGCAGCCCGGCCCACGATTGCAGCCCGGCTCCACGATTGCAGCCCGGCTCCACGATTGCAGCCCGGCTCCACGATTGCAGCCCGGCTCCACGATTGCAGCCCGGCTCCACGGTTGCAGCCCGGCTCCACGGTTGCAGCCCGGCTCCATGGTTGCAGCCCGGCTTCACGGTTGCAGCCTGGCTCCACGATTGCAGCCCGGCTCCACGGTTGCAGCCCTGCTCCACGATTGCAGCCCGGCCCCACGATTGCAGCCCGGCTCCACGGTTGCAGCCCTGCTCCACGATTGCAGCCCTGCCCACGATTGCAGCCCTGCTCCACGATTGCAGCCCTGCTCCACGATTGCAGCCCTGCTCCACGATTGCAGCCCGGCCCACGATTGCAGCCCGGCCCCACGATTGCAGCCGGCCCCACGATTGCAGCCCGGCCCCACGATTGCAGCCCGGCCCCACGATTGCAGCCCGGCCCCACGATTGCAGCCCGGCCCACGATTGCAGCCCGGCCCCACGATTGCAGCCCGGCCCCACGATTGCAGCCCGGCCCACGATTGCAGCCGGCCCCACGATTGCAGCCCGGCCCCCACGATTGCAGCCGGACCCCACGATTGCAGCCCGGCTCCACGGTTGCAGCTTGGCTCCACGGTTGCAGCCGGCCCCCGACTGCAGCCCGGCCCCACGACTGCAGCCCGGCCCCATGACTGCAGCCCGGCCCCATGACTGCAGCCCGGCCCCATGACTGCAGCCCGGCTCCACGATTGCAGCCCGGCTCCTCGATTGCAGCTCGGCTCCACAATTGCAGCCCGCTACATTTTTCTCTGAAACGCTCCAACAAGACTAGTCCGGCACTACCCAGGTCCGGCTACTCCCAGCGCCGATTCAAGTGATTGACAGGTCTCTTCCGATATACACACAGGAGAAACCTGTCAATCACCTGGAGCGGAGTGGGGCAGGCGAGTCTGGCCAGGAGCATTGCTGGACTAGTCTAGGTTCTCCCTATAGTCTCCACTTTGACTATGTATTCTCTGAGAACTTCAGAGACACATATACCTGGCCGGGCTCCGATGCATGCTGACCTCGGTTTGGGCAGTATGAATCAAGCGACAGATGCCTTTTAATGTGAATAAGTTAAGATGACATTTTTCCTTTTAAGTGTGACCCCTCAAAGTAAGAGGAACGTCTCGGTCAAAGAAAGATCCACTAACAAAGGAATGTCCGAGAGAACCCAGAGCACAGAGAGTGATCGGGCCACAGACGTCGGACAGACGCAGGTACTAGTTAGTCGCCTCCTGCTCTCGGCTGAATATGATTCCGATTAATTATTGTCTTGAGTAATGTAAAAAAAAATGCTGATTTCTGTCATTTATCGCAGATTCCACGGAAGATCTTACTAGACCAGTTAAATCAGAACCTCTCAGATCAGTCTCTTCCAGAAACGATATTCATCGTGCACACCTCCGATTGGCAAGGACAGGTGATCTAATCCACATGTACATGAGCAGCAGTAGATTGACTGTGATGCTATCTTTTGTATTGAAGCTTCTAATGAGCGTGTGCAAAAGACGGATTTTGGTAAGAACTTACCTGTAAAATCCTTTTCAGCGAAGAAGGAAGGGAGACACAGTTCATTACTAGTGGGTAGGCGGAGCCCAGATGAGATAGACACCTCAGATTAAAAAGAGTGTTGACCGGCCCCTCTAGCTCGGGCTCCTCCTACTCAGCTCTCCAGTCGTACACAAGCTTAAGGAAGAGCAATATCACCAGCGGAGCAACATAACCCCTTCTGAAGAAACTCAGAGAAGAAAACACAAAAATACAGATTATGCATGCATGTAGGCAAAAACCACACAGTTCCAGGTACTACTCACTGGACCTGACCACTGCGATGAGCTGGCGATGCTGGAACAGAGCCTTAGCGCGTCAACCTCAGCCCAGATAATCGCTATCAGAGGAGGGTCACGCCGCATCTGAAAACAACAACACACTTCTGCCATGGGAGGGATCTGTGTCTCCCTTCCTTCTTCGCTGAAAAGGATTTTACAGGTAAGTTCTTACCAAAATCCGTCTTTCAGCTTCAGATGAAGGAAGGGAGACACAGTTCATTACTAGTGGGACGTCCCAAAGCAGTCCAAAAATTAAGGGTGGGAAAAAACCATAAAAGGCAGAACCCAACAACCTAAGAAAATGCGCAACTAGCGCTAAACACAAGTTAACGAGAACTTTAAACCACAGCCGCCTGCAGGACCCTACGTCCCAAGGCTGCATCAGCGGAAGCACTAACGTCCACCTTATAAAATTTTGTGAAGGTGTGGACGGAGCGCCAGGTCGCCGCCCGGCAAGGCTGAGCTGCCGAGGCCCCTTGATGGAAAGCCCACGATGAACCCACAGCTCTCGTGGAATGGGCTCGAACCCTAATCGGGCAAGGTTCGCCCTTAAGTCGGTAAGCCTCCAAAATGGCCGACCGGATCCAACGAGCTATAGAATCCTTGGAAGCTTGATGACCACGTCGGCGACCTGCTGGAATCACAAACAGGGAGTCCGACTTCCGAAAACTTTGAGTAACAGACAAATAGAACTTCAAAGCCCGCACCAAATCCAATGTGTGCAAGGCCCGTTCCCTCGCATTACTCGGCCCCGGACAAAGAGAGGGCACCACAATATCCTGGTTAACATGAAATTGCGACACCACCTTAGGTAGGAAGTCGCCCCGCGTGCGAAGCACTACGCGATCCGGGTAAAACTCCAGGAAAGGAGGCGAGCAAGAAAGAGCCGCCAACTCAAAACCCTTCTCAAAGAGGTGACCGCCACTAGGAAGGCAACCTTCCAAGAGAGCAAAGAGAGACTAACAGAGTCCATAGGCTCAAAAGGCCCGTGTTGAAGAGCCTCCAAAACAAGATTGAGACGCCAAGGAGACAGGTGCCCTCCGAGGCGGAAACTGACGGGTTACACCGCGAAAAAAGGAACGTACGTCCCTACGCGAGGCGATAGCCTTCCGGAACAGCAAGGACAGAGCAGAAACCTGACCCCTCAGGGTGCTCACTGCCAAACCCTTGTCTAGCCCAAATTGCAGGAAGGCCAACAAATTGGGAATGGAAAAAATCCTCGGGTTCCTTGAAGAACCCAAACACCACGAAAAGAAGGCTTCCCAAGTCTTGTGGTAAATCCTAGTAGTAGCTGGACCCCTGGCAGCTCGCAAAGTGGCAATGACTTCGGCTGAAAACCCTTGACGGGTCAATATTTCGGTCTCAAGAGCCACGCCGTCAAACGCAGAGACTTCAGGTCCGGATGACGAACGGGCCCTTGGGTTAACAGGTCCGAGCGAAGAGGAAGAGGAAATGGTGGCGCTGCCAGGAGCGACACCAGAGTCGAGAACCACGTCCTCCTTGGCCAATCTGGGGCTATCAACATAGCCGGGATTCTCTCTAGTCTGATCCGACGTAGCACCAGAGGAAGCAAGGAAATCGTCGGAAACACATATATGAGCTCGAATTGGCCCCACGGAGCCACT
The DNA here is from genome assembly GCA_033576555.1 of Oophaga sylvatica. Taxonomy (NCBI): domain Eukaryota; kingdom Metazoa; phylum Chordata; class Amphibia; order Anura; family Dendrobatidae; genus Oophaga; species Oophaga sylvatica. The sequence goes on from JARQOD010000010.1 coordinate 66,082,402, forward strand.
AGAGCATCCACCGCCACAGCCTTCGGATCCTTGTACCTGGACATGAAAGTCGGTAATTTGGCATTGAACCTGGATGCCATCAAATCCACTTGGGGAGTTCCCCAACGGGAGCACAGCAGTGCAAAAAATTTTCGGATGAAGACTCCATTCTCCGGGATCCATCTTCTCGCGACTGAGAAAGTCCGCCGTGATATTCTGGACTCCTGGAATGTGTCGCAGAGATGGCTGGCACCCTGGTCTCGGCCCATAACAAGATCCGAGACACCTCCACCATGAGTCTGGAACTCCTCGTCCCGCCTTGATGGTTGATATACGCGACCGCCGTCGCATTGTCTGTCTGCACTCGGACTGGCAGACCGCTCAAAGGGACCGTCCAGTGTTGGAGGCAAAGGAAAAATTGCCCTCAATTCCAGGATGTTGATAGGTAGAACAGACTCTTCCGATGACCATACTCCCTGAATCCAGGGATCGTTCCAGACACCCCCCCCAGCCCTTCAGGCCGGCATCGTGGTTATGATCGACCACCTCGGAGAGAGGAAAGACTTCCCCAGGGATAACGCTCCTGGACGTAACCACCATCCTAGGGATTCTCGCACCCTGTGAGAGATGATGACACTGCAATCCAGCAAAGCCTGCGATCGATCCCAACGGCTCCGAATGAGCCTTTGGAGGGCCCTGGAATGAAACTGGGCAAACGGAAGTGCCTCCATGGACGCCACCATCAAACCCCGAAGGCGCATACACCTTCGAAGGGACAACGCTGTCGAAGACTTCATAACCTGTACATGTCGAAGGAGACTTGCTTGCTTGACTGGAGGCAGAGACACCACTGCTCGTACCGTGTCGAAATGCATCCCCAAAAACAGGAATGACTGTGACTGTTCCAGAGACGACTTCTCCCAATTGACCAGCCACCCGAAGTCCTCCAGGAGCTGAAGGGATAGATTGCAAGCAGTCACCGCCTCCTTCTTTGAGGACGCCACAAACAAAAGGTAGTCCAGATAGGGAAGATACGAAACCCCCTGTCTTCGAAGAATTTCCATGAGAGGCGCCAGAATTTTTTGTAGAAACTCTGAGCGCTGAGACCAACCCAAATGGCAGAGCCACAAACTGGTATCCTGGCAAAAACGAAGGAAGCGTTGGTGGGCCCTTCCGATTGGAAAGTGCAAATAAGCGTCGCGAATGTCGGTTGACACCAAATAATCGTTCTGCGACAGACAATGGAGCGAAGCGACTCCATGCGGAATTTCCGGACGTGGACATGCCGATTCAATGTTTTGAGATTCAAAATGGGCCGAAATTTGTCCTCTTTTTTTGGGGACCACAAAGAGGTTAAAATATAACCCTCTTCCCCGGCCCTCCGGCGGAACCGGAACCACCACACCTTTCTGCAGAAAGAAATCTACCTCCCACAGTAGCGGGCTCTGACGGAACGCGAGATTGACAAAAAACTGTCTGGGGGTCGAGAAAGAAAACTCTATGAAGCAGCCTGCCGACACAACCTGTGTCACCCAGGTGTCCGACACACGGGAAGCCCAAGTCGGTTTGAATTGGAGTAAACTACCCCCCCCCCACTCGAGAGCGCTCGAGTGATACCCTGACGTCAGACCGTCTTAGTGGGCTTTTTGTCTTAACGGAAGTTCTGTTTCCAGGGAATTTTTTTTTTTTTTTGAAAAAAAGAGAGACGACCCGAAACCCCCAGAGGGCTGACCGAATCATCCCCTGGACCGAAAAGACTGCCGACAACTACCGGCACTAGTCCTGCCAGACGCAGAAGTCACAGCTCTGCGCTGCGGTAAAGCTGATTCTTTTGCCTTTACCTTGGCAATCAGCTCCGTAAGGTCAGATCCAAATAGCTGACCTGTTTGGAAACTGTGTCCCCAGTCCACTGTCTAAGCCACAGTGCTCTTCCGACTGTGACTGCCGAAGATTGCGCCCTGGGTAGCAGTGACGCAGTATCCTCCAACAACTGGAAAGGCCCATCTACCTCGATAGAGGAGATCCACCTTGCCACGCCGTCCGTAGACGGTCCAACCGACTCAGGGAAACTTTACAAGCACACATGGATCCTTAATCTGAATCCATGATCCGCGGTCTCGCAGATGGATTTTTCTGCCATCTATGTTTTTTTTTCCAGCGGGTCCTGCAGACTCGCCTTCCCCTTAACAGGAGGATTTTGCTAAGCTGGGATAAAGGGACATCCACTTCAGGAGAAGGATCCAATTATCATCAACTCCGTAGAACACGGATACGGTGTCTCAATTTTCTGGACACAGGCGCTCCTTCTCCACTGCCCCATTAAGCTCATCCAGTGATGGTAAAGCTTGATCGTGACTGAAAACATCCGGGCCGACTTACCAGGACGTCCAGATACCTCCTCCGGTAACTGTAACGCCTCCAATAAAAACCTCTTTACGGCCCAAAAGAGAGGCAGAGTGTCCCTGCCGATCCCCCTTGTCCGAATCGGACATTTTCGTTACGCGGGAAGGAAGGCACCGGCTTGTGTCGCTTCCTGACATGAGAGGATCTAGCTGACACTCAATAATAGAAAATCAGACAGGCCATCAATAGAAACTAGCGAGGGCCTCCATTCTGACACCACTGGAACCTCCGACCGCTGCGCTTGACGCCGTCCAGGTCTGCGTGTCAGATACGTGAGACTGATCCTGTAGCGGATCTGGGAGACGGTTGCATAGTATACGGCAGGTTAAACCTGTCAGTAACTAGAAAGTGTGTTTCTTAAAGAAAAAACGAACGCTGAAGGGTTAAAGCTCTTAAAGAGAGAGCTACCCCAGCTGTCCCCCATTAAGACTTAACCGCCTAAGAAGGGGTTAAAGTCGCAGACTCCCGACAACCTTAATAATGAAAAGGGTGTGCGAGCCCCAAGTGCCTCTTATAAGGCAGCAGCTACAGGACAGCTATGCCACACTTAACAAGAAAAACGTTCACAAGATTGCGCTGTTAGTAAATCGCAATGACCGCCAAAGTCATTAAGGGGATCACTAACCGCTTATGCGTTGTTAATGAAATCGCCCAGATTGGCAGCTACTAGCGACATTAAACATGGTCACACGAACGATCGCATAGTATGCGTCGTTATCGGTCGTTAGCAGGAACGTATAGTGGCAGTATTACTGTCGCAGACTCCCCACAACCTCTTTATTGAAAAGGTGTGCGAGCCCCCTTATGAGATAACAGCTGCAGGCAGCGCAGTCTGCCACCCATTTGTGCCTCAGAAAGGCGCCCGCGCTGTGGGGGTGAAGGGGTTAAGCTTCTGCCCTATGGTAGAAGCGACTCACCCAGCTGGTTTCCATGCTCTGTGCAGCGTCTGCCGGGAGGGGAGGAGAGCGATTCCGATGGAGCTTCCAGCCTGTCAGTAATGGCTGCCGCGCTGTGCCTCCGTGTGCTTCACGAGAGAAGCCGGAAAATGAGACTGCCGTAAAGCGCGCGCTCAGAGCGGCGCAAAATTCAAAAAAATAAAAAAGCGCGCAGCTCCTCTCTCCCTCCTCCTATGTCCTGCAGGCATCCACCTGCGGACAAAAAACACACAGTCACCGGCATGAATACTGTAACAGCGGCTGCCGCAGCAGTCGCTGAATCACTCACACACATTATAAAAATGTGGAGTACTCCCAAGCCGAAAGCGCCACAGGGACCCCCAGGGGTTTCTGGCGCTATGCCCATCGCTTCCCCCCAGGGCGGGGAACGCAGTGACCCCTGCAGCGCGGTTTGCGCCCCCGCCAGGGAAGCCATCCTCATCCCCCCGGGCCGGCAGGGTTCTGCAGGGACCACCATATAGGGTAATACAGATCCGCCAAGGGAGAGGTGGGAGTCCAGCAGCGCTGAGACCTCTAGACCACATTTGGTGATCCAAGTCTCTTGTCCGATAAAAAATAATAAAATCTTCTGAGGAGCTGCTTCCAGCAGCGACCATCCTCTGAGACCTCAAATTGTAAACTGAAGAGCTGAGTAGGAGGAGCCCGAGCTGGAGGGGCCGGTGAACATTCTTTATAATCTGAGGTGTCTATCTCATCTGGGCTCCGCCTACCCCACTAGTAATGAACTGTGTCTCCCTTCCATCTGAAGCTGAAAGGTCATTATAAAGGGAAGGGTGAGCAGGCGAAGCTGTGACTTCGCCTATTGTGATTGGTGGATCAGTGTATATATACTTGTCATTGTATAACCTGTCTGTATTGATAATGAGATTTCTGAAAAGTAGTATAGCACGTAGCATCCGGGTCCTGCACATCTACTGCTGTTCACCTAGGTCTTTTATATCTCAAAGCCGGACCACCCCGTTATTTGATTGTTTTCTTGAGTCTCTGTGGTTATTTGTATTATGAATAGAGATAAGCGGGTTATTTGTGGGACTCCAGTCCAGCATCCAGTTAGGTGCTACCTTCCGGCTAGACAGGAGGCCTACGAATCTCTTACGCTCCGGTGTTCCCGGCACAGCATTTGATTTTTCAGGGCTGGCTCAATGCCGTTATCTGTGCAAGATGACGCACTGATGTCGTAGCGCCAGCCCTAGGTAATCAAAAGCCGCACCAGGGTGCAGAAGGTAAGAGATTCGCAGGCTTCCTGTCTTAGGTACCAGTGACCTGAAGGCTGGACCGGAGTCCGGCGAAACGATCCGCTCATCTCTCATTTTTTTTCTTACTTTACTTCTCTTTTTTTTTTTACAGTTTATCTTCAGTCTTTTCCAGCAGCAGCATAAGCCATGTGTATGTATATCCTGTTCTTCCGATGTGCAGTGCGCGCTGACAGCAGTACTGACCCGAATACAGAGACAGTAAGTGTGTGAGGGGAAAACGTTTTAAATGTTCGTTAACATAAGTCTTGGTTTTATTTGGGGGGGGTCTGAACTGACCTTGAGCCATTATATAAATGTGAATTGAGCCGTCAGCAAAACACTTTCTATAAACGCTATGCAAATTCAGTTTGTGGTTTCTTTTTGGTATTAAAATTGAACTAAGCTTCATGCCTTCATTCATGTAAATGAATGAAGACTGAAGCTTAAGTTTCAGACCCCTTCCTGATTTGCAGCTTGTAGCCTGATCCAAGTTTCAGATTGTTCTGTTGTACACACAGATCTCACATCCAGCCTATATTGCTGGGAGAGCCACTCCTCTCCCAGTAATATAGGCTGGATGTAAGTTCTGTGCTGCAGTTTTTCATTAGCTTGTATATCAGCACAGCTTCTATCCAGCACCTATTCATACGCTTTCTTCCTTGCCTATAGTCTGCTTTCTCTGCCCTCCATGAGACTGTAGATACTTTTCCTTTCTCTCCATTCATAAGACTCGTGTTCAAGGCCGTTTCTCTCCCTGCTGCTCTGTAACTGAGAGGTGAGGGGAGCAAAGAGACGTCAGGAACTGATGGGTTTGTAACTAATTTTGCAGAACACTCTGCTAGATAAAACTTTAGACTTTGCAGCAGCCAATTCATAGAGAAATCTTAATAAAGACCTGTTTGGAAATTCCTAAATGCAAAGAGTATTCTGCAAAGAAAGTATACATAACCTGCTGAAGAATTACTCTTCAAAGTGTAAAACAAATAAATTAAAAAAAAATAAATAAATAAATAATGAAAAAGAATCTGTGAAATTTCCTATGCTTTCATATTACTCTCAGTATTTGAAAGGAAATATTTTTGAAAGAATATATAATTAGCCCCCCCCCCAAAAAAAGAGTTGAAATCCTGTCCTTATTACTATAGGAGTATCAGGCGGGTCATTCAGTGAGACAAACTCACTTGGCATTAGCTAAGCACAGGCTCCCCAGCAGAAAACTATTGACAGTATCAAAAAATCAACCATAGAATAATGTAGACTAGTACTGAAAAAGGATTTAAAGGATTCTTCCACCCCAGAATCTATTGTATATTTTACACTATTCTGTTTTTTTGCAGCTGTCATATGGCCCCGGGACCACCACGACCTCTAAAAATTGTGTGTGTGGGTGGGCACACCTTTCTCAGCTTTCTGCTTGGAGCATATGTTACAAATTTAGCCGGACGGACCCCTGACTGGTTGGGATACCTGCGCTTCCTTTTAGTTCCCCTAGGTGAGTGACCGATCGGAGCATCATGTGTGATTGTACTGTCAGCGAGTAGAACTGTAGGTGTTCCGCCTGTCAAACAGCAGCGGGGACTGGAACATATTATTCGAGCACGCCGAAGACCCTCGGTTAGGACCCGAGCATGCTCAGATAACACCTTATCCTGGCACGTTCGCTCATCACTATTGTTTTACATTTATGATTGCGTGGTCCGCTCTTTTCTTGCAGGGTCTCATCCTGTATGTAAATATATATCTTCTTTGGATTCCCGATATGCATCTTTGTTCTTTGACCCTTCATGGAGAGAGACGTTCAGTAAATCTGAGGTTCCATCTGTAGGTAAGTGATTTGGATTTATTGTATTTTTTTTATTATACACCTTTGAGGGCATTTTTTTTACTTAAATGCATGTATTGTTGTCTGAAAATATTTTTTTAAATTGGTTTCTATTAAAAAAATAAATAACTTTGCTTTGTTTGCACATTGCTGACTGCAGGATAAGTTTGTAACTGTTTTTTGATGACCAGATCAAAGTTTAGTTGATCTTTGATGTGGTCATAAAATCAGACAAAGAGTTACAAACTGTGATCTGTGGTGATAAATCATAATAGAGAGGCTGCGAATAAGACAGATAAAGGAGTTAGAAACAGTCAGCATGAGCTCACTGATAGAGTCTCAGTAAACTCATTCTGCAGCCAGGAATAGACTGTTCAATATATAGGCTATAGCAGGCAAGCACAGCATTTGTTTTTTTTTTTGTTTTTTTTTTAATAAAACCCAAATGCAAAAAAATGTTTTTTAGTATGCTTCGAGGCATACTTGCCCTCACATCCAATAAGTGACCCGACGTCTGAGGGTATGTGACTGGCGGTTGGGGCACCGTCACTTCCTGTTCGGGTGACCGGCGGAGTAAAAGCGCTGGAGAAGGGGCTGAATTTCTCAGATATCCATGAATTTTGCGATCAGGTTTACATAAAAAAAAAAATAAATAAAGTAAAAATAAAAAAATATTTAAAAAAATCTAAAAATTCTAATTGCTCTCCCTTTCCCCCTTTAAAAATAAATAAATATATGTTTTATAGATGCGTCCAGTCTATCAATATGTAAAATGAATCAACCCATACAATAAATACCATTAAGGGGAAAAAGAAAAAACAGAATTACGTTTTTGTTTGTTTTTTATCACCGCACCAAGTCTCGAAAAAAAGGTGACACAAACAAAAACTTTTTTTTTACACACCACTTGAAGGGGTTGAGGCTCTAACTTGTCCCTCAAACATCTATGTTGACCGAAAAGCCCCCAAAAAACGTTACGGCTCTCGGAAGAAGGGGAGGAAAAAGGGGAAAGTCGGGGGAAAAAAAAATTAAAATTGGTCATGGCAGGAAGGGGTTAACCAGCGATAATGGTGTCAGAGATTCCAGGATTCTACAATGAATACATTTTGTCTGTTTCACTTTTTTGTTCTCCATGAAGAGCCCTCATGCGACATCCTGGGGCGAATCATGCAGTATGTGAACGGAGCCAACAACTCGCAGCAGCTGCCAATTGCGGAAGCCATGTTAACCTGCAAACATAAACTGTGAGTATTCCGAATATCACAGGTAACGTCGGCCTGTTTTAGGGTTTTTGGGGGTCTTAAATGCACATTTTTTTTGTGTAACATATTTAAAAAAAAAAACAAACTGCAGCTGGGAAACAGGAGTTTTCCGAAACTGGGAAACCCCTTTAATTTGGGAATGCCTCAGTTTTTCCATAATGAAATGGCACAGGTGAATATCTCTTTCTAAAGAAAAATGCCACTTGCCTTTGCCTCTTAAAATGATCACCCACCCTTAAAATCTTCTGAAATCAGTCTGTAGAGAGGAAACTGACTTTTAGCTCGTGGAATCTGGTAATGTTGCCTATAGAAGTCTACGAAGCGGGGAGGGTGGAAGAGCTGTTGAAGGGAGAAAGAGGCAAAAACACAGAAATTATTTTGTTGCTTTCTAGTAAGTGTTGGATCTCGCCCAAGAGCTGGATTTACAGCTACACTGCTCAGTAGCTCTGTAAAATGTCCTCCATGCTGCTTCTTGTACATATGCGAGAGCAGGATCTCTTCTTTCTGTTTGCATTGTGTGGGATATATCACAGCAGCTCATGTCTGCCTACTAACTGAGGGAAAACCACGGAAGTAGTGCAGATCTTTCCATTAATATAACTCAGACCTGGGCAAAGTGTGGACCGAGACAGCCGTGGGGCTGGAAACCAGAGGCCCACGGTCCGCAGCATGCCCACCCACTGTCTCCGTTGTCTCCATAGGCGCTGACTGCATTGCTGGAGGAGGGGTCTCCGGCCACTTCCTCCACCAATCAGCGTGTGAAACAGCTGACGCCATGACGTAATTTAATCACCTCAGCTGTGCACTGCGTAGAGTCAGCGCACCGGAGGCAGGGAGAGAGGCAGAGCGCCGGGGAACGGGACCAAGGTGAGTATGTGGTGGTCTTTTTCTCGATCGCCTCATTGGGGGACACACAGACCGTGGGTGTTATGCTGCTGCCACTAGGAGGACACTAAGCAATACATAAGCAAATAAGATTAACTCCTCCTCCTGCAGTATACACCCTCTGTTGGCTCAATCCTGAACCAGTTCTTGCTTAGTGTCTGTAGGAGGCACTAGGGTCTGCTCTCAGACCCCACTTTTTTTCTCAGTTTTTTAACATTTTTTTATTATTTTGCTTTCTTCACGCACGGATGGGCGACGGGACTTGTACGAAAAGTCACAATCTCCCAAAAACCATCAACAGGCGGCATCGTGCGAGTGTCGCCTCCACGTACCCCTCCTGCTACGCTACCATGGGGCGACAGATCCCTTGACTGGGCCGCTCTTCCCATTAGATACCCCTTGATGTGGGCGATGATTGGCGTGGCACCATGGATGGATATCCCCACCACCTCTCCTGAAAGCGGTGGCGGTCTGGAGGCATGTAAGATCCCTCTCCACCCCCCTATCAAAGGGGATGGTGGATTGAGGAAGTACGGCCATAGCTGCCGTAGTCCTGCGGAAATTCCCCTTCTCCATCTTCAGGTCTCTCCCCGCAGTGAGTACAACCACCTGGATGCATTGTGTACCGGCCGCCTGTCGCAAGCCGCAGCTTCAGCGTCGCGCCGCGGGCGCTTCCCGTCGCGCCGCGGCCCCAGCCTCAAATTTAGTCCACGGCTTCGGCCCGGGATAGGCCGCAACCATAAATTTAGTCCCCGGCTTCGGCCCGGGATAGGCCGCAGCCATAAATTAAGTCCCCGGCTTCTGGCTGGGGTAGGCCTAGCTTCTCCCTTTTCAGCAGCTCCGCCCCCATTTTTGGCGCTTCTCACTCTGTGCGAGAAGTGCGCTAGCTTCCTACCCTTGGCTCCGCCCAGCCGCCGGCTGCAACCTTCATATAGGACTGGCGGCTGTAACTGATCGCCGCGGCTCCTCCTGATAACCGCTGTTAATGCAGGTAACCGCCATTCAGCGGCTGTGCCTGCAGCGTCGCCGTCCCTTCCAGAGCCGCTGTTGGCCCTCTCTGCCCCCTGTCAACAAAGCCGATGCGGTCGTCATCTGCAGCGCTACTGCGACCGTCCCCTTCAGCACCACCGCGCCTGCAGCGCCACCGCTGTCACCATCGCGGCTGTTCTATCACCGCTACTGCAGTCGTCGCCTGCAGCGCCGCTGCGACCGTCATCAGCAGCGTTTGCCTCCCCTGCTCCATCGCCGCTACTGCGGCCGTCCGCTACAGCGCTGCGGCGGCATTGTCCAGTCTCCTAGGCCCCGAGACAGTTAATTTTTTCCTGTTGGGCACGAACTCATGAACACGGGGTAAGCTTATAAATAGCTTAACCCCTTCCCTGCATCAGTCTACAGGCTCGCTTATTTGCATACTGTCACAATCCAGTTTCCATGCGACGCCTGTGCGCCCTCACTATGTCACCACTGCCCAAAAGCGAATGCTGACTGGAGGCTAACCAGACCTCTCCACCTCCCTACCAAAGGGATGGTGGATTGAGGAGACAATCAGTACGGATGGTGACCGGAGGCTAACAAAACCTCTCCACCCCCCATTTTCAAAGGTACGGTGGATTGAGGAGAACAATCGGAGCGGATGGTGAATGGTTTGCAATTTCCTGTGACCTACGTTGTTTGTCTGTCGCCGCTAGGCAGTCTGCCGTCTCTGACCGTGCCGGACATAGGACCTGGGAGCACTGACTGATAGAACGCACGCTGACGCTTAGTGTGTTACGTGTAATGTCCCTTTATTGCGACGACTCTACACTTCATTCTGTGCAGTTTGCTTTTTCTCACAGGAGTCCTCCGAATGGGCAATGTCTCTGGCTTCAATTTTACCTATGAAGACCCCTCTCTGTCCTTCGAAGTCTTCAGACAAGGACTGACAGCAGCAAGGAATGTCATGGCATGCAGTCTGCTGTTGTTTCTCTTGGGGTACGAATGTTCAGTTTCCAGACCCCCCGTTCCTGGGGATTGCAACACACATGACTCAAAATATGAGTCTCATGTGAGTTTATCCGGATTCGCCAGACTATCAGGAATCCTTAGAGCTCCTCATCGAACCGGTTAACAGAGCTCTGCGAGCTGTACAATATAAAAATAGTCCTTACCTTGCTGAGATCTTCAAAGGGATCAAACGTCCTCACAGTGTTTTTTCTTACCAACCCCCCTGGGTTGCTGACATTGGTCAAAGATATAGTTGTTGCCGAGCAATTTATTCTCGGATCTAAAACCGTTTAATCACGGTGTCCTTTTATCCACATTCTAAAAACAGAGTGGACGGAGTCTCCAATAATGGATCCTATATTACAGCTTGCTTATTAACCTCTACTGTCTTTGACTGACGGCTTGTTTATTAAAATCCCACTGACCGTCCAGTTGGCTGCGCTCAGTCTTTTGAAGCTTTCGAGACAATTCTTTTCCCTTTTTTATCAATGTCACCTGGGTGACCACAGCATGATGTTCGGTCTAGGGCCCTAGCCAAGATCAATCAAGACAATAGCAAGCCTCCATGGGTGATTGGTCTGGATTATTATTATTATTATTATTATACATTTATATAGCGCCATTTATTCCATGGCGCTTTACATATGAAAAGGGAAAAATATAGACAGATACAATAAACATGTGCTAGACAAGGGACACACAAGTACAGAAGGAGAGAGGACCCTGCCCGCGAGGGCTCACAGTCTACAGGGATGGGTGAGAATACACTAGGAGAGGGTAGAGCTGGTCGTGCGATGGTTCAGTAGACTGAGGATCATTGCAGGTTGTAGGCTTGTCGGAACAGGTGGGTCTTCAGGTTTTTCTTGAAGGTCTCCGTTGTTGGTGAAAGTCTGATGTTTTGCGGCAGGGAGTTCCAGAGTATGGGGGAAGCCCGGGAGAAGTCTTGTATGTGGTTGTGGGAAGAAGAGATGAGGGGGAGTCGAGAAGGAGATCTTGAGAGGATCGAAGGTTGCGTGTAGGTAGGTAGCGGGAGACCATGTCACAGATGTATGGAGGAGAAAGGTTGTGGATGGCTTTGTATGTCATGGTTAAGGTTTTGAACTGGAGCCTCTGGGCAATAGGAAGCCAGTGAAGGGCCTGGCATAGTGGGGAGGCTGGGGAATAGCGGGAAGACAGGTGGATTAGTCGTGCAGCAGAGTGTAGGATGGACTGGAGTGGTGCCAGAGTGCTAGAGGGGAGGCCAGACAGTAGGAGGTTGCAGTAGTCGAGGCGGGAGATGATAAGGGCGTGCACTAGTGTTTTTGTGGTTTCATGGTTGAGGAATGAGCGGATCCGGGAAATATTTTTGAGTTTGAGGCGGCAGGAGGTGGCGAGGGCTTGGATATGTGGTTTGAAAGAGAGGGCAGAGTCGATGATCACCCCAAGGCACCGAGCATGTGGGACTGGGGAAAGCGAGCAGCCATTGACATTGATGGATAGGCCTGGTGGAGGGGTAGAATGAGGTGGGGGAAAGATGATGAATTCTGTTTTGTCCATGTTCAGTTTGAGAAAGCGAGCAGAAAAGAAGGCTGAGATAGCAGACAGACACTGTGGGATTTTGGTCAGTAGGGAGGTGAGGTCAGGTCCAGATAGGTAGATCTGCGTGTCATCGGCGTAGAGGTGATACTGCAAGCCATGGGATTCTATGAGCTGTCCCAGGCCGAAGGTGTAGATGGAGAAGAGTAGGGGTCCTAGGACTGAGCCTTGGGGAACACCGACAGACAGGGGGCGAGGTGAGGAGGTGGTGTGTGAGAGGGAGACACTAAAAGTTCGGTCTGTTAGGTATGATGAGATCCAGGATAGGGCCAAGTCTGTGATGCCAAGAGATGAGAGAATCTGTAGGAGGAGGGAATGGTCTACGGTGTCAAAGGCAGAAGACAGGTCCAGGAGAAGGAGGACAGAGTAGTGTCGCTTGCTCTTGGCGGTTAGTAGGTCGTTGGTGACTTTAGTTAGGGCAGTTTCAGTTGAGTGATGCGGTCGAAAGCCTGATTGTAACCGGTCAAAGAGGGAGCAGGAGGAAAGGTGGGAGGACAGTTCAAGATATACATGCTGTTCCAGTAGTTTTGAGGCGAAGGGGAGAAGAGATATCGGGCGATAGCTAGACGCTGAGGATGGGTCGAGGGAGGGCTTTTTGAGGATCGGGGTGATTGAGGCATGTTTGAAGGATGAAGGAAAGACACCATTTGTAAGTGAAAGGTTGAAGAGGTGTGTGAGAGTAGGGATGAAGACTGTGGCAAGGTTAGGGATGAGGTGGGACGGGAGTGGGTCAAGCGCGCAAGTGGTGAGGTGTGATCTTGACAGGAGAGTGGAGAGCTGATCTTCTGTCATGGTGGTGAAGCTGGTTTTGGAAGAACAGGGCTGAGTGGCTAAGAGGGGCATTGGGGGCTGCGGGCCAAAGCCTTCTCTGATAGTATCAATCTTTTGCTTAAAGAAGGAGGCAAAGTCTTCGGCAGAAATGAGAGGAGAGGGAGGAGGTGCTGTGGGATGGAGTAGAGAATTGAAAGTGTTGAAGAGCTGTTTAGGGTTGTGAGACAGGGAGGATATGAGAGATGCAAAGTAAGTTTGTTTTGCGGCAGAGAGCGTGGACTTGAAGCTGGCAAGGGACTGCTTGTATGCGTTGAAGTGCTCGATGGAGTGGGTTCTCTTCCATCTCCGCTCGGTAACCCTGGAAGCCCGTCTCAGTTCTTTGGTCAGGCCGGTCAGCCAGGGCTGCCTGTTGATTGTACGAGTTTTGCTCTGCATGAGGGGGGCGGCCGAATCAAGTGTGGTTTTTATTGTGGTGTTATAAAATGTGGCAGCAGCATCTGTGTCATTAAGTGAGGCTATGTCTGTGAGAGGGAGGAGGGACTCAGAGAGCGATTGTAAATTGAGGTGTTTGAGATTTCTGCGAGGGTGGGTGAGTTTGTGGAGTGGGGGATGCGTACTAACAGAGGAGAGGAAAGAGAATGTCAGTAGGTTGTGGTCAGACAGGGGGAGTGGGGAGTTAGTGAGATTAGTGAGGGAACAGAGACGGGTGAAGATAAGGTCCAGCGTGTGACCGCCTTTGTGAGTGGCCACAGAGGACCATTGAGTGAGGCCAAGGGAAGCTGTGAGCGAAAGAAGTTTAGAGGTAGCCGGGGTGGAAGTGTCAATGGGGATGTTGAAATCGCCCATGATGATGGTGGGGATGTCAGCAGAGAGGAAATGGAGTAGCCAGGTGGTGAAGTGGTCGAGAAAGGTGGAGATGGCTAGTTCCGGGGGGCGGTAAATGACAGCCAGTTGGAGGTTGGGGGGAATAGATGCGGACGGAGTGCACTTCGAACGAGGGAATAGCAGCGGAGGGTGGAATTTGAATAGGGGTAAAGGAGCAGGTATCAGACAGGAGTAAGCCAACTCCTCCACCACGTTTGTTGCTGGGCGAGGGGTGTGAGAAAGATGAAATCCGCCATAGGAGAGCGCAGCTGGAGAGGCTGTGTCAGAGGGGGTGAGCCAGGTTTCAGTGATGGCAAGGAAGGAGAGTTTGTTGGTGATAAAGAGGTCGTGGACAAATGACAGTTTATTGCAGACGGAGCGTGCGTTCCATAGTGCTCCGGGTAGGGGGACTGGGGAGGGGGGTGTGGATGGATAGGTATGAGGTTGACAGGGTTGCAAAAACGTGTGGAAGATCGTGGCAGGGTGTTAGAAATGAGTGTGGGGATGTGATGAGGAGGGCCAGGATTTGGGGATACATCGCCAGCGATGAGGAGTAGCAGACAGAGCGTTAGAAGGTGAGAGCAGGATAAGCCATGGTGTGGCCGTGTGTGTCTTGGTGAAAAGGATTGTATGTGGAGGAACAGTTCTGAGGGAAAGGTGAGATGGCTGGGGAGAATGGAGGGGGAAATGACTAATTCCTTACTAGGTGGGGGGATTACAGGGGATAGGAAGAAAGAAAGGAGGATGGGGGTGAAAGTGATAAGAAAATGAAACATAGTGGTTTTAAATTATGTTACCTTGCAGCCAAATTCCAGTCCAATTCTAGTCTAATTCACAGTAGTGTAATTAGAAATCTGTAATTTGAAATATGGGATTTGAAATATGTGGAGCAGACTACGTCTGGAGCAGACCCATTGCACTGAATAAATAATGCAGCTAAGGGCAATCAGGTGTGATTGGGAAGTGGGCTGGGACTGCTCAGGCCAAATGCACAGAGTTAAGGAAAGGTCATAAAAGGGGGTAGGTGTTACACAGACCACTCAGATGTGTGGTGAAGATAAGAAGTATGGAGTACAATTATGTGCACAGGAAGATGGGTGAGCAAATCATACCATTAACAAAGCAATATACATGATGCATTCAGGAGCATAGAAAAGCTGGGGTTTTCATACCATTAACAAAGCAATATACATGATGCATTCAGGAGCATAGAAAAGCTGGGGTTTTCATACCATTAACAAAGCAATATACATGATGCATTCAGGAGCATAGAAAAGCTGGGGTTTTCATACCATTAACAAAGCAATATACATGATGCATTCAGGAGCATAGAAAAGCTGGGGTTTTCATACCATTAACAAAGCAATATACATGATGCATTCAGGAGCATAGAAAAGCTGGGGTTTTCATACCATTAACAAAGTCAATATACATGATGCATTCAGGAGCATAGAAAAGCTGGGGTTTTCATACCATTAACAAAGCAATATACATGATGCATTCAGGAGCATAGAAAAGCTGGGGTTTTCATACCATTAACAAAGCAATATACATGATGCATTCAGGAGCATAGAAAAGCTGGGGTTTTCATACCATTAACAAAGCAATATACATGATGCATTCAGGAGCATAGAAAAGCTGGGGTTTTCATACCATTAACAAAGCAATATACATGATGCATTCAGGAGCATAGAAAAGCTGGGGTTTTCATACCATTAACAAAGCAATATACATGATGCATTCAGGAGCATAGAAAAGCTGGGGTTTTCATACCATTAACAAAGCAATATACATGATGCATTCAGGAGCATAGAAAAGCTGGGGTTTTCATACCATTAACAAAGCAATATACATGATGCATTCAGGAGCATAGAAAAGCTGGGGTTTTCATACCATTAACAAAGCAATATACATGATGCATTCAGGAGCATAGAAAAGCTGGGGTTTTCATACCATTAACAAAGCAATATACATGATGCATTCAGGAGCATAGAAAAGCTGGGGTTTTCATACCATTAACAAAGCAATATACATGATGCATTCAGGAGCATAGAAAAGCTGGGGTTTTCATACCATTAACAAAGCAATATACATGATGCATTCAGGAGCATAGAAAAGCTGGGGTTTTCATACCATTAACAAAGCAATATACATGATGCATTCAGGAGCATAGAAAAGCTGGGGTTTTCATACCATTAACAAAGCAATATACATGATGCATTCAGGAGCATAGAAAAGCTGGGGTTTTCATACCTTAACAAAGAATTCAGTCATTCAGGAGCATAGACAAGCTGGGTTTCATACCATTAAAAAGCCAAAATGATGCATTCACTAGAAAAGCTGGTTTCATACATTCAACAAAGTGAATATAAGATCTTCAGCATGAAAAGTGGGGGTTTCATACCATTAACAAAGCAATATACATGATGCATTCAGGAGCATAGAAAAGCTGGGGTTTTCATACCATTAACAAAGCAATATACATGATGCATTCAGGAGCATAGAAAAGCTGGGGTTTTCATACCATTAACAAAGCAATATACATGATGCATTCAGGAGCATAGAAAAGCTGGGGTTTTCATACCATTAACAAAGCAATATACATGATGCATTCAGGAGCATAGAAAAGCTGGGGTTTTCATACCATTAACAAAGCAATATACATGATGCATTCAGGAGCATAGAAAAGCTGGGGTTTTCATACCATTAACAAAGCAATATACATGATGCATTCAGGAGCATAGAAAAGCTGGGGTTTTCATACCATTAACAAAGCAATATACATGATGCATTCAGGAGCATAGAAAAGCTGGGGTTTTCATACCATTAACAAAGCAATATACATGATGCATTCAGGAGCATAGAAAAGCTGGGGTTTTCATACCATTAACAAAGCAATATACATGATGCATTCAGGAGCATAGAAAAGCTGGGGTTTTCATACCTGTGGGAACAGAAGAACATCTCAGTCACAAGGTGATGATGACAATGCTGTAGGATTGATGTGTGGCCAAATGCATTCTAGAATTCTAGTCTAATTCGAAGTAGTGTAATTAGAAATCTGTAATTGAAATATGGGATTTGAAATATGTGGAGCAGACTACGTCTGGAGCAGACCCATTGCACAAATAGTCTGGTCCAGGGATTATGTGTACATGCATCCCTGGATACAGTGGGCAACGACGTTCTTATGGCTCCAACGCCATTATCATCAGCAGAGCCCCCTTTGGCTCCGAGGGTGGCGAGCCGATTCCCCTCGTAGAAGTCTCTAACTTCTTTAAACCCTCCCATTCCTGGGAACGCAGACCCTCACGGTCCAAACTCGAGGGTACCCCTTCCCACAAGTTTCTCAGTATTGCAGTATCTGAAAGACTTGGACAGGATAGGCATCCAGTTACTCCTGCTTTACCAGGTCCGGCTGGCGGGTATTCTCGACCATGGTCTGAAATCTACTGATTTCAGATGCCGCTCTGCCCTTCGGTCTCGCAACCGCCCCCAGAGTGTTCACAAAAGTCATGGCGGCCGCCATGTCAATTTTACTCTCTCGGGTGTGGTGGTCCTCCCGTACCTGGACGACCTACTCATCAAAGGACCGACTTTTCGGGCCTGCGCAGAGAGTGTCGAGATCACTATCGACACCCTCTCTCGCCTGGTTGGCTAGTCAATTTAGACAAGTCTTTTCCCATTCCCTCTCAGAAAATTCCTTTTCTGGGAATGATTCTGGACACCTCCCAAAGGTTGGTATCTCTCCCTCCAGAGAAGATTGCTTCTCTAAGGCGGGGAGTGCTCCTGTTGTCTCCAGGCCGCTCCCACTCTCGGCGGGGCGCCATCCAGGTCCTCGGGAAGATGATAGCTTCCATCGAGGCAGTACCGTTCGCCCAGTTCCATCTTCGCCCTCTTCTAATATCACTCTGGGATAGGAACCCTGCGTCTCTAAGTCGCCGCTTTCGTCTTTCTCCCACAGTCAGAAGCTCCCTGAAATGGTGGACAAATGCTTCATCGCTGAATCAAAGAAAAATCTTTTCGTCCTGTCCATTGGCTGGTGGTGACCACCAATGCCAGTCTCCTCGGATGGGAAGCGGTGTTCCTTCACCACACGGCTCAAGGCGCTGGTCTCTCCCAAAGCCCCGTCTCCCGATCAACATCCTGGAGATCAGAGCTGTCAAACTAGCTCTCTTCCAGTTCCATCATCTTCTGGCCGGTCGTCCCATCCGGATCAGTCAGACAACGCCACGGCCGTGGCGTACATCAACCGTCAGGGAGGCACTCAGAGCAGAACGGCGATGTTCGAGGTATCACACATCCTGCGCTGGGCCGAGACAAACCGCTCGCCCATCTCCGCGGTTCACATCCCAGGAGCGGACAATTGGGAGGCCGACTTCCTCAGTCGCCAAGGCTTAGACTCAGGGGAATGGTCCCTGCACCCGGAATTGTCTCAACTCATTTGCCAGCGTTGGGGCATGCCGGATGTAGATCTCATGGTATCCAGACTGAATGCCAAAGTTCAGACTTTCATAAATCGATCTCGCGATCCACTAGCCATCGGCTCGGATGCGCTAGTCCTCCCTTGGAGTCAATTTCGCCTTCCTTACATCTTTCCACCTCTTCCTTTAATCCCCAGGGTGATTCGGAAGATCAAGGCGGAAGGTGTTCCTCTCATTCTGGTCGCTCCGGACTGGCCTTGCCGTCCGTGGTATGCGGAACCAGTGCATCTGGTCGCAGACGCCCCTTGGAAATTACCAGACCGTCCGGACCTTCTTTCACAGGGTCCAATTTACCATCACAATTCGAAAGTGATGAATTTGACGGTATGGCCATTGAAGCCTGGATCTTAGGTCAGGCTGGTTTTTTCTCACAAAGTTGTCTCCACAATGGTCAATGCCAGGAAGCCGGCTTCCGCCCGCATTTATCATCGTGTCTGGAAGACATTATTTTCCTGGTGTAAGGACAAAGGTCGTTCTCCTTTGGTTTTTTTCTATCCCTTCCATTCTAGAATTTCTCCAAGCAGGAATGGACTCAGGGTTAGCTCTCTCCTCCTTCAAGGGCAGATTTCTGCTTTGTCCGTCCTTTTTCCAACGGCGGATCGCATCTAAGTCTTAGGTCAGGACTTTTTATCCAGGGAGTGTCACATCTTGCTCCATCCTACAAGAGGCCTTTGGATCCTTGGGATCTTAATCTGGTCCTCAGTGCCTTATAGGAATCCCCCTTCGAACCTTTGCTGGAAGTGTTCTTATCGCTTCTTTCCTGGAAGGTTGTCTTCCTAGTGGCGATTACCTCTATCAGACGGGTATCGGAGTTGGCAGCTTTATCTTGTAAACCTCCTTTTCTCAGTTTTCACCAGGACAAGGTAGTCCTTAGGACTTCTTCTTCTTTCATTCCAAAAGTCGTTTCGGTTTCTCATATCAATGAGGAGATAGTCTTGCCCTCGTTCTGTCCGGCGCCGATTCACCGTACTGAAAAAGCCCTTCACACTTTGGATTTGGTGAGGGCTCTCCGAAGGTACATTTTGAGAACTGCATCTTTCCGAAAATCGGACGCTCTGTTTGTGCTTCCGGAAGGACGCAGATAGGGTCTTCCTGCTTCCAAGACCACGTTAGCCGGATGGATTCGCTCTGCGATCCAAGAGGCGTATGATGGATTCGCTCTACGATCCAAGAGGCGTATCGTGTTAAAGGTCAGCCTATCCCGGCTGGGATTAAGGCACACTCCACTCGATCTGTGGGGGCCTCCTGGGCCATTCGGCACCAGGCTTCGGCACAGCAAGTGTGCAAGGCTGCGACTTGGTCCAGTCTTCATACTTTCGTCAAGCATTACCAAATTCATGCTCAGGTTTCTTCAGATGCGGCACTTGGCAGACAGATTCTGCAATCAGCTGTTGCGCATCTGTAAGTTGTCTGTTGACGTTTTTTGCGTTTTATGCATGAGGTTCACGAGGCTTCATCTGTTGATGGCTTCCCACCCAGGGACTGCTTTGGGACGTCCCACGGTCTGTGTGTCCCCCAATGAGGCGATGGAGAAAAGGAGATTTTTGTGTACTCACCGTAAAATCCTTTTCTCCGAGACGCTCATTGGGGGACACAGCTCCCACCCTTGTTTAGCCTGAGGCCATGGGGTGACATGCTGCACATGGGAGGGCTATGGGGTGGTATGCTGCACTTGGGGAGGCTATGGGGGTGTCATGCTGCACATGGGAGTCTATGGGGTGACATGCTGCACATGGGAGGCTATGGGGTGTCATGCTGCACATGGGGAGGCTATGGGGTGTCATGCTGCACATGGGGAGGCTATGGGGTGACATGCTGCACATGGGGAGGCTATGGGGTGACATGCTGCACATGGGGAGGCTATGGGGTGACATGCTGCATATGGTGTTGGCTATGGGGGTGACATGCTGCACATGGGAGGCTATGGGGTGACATGCTGCTCTTGGGGAGGCTATGGGGGTAACATGCTGCACATGGGGTGGCTATGGGGTGACATGCTGCACATGAGGAGGCTATGAGGGTGACATGCTGCACATGGGGAGGCTATGGGGTGGCATGCTGCACTTGGGGAGGCTTTGGTGGTGTCATGCTGCACATGGGGAGGCTATGGGGTGGCATGCTGCACATGTGGAGGCTATGGGGTGGTATGCTGCACTTGGGGAGGCTATGGGGGTGTCATGCTGCACTTGGGGAGGCTATGGGGACCTCATGCAGTATATACGGAGGCTGTGTGGTGCTCATGCCGCATATGGGGGAGGCTGTGTGCAGCTCTTACAGTATATAAGGGGCTGAGGAGGGGCTCATACGATATACAGAAGGGGCTGAATGTGGGGTCAAATGATATATAGAGGCGTCAGCATACATAATTCTGCTCAATATTAAGTGATACAATTAATGTTAATATAATTATCAATAATATAATAATTATATGTCAATATTGACCTATTGGTTCGGCCTCCACAACAGTCACGGTCTCTCATATGGCTCCTCGGGAAAATTAATTGCCCACCCCTGCCCTAGCTGTAACATTTTGGGATCTGGTGATCTTGTCGGTGACATTGCTCTTTCTCTTCTCTCAGTCAGGAGGATGATTCCTATCAGAAGTTTATACCATTCATTGGGGTAAGTGGTCGATGTTCATGTTGCCGTAGCGTTCAGATATAGTGGTTTCTTTTTTTTGTTTTTGTTAAAAAAAAAGGATACAAATGTTTTCAAAGGTTCAGATTATGGATTTATAAAGATTTGTATCCAGCTGCCGTTGAGAAGGAACAAGGCGATTTGCAGGGTTTTCTTGCATTGTTGATGTGAGTAGCAGGCCATGCTGTCAGGACCTGAAAAGACAGTCCCAAGTAAGACTTGTGCCAGAGAGTCCTTCCGGAGTTTGTCTAACAGAAAACTAGGAAAAATACGAACTTATGCGTCACGGAAAGTTGCCTTCTTACGTGAGGCCGCCATATACATTAAAGTCAACCAAATTTCGGAGATAGTGGCTGTGTCTGATGGATGAGGGGTCTCCCGACCGACTCTTCCCCTGGCGGATGATGTCGGGAGAAACAAGGATTGGGCAGTCGGATTTCCCGTGTCCTATCCCTTTGTTATCGGAGGTGTCAGGCAGCGACTTTCCTTTCTGCACCCCCCATGCATCAAGGTCTCCTATGTATGGAGGAGTTGGAGAACATGGCTGTCAACCAACCGTTATCTACAAAAAGGAAGAACGTTAACAAGCTTCTCCTACCCATTAGACAGCGGAGAAAAAAAAACGGCAGCGCGTGGATGTCCTCCTTGCCTTGTACTTGGCGATATTGATTGATAAATCGGACTTGCCTTCTGTCCTTCTTTTTTTCTCTTTGCAAACTGTCTGTCTGCGGAAACAAAAAGAACGTGAACACGTCCATAGTCTATAGTGGATTCATGCTCTATCCGTGACACCAGACGTCACCGCTTCCCCTTAATGCTTCCATCTCTCCTGCTGCATTGTTATTTGCGGTGCTGCGCTCACGTTATAACATGCGTTTGGGAATTCTGCTGTGAATATTATCATTTTGTTTCTCCGATGTCTCTTTTAAATGAAGATCAGACGTAAAAAAAAATAAAATTAAAGGCAAATACTGACGACCGGTGCGGCTGCGTCTCTCTCCAGTAAGGTAAAGGTGACAGCGGGAGACACATCTCGCAGAACGGCCCGTCCTGTTACAGTGGAAAAATGGCCGGAATTGACTCGTGCACTTAATATTGGGCTTATTATTAATGACATATAATCTCTGTAATAAAGGTCATATTTTTCATCTCCATTTCTCCCACTCCCTTTATTAGGGAATACCTTCTCATATTTAGACTTTTTCCTTTTCTCCTTGCGCCTTCCTGTTCTTCTATCCTTGGGGGTGTCCTTCCTCTCATTCGCCCTCATGTCCTCCCGCAGGTGGTGAAAGTCGGACTGGTGGAGACGTCCCCCCCAAATACTGGTATGTGAGGAAGAAGAGCTCCCCAATCTGCACCAACCCTTCAATCCTAGCAGATGTCCCCCCTTCTCTGTCTATCCCGTGTGTACGCGATGGCTCCCAGCTTCCATAACTGGTGGAGTTCTGTGTTCCCACAGATGCAGAGGATTCTCTGACTCTCGGTGTCGGCCTTCCTTCTACTTCTCCCCCATCATCAGCGGGGGTCCTCCGTGATTGTTCAGCAACGCCTCCATCTTCGCCATCTTTAAGTGCCAATCTCCAGGGAAACACAGGGTCAGAGGAAATGTTCTTTCCCTTTTTTACTTTTGTGCCTGTATATACTGAATATTAAGGCTTAAAGGGGTTAGGACAACACCATCTCGATCTGAATGTTTGGCGCCAATAATATAAAAGCACTTATACTGCCCTCCCGTGCTGACTCCTTTCCCAGGGACTCTTGCGCTATCATGACATGTGAACCCAGCGCCAAATCAGAGCTGGCGTCCTTGTCCCTGCCTTCAGACAAATCAATCATCAAGAAGAAGTCACAGAGCAACCACATCCCTGAGTTCCTCTTGATGTTTAATACGTCTGAAGGCGACGACCGTGACGCCAGCGGTGAATGGATGCAGGGCTCACTTGTCATAACAACCACACGAGCGCCACCAGGAAAGTGAGTGCCGACTCCGTTGGAATGGCGTCGGCATGGGAGGTGAGTATAAGTGTTTTGTTTTTATTTTATCAGCGCCAAACATTCCAATCCATATGAAGTTGTCCTTGTAGTGGACAACCCCTTTAAGTTAAATGACATTTGTCAACAGATAATACAACATGACCTATAAACATTAAGAAATAACAGACCTGATAAAGCTGGTGTATTTATTTTTAAAAATCCATGTTGGATTGACTGTATATTAATTTTTGAAAGTTTAAACTTGGTCTTTGCCCACCCAGCTTGAGCCACGGCTCCTCATTGTCCCCCCTCCCTGCTGAATCTCAATACACCAAATGTGATCGACAGCTCTTCACTGCCCCTCTTCCCTGCTGAATCTCCTCCCACTGAGTGTGATTGACAGCTCCTCACTGCCCCTCTTCCCTGCTAAATCTCCTCCCACTGAGTGTGATTGACAGCTCCTCACTGTCTCTCTTCCCTGCTGAATCTCCTCCCACTGAGTGTGATTGACAGCTCCTCACTGCCCCTCTTCCCTGCTAAATCTACCACTGAGTGTGATTGACAGCTCTTCATTATTCCTCTTCCCTCCTGAATCTCCACACAGTGATTGACAGCTCCTCACTGTCCCTCTTCCCTGCTGAATCTCCTCCCACTGAGTGTGATTGACAGCTCTTCATTGTTCCTCTTCCCTCCTGAATCTCCACCCACTGAGTAATTGACAGCTCCTCACTGTCCCTCTTCCCTGCTGAATTTCCACCCACTGAGTGTGATTGACTGCTCCTCACTGCCCCTCTTCCCTGCTGAATCTCCACCCACCGAGTGTGATTGACTTCTCCTCACTGTCCCTCTTCCCTGCTGAATCTCCTCCCACTGAGTGTGATTGACAGCTCTTCATTGTTCCTCTTCCCTCCTGAATCTCCACCCACTGAGTGATTGACAGCTCCTCACTGTCCCTCTTCCCTGCTGAATTTCCACCCACTGAGTGTGATTGACTGCTCCTCACTGCCCCTCTTCCCTGCTGAATCTCCTCCCACTGAGTGTGATTGACAGCTCCTCACTGTCCCTCTTCCCTGCTGAATCTCCGCCCACCGAGTGTGATTGACTGCTCCTCACTGCCCCTCTTCCCTGCTGAATCCTCTTCTACCTAGACTAATTGACACCTCCTCAGTGTCCCTCCTCCCTGCTGACTCCAATCGCCTAGCCTGATTTACAGCTTTTGTGTTTTACTCCTCCCTGCTGAATCTGGATGCACCTAGCCAAATTGACAGCTCCTCAGTGTCATGACTCCCTGCTGAATCATCACCTGCTTAGCCTGATTGAAAGCTTTTCCATTTTACTCCTCCCCGCCGAGTATCCACCCATTTAGCCTGGTTGACAACGCCCAGTAACCGTCCTCCCTGCTGCTGAGATCTCACACTGCTCAGTACAAGCTGCAGCTGTCAGTCAGACTGGGTGGGTGGGCAGAGACTGAACACAATAGGCCTCATGAGCTCTCTCACTCTTCAGCCGATCTCCTAAAATGCTGATTTTATTATCAGGATTATACAGACATTCTGACACAGATTTTCACAGTAAGTACACCAGCCTTATTAAGTCTAAGAGATGTAATTAATAATGCATACAGTTTGTATAGTGAAAACAAGTGACAGATCCCCCTTTAATTATTTTTGTTTAGGTGTGTTAGTTATTTTTGCCGTCATACAGCATTGTGTTAGGAAATTGAAGGCGTATTCTAATATAAAGTCTGAGCTGACGGTTGCTGCTCTTAATGTAGGACGACTTCAGATGCTTTAGGATTGCAGGTGGATTATTGGCTGACTTGTGACCGGAGAAAAGAGCGAGAAGGAGGAGGGAAGAACACTCTGCGGAGTATCTTCCGCTCGATGGTCGTGTCACGTTTGCCCGGACCCGATACACCCCCTGGTAGCATGAGCCTGAGCGTGGTAACTACTGAGTCACGAAACAAGAAAGGTAAGTGACCTCTATTCTGTCCAAGAGTCATTAAAGGGGGATACTGGTTTTGGAGGAAAAACCCTGGACCAACGTGTGATCTACATTATATCTACATTAATATATATATTAATTTTTCTTTTTTTAGTGCCGACAATTTTCCTTAGCAAGAAACCAAAGGAAAAAGAAACCGATGCCAAAAGTCAAATCATAGAAGGAATCACAAGACTTATTTGTTCTGCTCGACAGCAGCAGACCATGCTACGAGGTAAGGTCGTACCCTGCGGGCAGAAGCGCAAATCAGCATTTTATGTCAAGGCAAAGAAAAATATAGTTTTCCCAAGATTTGTATAAAATATAGTTTTTGTTTTACTTAAAATCATATATTTTGGGCTAAAAATTATATATAAAAAAAAATTGCTGGCTGTACTCTCTGTGTCGCATTGACCGTCGCCGGCTGCCGTGAACTTGTTCTGATGGAGGAGTTTGTAATGCCATTATCTGCCTTTTGCTGGTTTATGACCACACCAATGATGATCCAAACTTTGATGTGGTCATATTTCAGCTGAGAGGAGCTTAGAAAAAGGCGACATTACAAACTCCCTATCGGATGAAGCTTACCGATGGGTTCTCAGCTCATTCTGCTGCCAGCAGGGAAGTAAAAGAATATGCAAGTCTAACAATTGTAATGAAATCTAGTTGAAAGTTTTTTTTTCAGTTATTCAAATAATTTTGCCTCTTTTTTTTTTGTGATATCTGTGGCCTAATTTTTATATCATTTGTATAGTGGTATCTTTTAATTTCTTTGTACTGCAATCTGGGGCAAATGTAAGGAAAAAAAGGAAATGTCTTTTTCATTTTTTTTGTATTAAGACCACAAAGGGTCACTTTTTGTGACAATTATTTTTAAATAGCAAACATGTTTGTTTTTTTTTTCATAGAGGAGGGGATAGAAACAGCTGTTAAAGGGCATTTCAACATGTAAATACATTCTTTATATTTCTGATTTCCCTGCTGACCTGATCTAGATCTTTTAGGATCTAGCAGCTCCTACTCCTTCCCGTAACCTGGCGATCACATGATCTCTGAAATGGGAAGAGAAAATCATGCTTCTGCTTCCTCTGCTGTATACTCAGCACTTGTTTAGGGCTGTGAATACAGAAATCAGAAAGGCAGAAACGGTAATAAACCGACTCTCGATCTGCGTGCAGCTGCACCGCTGCCGACGCCAGGTCTCCTCCGTTCAGCTGCCGACCTCGGTCTCCTCCGTTCAGCTGCCGACCTCGGTCTCCTCCGTTCAGCTGCCGACCTCGGTCTCCTCCGTTCAGCTGCCGACCTCGGTCTCCTCCGTTCAACTGCCGACCTCGGTCTCCTCCGTTCAGCTGCCGACCTCGGTCTCCTCCGTTCAGCTGCCGACCCCGGTCTCCTCCGTTCAG
Organism: Oophaga sylvatica; assembly: GCA_033576555.1. Lineage (NCBI taxonomy): Eukaryota > Metazoa > Chordata > Amphibia > Anura > Dendrobatidae > Oophaga > Oophaga sylvatica. Next base: position 66,108,618 of record JARQOD010000010.1, read on the forward strand.
CTGCCGACCTCGGTCTCCTCCGTTCAGCTGCCGACCTCGGTCTCCTCCGTTCAGCTGCCGACTCTCGATCTGCGCGTGCAGCTGCCGACCTTTGTCTCCTCCGTTCAGCTGCCGACTCTCGATCTGCGCGTGCAGCTGCCGACCTCAGCCTCCTCCGTTTAGCAGCCGACTCTCGATCTGCGCGTGCAGCTGCCGACCTCGGTCTCCTCTGTTCAGCTGCCGACTCTCGATCTGCGCGTGCAGCTGCCGACCTCGGTCTCCTCTGTTCAGCTGCCGAATCTCGATCTGCGCATTCAGCTGCCGACCTCGGTCTCCTCCGTTCAGCTGCCGACCTCGGTCTCCTCCGTTCAGCTGCCTAATCTCGATCTGCGCGTTCAGCTGCCGACCTCGGTCTCCTCCGTTCAGCTGCCGACTCTCGATCTGCACGTGCAGCTGCCGACCTCGGTCTCCTCCATTCAGCTGCAGACTCTCGATCTGTGCCTGCAGCTGCCGACCTCGGTGTCCTCCATTCAGCTGCAGACTCTCGATCTGCACGGCAGCTGCCGACCTTGGTCTCCTCCGTTCAGCTGCTGACTCTCGATCTGCGCGTGCAGCTGCCGACCTCTGTCTCCTCCGTTCAGCTGCCGACCTCGGTCTCCTCCGTTCAGCTGCCGACTCTCGATCTGCTCGTGCATCTGCCGACTCTCGATCTGCTCGTGCAACTACCTAATCAATTAAAGCATCTGATTGATGAGGCCTCCACTGGACATGCTAATGTGCACTCCCTGTGAATGATGCAGTAGTCTGATGGAGATAGGCATGCTTATTACATTAGATTAGCACAAAGGTGTCCACTAAATTGCACGGAATGGCACTTCAAATCTAGTACAAGACATTCTGGTACCTGATAATACCAAAAATATTGAAGAGGTCCATAATATTAAAATGCTGAAACTTTATTAATAATTATTGTTAAAAAATACAGAAACACAATATTAAAATAACCGAGTGCCTCACAGGGGAGAGCCACAAAAAACAATAAATAAATATACTCAATTATTGAAAAAGTGAATAGCTACAAATTGAGGTAGACCAATATATAGCAGGAGAAAAATAATAAAATGACTAAGTATAATTCAAAGAGGGGAGGAATTAATTAAGTAATAAATCTCATGCAAAAGACATGCAATTAGTCACAATATCCAATGCGAGGCCCCCTATGCAAGTCACCCACAGTCAAATAACATCATGAAACTATCACTGCATTATATATATATATATATATAAGGTAGGGATATCTCCACAGCCAATGGCTTAAACCCAACAGTGGGGAAGATATATAAGCTAGGACACATAATCACATTATAACACACCTCAAATTGTATCAGAGTGGACTCCCCACACCCCGACGCGCGTTTCGCCGCTGGCTTCTTCTGGGGGTAATGCTTATTACTTTAACTGCTTTCAAATGTGCTTTCTTGTGCAACTTTGCTACTGTGAAGACTGTGCCATGGTCTTTTCCCTTGTTCCTAGCACTAGCCCATCACTGCGTTACGCATTGTTACATGGCTTACTTATGCTCTTTTATACATTCTATCTTCCAGTCACCGTTGACGGACGGCTCTTCAGCGACGTGAAATTTTTCCAGGTGGCTTCCCAGTGGCCGACTCACGTCAAATACTTTCCTGTTGGGGTGTTCAGTCCGGCCGGAAAACCCTGAATATTCTTCCCTAACGTCGTCAATCAGAGGAGCGTATCTGCACACTCTCAGCATTCACTTGTACACATCAGCTCTCGTGAACTGTGACGCTGTGTCGTATTTCAGTGCATAGTTATACCATTCTCATGGCGTCTCCTGGATGGACGTGTCGGTGAGGAAGCGCTGATACCATCTGTTACACTGTACCCGTGTGCTCATCATGACATTGACCAACTCTTGCCACATGTTACACAGCTACATCACTTTACATTTAAAACATAACAGGTTTTTCAGGTCTGAAAAGCTAAAATTTCTGAAGTGGAAAAGAAGCAAGCGTAGTGTCCGTGTGCTCTGCTGACATTACTTGTGCACATGCACGCTGCATTTTATCTGTGGTTTTGCACATAGTTTGCAGCACTATTAGATGCCATGGGTCCAGATCTGCCCATTACGTGTGTCCCGGTGTAGTTCGACTCTTGTGTCGTGTCTATTAGTATTCTTGTCTCCATGTTGTCTCTCGTCTCTGCTGCTTCTAAGCTGGACTTGATCAGCTTCTCTATGGGGGAATTTCCGTACTTCATTTTGTAGACTATGTTCCTGTGCTTCTACTTTCCGTGTGTGGGAGAACGTTTCATCCACACATGTGCATTGCCCATGGTTTGCAGCCAATTCTCCATGTCCGAACATAGCCGATGGATCCAACCTCCCTCCACCTTTCTTAAAGGGAATCTGTCAGCAGGCTTTTGCTAGGTAGTCTAAAAGCAGCATGATGTACGGGCCTTTATGATGGCAATTTTCCTGCTCTCAAATCAGCTAGGTAAACTGCAGGATATCAAATTAAAGAGGTCGTCCACCACTTTTTCATCGATGACCTATTCTTAGGATAGGTCATCAATGTCTGATTGGACGAGGTCCGACACCTGGCACCCCTGCCGATCACCTGTCATCGATGTTGGCGGACGCCCGCCAGAAATACTCACTTGCAGAGCTGGCTGTCTTCTGGTAGTGGCTGCGTCAGGGTATTACTCATCCGCCTCCTATTCAGATCAATAAAAGGCAGCGGAGTAGTACCCTGATGTGGCCACTACCAGAAGACGACCAGGTCCGCAAGTGAGTATTTCTGTCTGCAGACACCAGGTGATCGGCAGGGATGCCGGGTGATGGACCCCGGCCGAGGTGATCGGCAGGAATGCCGGGTGTCGGATCTCGGCCGATCAGACATTGATAACCTATCCTAAGGATAAGTTATCAATAAAAAAGTAGTGGACAACCTCTTTAAAGGGTTGTTCTCATGTGGTCTTTAGCAGCATATCACTCCCATTTCCCAGATTTCTATTTGCCTGGTTCTGGCGCTGCTCTCACAAAAGATTGACGTTTCGGACCACCCGAACTGTGCTCTTTCTCATGCTCCGTGCAAAAAAGCTTTGCCTCTGCACCATGAGAGGAGCGTCGGGGGATTGAAGCTTGTGGGATCGAGTGACTCCACAGGCTTTATAGTTTGCAAGCGCGTGGCCACCTTTCATAGAGTGCAGAGGTGGCTGGTAACCAAGGCTTTCTCTACCGCATCATTGGGGGACACAGGAAACTAGGACACATTAGAATTAAAAAATCTAAAAGAATCCTTTTGTTCTTGAGAATGGAATGGATTATTAAAAAGAGATAAATTTGCAAACTTGCTCGTTCTTACAAGAACGTTGCAAGTTTCTCGTTTTACGATGGTGAGAAAATCCTTTAAAGAGCCAGTCCCGGGCCATGTTACAGACGAAATCGGCTACTTCATCAGGGCCCCCCTGAGTCTTCTTGCTGAGCTCTGTAGTCCTCCTTCACTTCTCCACTTACCTAAGTCCAGTCTGTTGCAGACATTGTGCTCTTCTGGTAGAGAGCAGCTAAAAAGGGAATTTGCTGTGTTGCTATATAGGATGGCCCGAATTCTGCTAGGTTACAAGTGCCAAATTTAGGCTCCAGAAACTACTCAACTGGCTCCTATTAAAATAAAAATAATCTTTGTCGGACAAGAAGAAGCCGGCAGAAATAAAGATATAAACTGGCAAAGCGAAATAAGGTAGAAAAATGCAACAGGTTGGTTATTGTGGACAAGGCTGTTATTTACCTATCCGGGTGCTGGAAAAAAAAAGAATGCACTGCGATGGGTCACAATTTTTATAGCTAGACGGGTTTGATGAATGGGGTCCATAGTGTTGTATTGGAAACGCTCGGCCCCTGTCTTTATGTAGCTGAAGCAAGAGAATATCGCACATGTATCATCTATGGGGCTTGTGTCAGATCTTGGGAAATCTGATATTACACAGCTCCATTAGCTTTTATTGGCTAAGAATTGAATGTATCTATTTCATTTCCAGAAATTAAGCTTCTAGTCTTAGCGACGTGATAGTATTAGTATTCTCTACGTGATGTGGGGCAGCGCGTTTTTCGGTTGCTTCTTTTGGAGCGATGTCTTAAAAGCCAAATGAAGAACTTGGGGGGGGGGGGGATAAATAGGGGGTTGTCTCATCTTGTTAAATGAGCAAAATTGCAAAGCGGCTGTAAAAACTAGCAACTTTCCAATTTACATGTCAATAGCTTTAGTCCTACAGTTTGCTGCTCGTTGCCATAGGTGGCCAGTTTCTTAGGCAAGGAGCGCAGCGCTTACAAGCTCTTTGCTTTCGAATTTGTAAGCGCTGCACTGAAGCTGGCTGGATTCGGCTAGCGTCGGCTCCCCTCTGATGCTGTCTGCGCTAGCAGCAATGAAGAGGGCACAGTTTGGGTTAGCAGCGCCGCCGTGCAGCTAGTCCGAACTGTCAGTCTTCAGGAGTGCACCGCATCCCCCCCGGCATTAGGGAAGGCAGGGGAGTAGTGCGCTCCTGAACGCACAAGATGAGCATACTCCTTAAATATGGGAAAACGCCCCACATGTTGATCCATGCATACGCACGACATGTCAGACACTGTTACACCGTGATGTAAACTGTTACCTGTTTTATGTGCGGCACAAGTATAGAAATGGTCTGATTCCAGGCCAATATGTTACGTGCTATACGCTGCCGACATCTATATCGATTGTTACATGTGCATTTCTATATCCAATGTGCCTGTTACGCGATTCCTTGCAAAATGTATATACCCTGTTACACGGACACAATTACCATGCATTGTTGGTGCTTTCAATAGAAGGTCAAACCGAGAAGAAGGCAAAGTACAAGATGTCAGGAGCAAATGAATGGTCATAAATTATACAACTATAAGGTTAGAATTCATAAACTCCAACTTCGGGAGGTTACACACACTCCACGGTCCTGTACTGCCTTCCGGGTCTGTCTTTTATTTTTTATTCTTTGCTTCACTCATTTTTAATGTCCTGATATGAAATGATCTATTCTACGACTAGTAAAGCACAATAGAGCTCACCCTGATGGGTTTTGGTCCAAGTCCTGCCCTACAAAATGCCATGTTTTTTTCCAGATGCCCCATGCTGTTCTTTAGCCTCTCGTCCGGTGTTGCACAAATGTATATAATTTGCTTCACAGCTTATTTTTATGGGTTTTTTTTTATGGTTTTTATTATCGTTCTTATTGTTTTCATTAAAGTTTCTGTGGTTTACATATTATGGCGTTCTGTTTATATCTGCTGTAGAATTGGTCATTACTTCAGATAAGTTTAATTTTTCAATTTTAATTTGCGCTTCCCTGGTTGAGTGTTCATTCCGGTCCTCCGTGACTAGACCTCTCGCACCGCGAGGCCGAGGATACCGGGGGGAGAGAAGGGAAAGACCGCCCTGGAGGACCAGATTGGATGCCATGGAGGACCAGACTGGATGCTAGATCAGGGAAGTGTACATTTTTAGTCACTACCTATAGGAATTCTTGCCTGTTCTATTTGCCTCGGTAATCTACTTGGCTCCTTTTTACCTCCACATAGAGCCCTGATCCATAACTGCTTTGTGTAGAGGGCACTTATGACAAGTTAGAAGGGTTGATCTTAACAAAGCACCAGGAAAATATTTTTTACAGTTATTGTTATGTGTGTTATTAAAATGATCAGTTCTGATACTGTAAGATTGGCGCAGATATTTTGCAATGCGGTCAGGTGTAGAAGCACAAGATTAAAGGGAATCTGTCAGGGCATAATGACATTATGAGGTCAGCACATAAACATGTATTGTAGCTTTCCCTTAGATGAAGCTGACCTTTAGTTCCAAAATCCATGTTCTACTTTTCAAGAAAATGATCTTTGACGTAATATGCAAATTAGCAGACCATAAATTTCTATTGCACTTTGACATATGAAAGGTGCCGTCTCCCTAGGATGGACAGTTTCTGCCAAGAGAGCCATCTGCTGCTGTTGCAACTGCTGGATCAGGAGTTTGTTCGTTTCTTGTTGGACCTGCTGCTGCTGCAACTGCAGATTTGCCTGAACCAGTTGGTTAACAAGCTCCTTCCATGCTTCCAGACTGTATTTGCAACGCTGTAGCTGCGTTTACTCAGGACCTTCAAACTTTACACTGCAATCAGCTGTACTCTTTGCTACTTAATGCCCGCATTCTCCACCAATTGTAGGATTCACACTCAGGAAGAGTAAACGTTCACACAGTCAATGCCGTTTGGTCCAAACATTTGCAGTTTTATTGCTTTTATAAAACTCAAAGGGATTCAAACAAAACGGACTCTTCTGGGCACAAAGGTATAACCGCAAGATAACTAGTAGGTAATGACTACCACAGCGGTCTCGCCCTTTCAGAATTTAGTCCCTCTCTCACTACAGTCTAAACAATGCCATAGTCTCTCCACGACAGCAATTCACCAAGCTTAGTGTGCTTTCACATTCACTCACCAGCTCCAACACCTCTCAGGCTCTGGTAGACTATCCACCATTAAACTGTCTTTTTTACTCTTTTTTTTTTTTTTTATATGCCCTCTGGATTTTGCCCCTGGTGCCTTGACGAGGCGCTCTTTCAGCTGACCTTTCGTTTTGGTCCCTCGACACAACAGATCATCATGCCTGGCCAATTGCGGAAAACAATCGGCTCTGGTTACTGGGAAACACCATTTAATATATATTTATATATGCAAACATACAGTAGTATACAACAATAAATACCCCCTATACCTTTGACCACGTATTGTAGTATTTACATGTGTAGCACAATATAGCGGTATGTACCCCTTTAACCGGGGACTGAAAAATTAGCGGTAAATTCCCCATGTAATTTACCTGGGATCCAATGCAAAGTTTCGAATTTTAGACCTGGGTTTCCACCACCATGAAGATGTTGCTCAGATGTGGGTGCCTCAGTGCTGTTTCAAGAGTTTGTTTGCCTCCCAATACAAATATATTAATATTTCGGTTAATGCATCAAAAAGTTCATTTTCTAAATAATAGTCACGCAGTTACTAAATAACAAATACTATCACATACCTGAAAACATTGCCAATATTATCACTATACAATGGCAAAATATTGCTGCAACACCATGACGTTGTATTACCATCACATAGTGTCTGATTTTTACCACATCCTGTAACTATTTTGATTTTTCTTCTTCATCCAGCGCAGACCGCTTTGACTTTTTCCAGCCATGACTCTAATCTGAAGGATGTAACACATTTATATCTGTCTGATCACTTCTGTAGCACATTTCCCACTTTTTCACCCACTTTTACACAAATTTACCTACCGTAGTACCAATATCATCTAAAATAAAAAAAAGGTTACAGTAGTGATGTTCACCTTTGTCCACCCACACCAACAGTATCAATGTCCCTCATACAATACTAACAGTTACGACTCCTTCTGTGGCCCCCACACAATAGTAAAATTCCCCCACAGTGATGTCAGAGTACAGAGATAACAAATACAATAATGTCACAGTGCAGAAATAATAAACTGTTGTGCTTCGGTAACTGAGGAGAAATAGCAAAAAATAGCAAAAGCAGTAATACACCAGAGAGGCTGGAACCTATTGGATTGCAGTAACCTGAACTAACCACACAACTAGAAGTAGCCGTGGAGCGTTCCTACGGTGATCCTAGACGCCTCGTCACAGCCTGAGAGATAACTACACCTAAAGGCAGAAAGATGAAAGCTATCTGCCCCGGAGCAGATCCCCAAAGAAAATAGGAAGCCCCCAAACGTAATGGCGGTTAGACAAGAAGAAAGCACGGACACAGACAGAAAATAGAATGAGCAAACGCTGGGGCCCAATCTGTCTAGACAGAAAAGTACAGGAAAGAATTCTGACTGCAATCCAAAAAAACCCTAACAAAAATACCAACACTTCTGATTGCCAAAAAACCTGAGATCACACGATCTCATCCACCTAAATCAGATCTCTGATGTAACAAAACGCTATTCAGCAAATAAAAAGTAACAAAGGAGCAAAGCAAACGTGCAGACACAAACGGAGCACAATTGCAGCGCCAGACCCCCAAAAGGGGACAGGCTGCAGTCCACTGCAAGCAGCAAACCAGCAGAGAAAATCAAACAGAGGGAAAAAAACCAGCAAACACTTATCTGAAGGAGAGCAGGAAACTAGCAGTGCTTCAAGCAAGACCAGAAGAACAATTGATAACCGGCAAGGCTGCTGGGAACTCAGGCCACTTATACCCTACCATTCAGCGCCAGCTGAAGGCCATTCATTAATCTGTTCATTACCCTCAGCAACCACCGGAGGGAGTCACAGCTCAAAAGCCGCCTCCAGCATATTCACAACAATAAACATACATAGTGATGTCACAGTACAGGGAATACACACCCATGTAACCCACAGCACCCCCACACAGTTTAATGTCTTTACAGTACATAGTATGATGGACATACAGCTCCCCACACACAGTATGATGCCCCCAACACACACATTACATTTCCCCCATTAATTTATGTGCCCAGAGTTCCCCACACAGAATTATATCCCTACAATATACATAGTATGATGCACCCTTAGTACCCCACACACAGTATAATGCCCCCACATCTCTCACACATTGTTTCCACAATTATTTCTGCCATACACAATATGATCCTAACACATATTATAATGCCCCCACACCATATAATGTCTTCCACAGCCCCCCACTTAGTATGATGCACCCAAAATGCAACACACTCAGTATGATGTCCCCTACTGCGCCCCCCACGCTGTGTGATGCCCCAACAGCCGTCCCTCCTCCCCAAATCATACAATGGCCATTGAATCGATTGTGCCATTGAAATATAAAACACACAGCTCAATTCTCAGATAAAAAATAGGCCGAGTCGGGAAAAGTAAAACAAAAAATTTGACTTTTGGAAGATGAGGATCAACAATTAAAAAACCCAAAGAGTTTAACAATAAAATTTGTTACATGCAGACCTTAGTTTGTAAAGGATTGTATATTAATGGTCTTTATTGTGTTTTCTTGATACAAGTATTATGTGCATGTAGAAATCCCGTCCTCTCTAACATTGGTTCTTCGCCTGGTTTCTACTTCATGTACTTCAGTATTCCTTCCCTTAGATTTGCCTTGTTTGCTTATTCAACAATTACGCTCCATTGCTGTTTTGTGCACAAAATGCTTTCTTGAAAACACCTTTGTAATGATGCACATTTATTATTTACGCTCATTTAATTTTCAGACTTCCTTTTCCAATTCCCCATACACATAAAGTTGTGACAACTGCAAAGTTAAATCAGCCCCTGAGGAGCCATAGGGATGTTTATAAAAACACAAACTAACGTAAATTTCCCCAGAGAAATATACAATATATGACCCTGCAAGTGTTTCATGATTGCACTATTGTTCAGCCGCAAAGCAGAAAGTGTGCTGATAAGTATATGGAAAAAAAATAAAATAATGAATGGACATGAACCTATTAAAGGTGTTGTCCAGTCTAACGCTGCACTTCACGCGATGAGGATCCTCCGGTGTCGGGAGCAGGCGGTCTTGTGACCTCAAGTATGCATACTCACGGCAACACTCTGACAAGATGGACGAGGCGTCGCTCTATACAAGAGTATTGAACGAGGCCGGAAACACTATTAGTTGGAGAAATGTTGTAAGGACGCAATATGGAAAGGGGGAACAGTATGAAGAGGAAACAGCACGGGGGACAGCATAAGGATAGGGATCAGTGTGGAAAGGGGGCAGCATGGGGAGACAGTGTGGGGGCAAAATATGGAGAGGGCGCATTGTAGGAAAGTACAGTGTAAGGGCAGAATGTGGAAATTGGGACAATGTGGGTGGTAGTGTGGAGATAGGTTCATCATGAAGATAAACCTTATGGAAAGGATAATGGGCAGTGAAGACAGTGTGGCGGCTATAGTTCATAAGGGAGGACAGTGTGGTGGTTGTAGTTAAGAAGTGGGACAGTGCAGTTGTGTATCATAAGGGCGGGACAGTATGAGGGCAAAAATTTATTAGAGAGCACATTAGTGTGGTGGTTCCAGTTTATAAGAGCACGCAGTGTGGTGGTTATAATTCATAAAGGTGTACAGTGTGACATTATAGTTCATAAGAGCTGACAGTGTGAGGATTATATTTCATAAAGATGGGTAATGTGTAGGCTATATTTCATAAGATGAAAGGAATGGCAATTATAGTTCATGGCAGACAGTATTGTAGTCAAAGTTCATAAGGGGGACTGTGGAAATTATAGTTCATTAGGGGGTATGGAGTGGAGTAAATATTTATAGGAGAGGATAGTGTGGCATTTATAGTCATAAGGGAGCAGTGTGGTGGTTATAGCTCATAAGGGCAGACAGTGTAGCGGTTATAGCTCATAAGTTGATACAGTGTAGCGGTTATAGTTCATAAGGCTGGACATTGAGGTGGTTGTAATTCATAAGGCCGGTGGTGTGGCAGCAATATTTTGTAGGAGAGGACAGTGTTGCAGTGGTTCATAAGAGTAAATGATTTTGCAGTTATAGTTTATAAGGGGGATGGTGTGGCATTCTAGTTCATAAGGGGTTAAGGTGTAGTGGTTATAATTCATAAGGTGTACAGCGTGGTTGTTATACTGTAATTCATAACGTGTACTGTGGTGGTTATATTTCAAAAGGGGGCTCAGTATGGCGGCTTTAGTTCATAAGGACAAATAGTGTGGTATTAGTTCATAAAGGGAGATAGTGTGGCATTATTGTTGAGGACAGAGTGGTTATAGTTCTTTAAACGGATGGCGTTGAGGTTACAGTTTTTAAGGTTGGACAGTGTGGTGGTTACAGCTCATACGCGAAGATTGTCAAGATTAAAGTTCATAAAGCGGGACGGCGTAGCAGTTGTGGTTCATAAAGAGTAACAGTGTGGAGGCAATGGGCCTTAAGAGGGAAAGTGTGGGGGTCATATTTTGTGCGAGGAGCTCAGTGAGGGGAAATGTTTTCAAAGTTGCACCGCATGGGCAGATCTTATTTTATTTGGGGGCACTTTATTGACACTGTTAGTTTAAATGGCACCGTGTGCTGCAGAAGACTGGAAAAAATGAAAGTCTGCAAAAATGAGCTGTGAATGTGAAAAATTATCATGGTTTCTGGACCAGATAGAGAAGAAAGGAACGGGAACAATTCCAATGAGAGAAGATATCGCCTATAAGGTACCTGAATGTGTTTTTGTACATATATGTGCAGCTTATAGGATTGCTTCAGAAGATTGGTTTGGTCGGGTGGATTGTTAGACAAGAATCCCTATAAATGGTCCTAATGCCTCCTGGGAAACTTTATGGTGTAAAATAAAACTAAAATATAAAAATTTTTGTAAGTATAACTAGAAATAATTTGGAATTTATTAATACCATAGTGATAATATCTATGGACCTTTTAAAAAGGGAAACTGAATTCGGACTCTGTTTTGTTTTTGACAGTTGTTTGCTCGCTGGCATGCCGCAGTCCTGGTGTCCTGATGTTTCCAAACCTCACAATCCTGAGTGCCAAAGAATTCTAAATAACAGGCGGCAGTCAGACGGCCGTATAAATTGGACAAAGATCAGAACTCGGTACTTGGACTGGCCATCAGCTCGCCCTACTCGACCGTAACAGCTTCATGTATTTCTATGCAGCTGTCACATTCAGCACAGGAGAGCCGCCAGCCAGTCCATGCACTGTGTTCTGATCTCGGTCTGATTTATATGGCTGTTTGATTGCGCCTTAAGATTGTATGATTTTAACGTCAATGAGCTTGTTAGTACATTTTTGTATAGCTACCAATGGACATTGCGAGGCTGTTTGCATCATTTTATGCCTTTGCAATGGTTTCAGCTAAAATTTCAAAGAATTTATCAAAACTGGTGATTCATATGCCAGTGTTAAAAAAGCCAGCTAATTTTTGATACCAACAAAACTGGTGGCAAACCTCTAATTCCCTTTAGACCGAATATAAAACATCATGGTCCAAGTATGGAACGCAATGCATGGAGAAGACTGTGAAGTTGGGGTCAGCAGATCTATGGCTAGTCCGTGCATTGTAGTCCATACTTGGACCATACATGGACATCTGAATTCAGCCTCTAGGGCAGATAATCTGCTTTTTGTGCACAGCACGGGGCCTACAAACATTTGGCAAAACAATTTTCCCAATGAGAAAACTAGAAAAGTAGTAAAAGTTCCTGCTAAAATTATTACAGAGGTTCTCCACTACTTTTACACTGACTTATCCTAAGGATAGGGCATCAATGTCTGAGCGGCCGGGGTCAGGGTCCAGCACTCATCACTCCCGCTGATCTGCTGTTATTGGTGCTGGGAGAAGTACTTGCGGAGTTTGGCCGTATACTTGTAGTGGCGGCGCGGGGTACTACTCATCCACCTCCAATTCAATAGGAGGCGGATGTGCAGTAACAAGCCCAGGCCACTACAAGTAGAAGGCCAAGCTCCGTAAGGGAGTACCACCGGCTGGCTGCGGCCGCCGCCACCGATAACAGCAGATCAGCGGCAGTGCTAAGTGCCGGTCCCCGGCCGATCAGACATTGATCTCCTATCCTAGGGATAGGGCAACAATGTAAAAGTAGTGGACAACTTCTTTAAGAAAAGTCAGCAACACAATGATGGGGCAGGAGCTTGTGGGGCTCAAGTCCCGGCTTAAAGGCTTCCGTCTGAATCCCGTTTAGGCAGAAATCTTTGATTTAAACCAAAACCCCAAATCAGTGCTCACTGAAGCGTCTACTTAGCCTTACTTATTTAGGACCACAATAAGTGTACAATGGAGATAATTGGGGCTAAGTTAGAATGTAATAACATAAATGTCAAAAAATATTGTAAGTGTATATTATAAATTTTGCTGAACAAGTGATCACTTTTAAGAAATTGTATTTTTGCCCTATTTAGAAAACATTGGATGAGATTTTTTAATGTGTCTCTCATAATTATTATTTGTTCTATTCCTTAGAGAGACAGTACGTAGAAACTTTATGTAGTGGAGAAATAATTACTCTCCGAGGAGCATTATACACATAATTATGGTTGTAGACAGATGCCCTGCGATACTGGATACATGCAGGGCTATAATTGTCTATTATTTAATTACTATCTCTAGTATTACAGGGTGGCCATTTCAGTAAATGACTGTCCATGTCACACAGAGGCACCAAAGTAACTTGATGTTTCAATGATCAATAGATAGCTTGGCTTCAATTTGCCAAATAGCGCCACCATGCACTCATCTTCCAATACTGGCCCCATTACAGTCTGTAAGTAGTGTGTTCTGCTCCATTTGTCAGGACAAGAAATAACTTTGGTTCCACCATTAGATCTTGTACTCACTATTGATAAAGTCTACTTCAAGAGTAAATACTCTTGAAGTAGACTTTATCAATAGTGAGTACAAGATCTAATGGTCAGATAGAGGGAGTGGATTCTCCCTGTACCCCCGCAACGATGATCGAGGGTGTCAATGAGTTGTCACTGCCCCAATGCATGGACTAATATGTTATCTTTGTACAGCTATTAGGCTCTGTCAGCATTATAATACATGAGTATTGAAGTGTTTAAAATGAAAAATCAAGCTCAAAACATGGTCAAGTCTCATATGGGACTGAAAAAAAAAATCTATATATAAATGTATTTAGGAAATGGAAATTCAACATATATAGAGAGAGAGAGGTCTCGTCAACAGAGCAGAGCAGGAAGAGAAGAAGCTGCTCTGTTGACTTGAGGTCAAATGAGTCAGCAGAATCGCCAGCAGGAGCGGTCTCCAAATACTGTGAACCAGTAGAGATTGGCTCCAACAGGTAGGTAGTTAGCAACCCATAAACCCATAGCAAAAAAAATAAGCAAAGTCCAGAATAAAGCCTTTTAACACATTTGGCACACTTTACTCCTCTGCACATTGGATTTAGATTGTTAAAATAAAAAACAACAACTCTGTTTAGTTTAATTTAATAGAAAAAAAAATGCCCTGATCTTATAATCACAAAGGTGTAGATTTCAATAACCACTTGCCTACCATTCAGTGCCTTCATTAAAGCCCTGCGGGTGCCCACCGGCACTGATCAGCTATTATTAGTCCGTGTTATTGCACTGTCACTAGCAGCTGTCACAGGGAAGACCCCTGAGGCCAATTATACTGTCTCCAGGCACGTGATCACTGTGAAAACTGGTTACAGTTATTACTGAAAAAAGTTTTCGTAAATAAAAAAAGTTGATAAAAAGTCAGCACAGCCTCTCTCCAGGGAGCTTTTTAACCGCTATGTCAGTGAGAAGTTGTGACAGTTGCAGCTGCAATCAGAATTGTTCAACCCTCATTAGCAAACTTTACAAAATTTCTACTGTTTGCAATAAAGCAATCAAATAAGAAAAAACTTAAACAGCTCAACAAAACTAATACAACACGTGTCTCCAAATTCAATGCAAAGAAACGTGCAGTCCACTGTAAGTGCTGAAGGCTTCAACACTAAGACTTATATTTCTCCTGAACTGAAAGTACTAGAAATATGCTCGAAACCATATAAATAAGTCATAAACGTTTTGGGATTCTGTTCTGTGGAGTGATGAAATAAAACAAACTTTTCATACCTGTGGATCAACTGTGTATGTAGATGAGGAAGAATGAAGCATATGCTGAAAAGAACACTGCCTATAGTGAAGCATGGTGGTGGCTCAGTAATCCTTAGAGTAAATCATGGTGGTGGCTCAGTGATGCTTACAATGAAGCATAAAATGGGCTCTGGATAAAAAAAAAGAAAACACCGCAGCTCCATGGCACAATAACTTCAAGATGGGTTTGAAACCCAACCAACACACCGTAGAGCCACCCACCTTAGAAGGTTGTGCAGCAAGCTGGCACAACACTGGGGATCAATGCATCGTGTAGTCCAAGTGGATAAGGACCCAGCTACATTAGCCACAAAAACTTGTGATGTCCGGGCATACATGCAAATAATTAACAAGGCATCAGTAGAAAAATACTGAGCTTTTGTCACTTTTTGCTGGGGAAGTCTAGATGGATACAACGGATAGATCCCATTCTGCCTGATGAAGATGCCGGTCAGGCGAATGACCTTTAGACCTCTAACTTTATTTATGTATTTATTTTTACTTTTTTGTTTGCATCATTTTTTTCATCTTCGGTATGTACATTTGGGGGTATGCCTGCCCCTTTGGCTGTGCACCTTATCTACTTAAGATTTCCACATGAAGTTGTTAAATACAATCATGTGCTGTTCCTGCTCTGCCCCTGTCTATTTTGAGGCCTGTTGGCACATAGCGAGTTGACTTACTAGAGAAAGGGACCATCCAGATTGGGTACACCTTGTCGTGGTGGGCTGGCTTTGACGCTTTTTTTAATAAAATTATTTTTACATGTGTTACTATTTGCTTACTGCAGTGTTTTTATTCTAGGTTATTTTTTTATATTTTTGTGTAATGTTTTATCAATAAAAATACTCATTTCGTCTTCGCTGAAGCCATCTTGTAATACATCTGGACTTCTCCAACCACAAGTGCTCAACACCCAGTATTTTTTTCTAGACTACTTTGTTATGTTTGGTAGCTGAGGAGAGCAGGCAAAAACGGCAATACACCAAAGAGGTTGGAATCTATTGGATTGCAGTACCCTGACTAACCACCACAACTAAAGGCAGCCGTGGAGCGTTCCTAAGTTGGTCCTAGATGCCTCGTCACAGCCTGAGAGATTAACTACACCTAAAGATAGAAAGAGGAAAGCTATCTGCCCCGGAGCAGATCCCCAAAGAACATAGGAAGCCCCCAAACATGTAATGGCGGTTAGACAAGAGGAAATACAGACACAGACAGAAAATAGTATGAGCAAACGTTGGGGCCCAATCTGCCTAGACAGAAAAGGATAGAAAGGATACTCACTGCAATCCAAAAAAACCCTAAAAAATGCCAACTCTACTGATTGCAAAAACACCTGAGATCACACGACCTCTACCACCTAAATTAGTTCTCTGGTGTAACAAAACTAAGCCGCAGCCACTGAAAAAACAGGAAAAAGCAAATGAGCAAAATAACAGTGGCTGCAGAAAAAACTGTGAGGAGCTCAGGCCCCAGGAGGGGACCTGGCTGACCTCCACAAAAGTGCAGAAACAATGCAAAAAGCAAGCACAAAAGAAAAGCAAAAAATATCTTATCTGAAAGCAGGAGATGCAGGCAGGACTCCAGCAAGCTTCCAAGTGAACCAGGAACCACAGTTGAGACAAGAACAATTGATCACCGGCAACCATGATGGGAGGGAACCTCCCTTATATAAGACCAGTCTGTGACTCCTGATTGCCAATCCTCATTGAATGGTTCAGTACTGTTTGTAACCACCAGAGGGAGCTTCTGCTCAGAATTCATTTCCAAAACATTCACAACAGTACCCCCCCTTGAGGAGGGGTCACCGAACCCTCATTTGTGCAACCAGGTCGGTCAGGATGAGCTCGGTGATAGGCACGGATCAGTCTCCTAGCATGGATGTCAGAAGCAAACACCCAAGAATTGTCCTCCTGACCGTAACCTCTCCACTTAACCAAATACTGGAGTTTCCGTCTAGAAAAACGAGAATCCAATATTTTCTCAACCACATACTCCAGATTGCCCTCAACCAAAACAGGGTCGGGAGGAGCAGCCATAGGAACCACTGGCTCGACAAACCTCTTCAATAAGGACTTGTGGAACACGTTATGGATCTTAAATGTCCCTGGAAGAAGTAAACGAAAGTAAACAGGATTAAGAGTCTCCATGATCTTATAAGGTCCAATGAACCTGGGCTTAAACTTAGGAGATGCAACTCTCATAGGGATATTTCTTGAGGACAACCAGACCAAGTCCCCCACTTTAAACCGAGGACCATCAGTCATATGCTGATTGGCAAACCGCTGGGCCTTCTCCTGAGAGAGGGACAACCTCTCCACTACTGGTCCCAAATCTGCTGCATAGGCTCCACAACAGAGTCAACACCCGGACAGACAGAAGCCTCCGTCTGTCCCGAAGAAAATCGAGGGTGAAACCCAAAATTGCAGAAAAATGGAGACATCAAAGTGCAGAGCTTGCCCTATTATTAAGAGCAAACTCAGCCAAAGGCAAAAAAGAGACCCAATCATCTTGATCAGCAGACACAAAGCATCTCAGATAAGTCTCCAATGTCTTGTTTGTTCTCTCAGTTTGTCCATTGGTCTGAGGATGAAAAGCAGAGGAGAAAGACAATTGAACACCAAATTTAGAACAAAAAGTCCTCCAAAATCTGGAAACAAACTGGACTCCTCTGTCAGACACAATGTTCTCCGGAATGCCGTGTAACCGAACCACGTGCTGAAGGAACAAAGGCACCAATTCGGAGGAGGAAGGCAACTTAGGTAATGGCACAAGATGTATCATCTTGGAAAACCTATCACAAATCACCCAGATAACGGTCATTCTCTGAGAAACAGGGAGGTTGGAAATAAAATCCATAGAGATATGGGTCCATGGTCTCTTGGGCACAGGCAATGGCATCAACAAACCACTAGAGCGAGAGCAAGGCTTGGAGCGAGAGCAAGTCCCACAGGACTGCACAAACTCCCTGACGTCACGAGACAAAGTAGGCCACCAAAAGGGCCGACTCACCAAGTCTCTGGTACCAAATATTCCGGGATGACCGGCCAACGCGGAACAATGAATCTCAGACATCACACTCTTTTTCCACCGGTCTGGGACAAACAATTTCCCAATAGGGCAACGCTCGGGTTTATCCTCCTGACACCCTTCCAGAGCCAGTCTCAAATTGGGCGAGATGGCGGAAAAAACTACAACCTCTTTCAAAATAACAGCAGGATCAGATAACTCAGGAGAGTCCGCAAGGAAACTCCTCGAGAGGGCATCCGCCTTAACATTCTTAGTGCCAGGAAGAAAGGAAACTACAAAATTAAAACGTGTGAAAAACAAGGCCCACCTGGCCTGTCTAGGATTAAGTCGCTTGGCTGATTCCAGATAATCCAGATTCTTATGGTCCGTGAGGACCACCACCTGATGTTTGGCTCCCTCCAGCCAATGTTTCCACTCTTCAAAAGCCCACTTCATGGCCAATAACTCCCGATTACCCACGTCATAATTACGTTCAGTTGGAGAAAATTTTCGAGAGAAAAAGGCACAAGGTTACTTTTAGAGGTCTCAGGATCTCTTTGGGACAAAACGGCACCTGCCCCAATTTCAGAGGCATCAACCTCCACCTGAAATGGCAGAGAAACATCAGGCTGCCGTAGAACAGGAGCAGAAGTGAATCTCTGCTTAAGTTCCTGAAACGCAGAGACTGGCTCAGGAGGCCAATTCACCACATCAGAACCCTTTTTGGTCAAATCAGTCAATGGTTTAACAATAACAGAGAAATTACCAATAAATTTATGATAAAAATTGGCAAAACCCAAGAATCTCTGAAGAGCCTTTAATGAAGTAGGTTGGACCCAATCACAGATGGCCTGAACCTTGATCGGGTCCATTTCAATAACAGATGGAGACAAAATGAATCCCAGAAATTAGATCCTCTGTACGCCAAAAAGACACTTTGATCCCTTCACATACAGAGCATTCTCTCTCAAAATCTGGAACACAGTCCGAACATGTTTCACATGAGAGTCCCAGTCATTGGAAAAAATCAAGATATCATCCAAATAAACAATCAGAAATGTATCCACAAAATCCCTGAAAATGTCATTCATGAAGGACTGGAAGACGGAAGGAGCATTAGTGAGCCCAAAGGGCATCACTAGGTACTCAAAATGCCCCTCTGGGGTATTAAACGCCGTCTTCCATTCATCCCCGTGCTTAATGCGAATAAGGTTATACGCCCCCTGAGGTCAATCTTGGTAAACCAAGTAGCACTTTTCACCCTGGAAAACAGGTCAGAAATCAAGGGTAACGGATATTGATATTTCACAGTGATCTTGTTCAAGAGACGATAATCAATACACGGCCTTAATGAACCATCCTTTTTGGCCACAAAGAAAAAACCGGCACCCAAGGGTGAAGAGGATGGTCTGATATGACCCTTCTCCAATGACTCCTTGATATAAGACCGCATAGCGTCATGTTCAGGTACAGACAAGTTAAAAAGGCAACCTTTAGGAAATTTACTATCAGGCACTAATTCAATAGCGCAGTCATAGCTCCTATGGGGGGGCAAGGATGCAGATTTACTTTTGCTAAACACATCAGAAAAATCTGTCAAAAAGTCAGGAACATCCGGAGACTGGGGAGAGGCAGAAAAAACAGGAGTGTTGGCATTAACACATTGGCAGCCCCAACTGGTTACAGACACAGATTTCCAATCCAAAACAGGATTATGAGACTGTAACCAAAGGAAACCTAGTACAATAATGTCATGCAGATTATACAGCACCAAAAATTTGCAACTCTCCTGATGATCAGGTTCAACCCTCATTATCACCTGAGTAGAAAACTGGGGTTTATTCTCAGCCAAAGGGGTAGAATCAATCCCCAGTAGGGGAATAGACTTCCGTAGGGGTATCAAGGGAAACCCACAATGTTTGGCAAAATCAAAATCCATCAGGTTAATAGCTGCTCCCGAATCAACAAAAGCCTGAGCAGAAAATGTGGACAGGGAGCAAATCAGGTAACAGTCAACAGAAATTTAGTCTGAACACTACCCAAGACAACTGAGCGTGCAAAACATCTTCCCCGCTTAGGGAAGACTGAAATAGCATGAGAGGCGTCACCACAATAGAAACATAACCCATTGCGTTTTCGAAACTCATGACGCTGTGCCCCAGAAGCCACTCTATCTCACTGCATGGGTTCAGAAGCTGGCTCACAAGGCAACACTATCTCACGCATACCTCTACGCTCACGCAAACGTCTGTCAATTTGAATCGCTAATGACATAGAATCATTGAGGACCAGAGGGAGCAGGGAATCCCACCATAACATGTTTTACATTCTCTGACAGCCCCTTCCGAAAAAGGGCTGCCAAAGCATCATCATTCCATTTGGTTAGGACTGTCCATTTTTGGAATTTCTGACAGTACAACTCAGCGTCCTCAAGCCCCTGATTTAATGCCAACAAGGTTCTTTCAGCTTGATCAGTGACATTAGGCTCATCGTACAATAACCCCAGAGTCAGAAAAAATGCATTAACATCACTCAAAACAGGGTCCCCAGGTGTCAGGGAAAAAGCCCAATCCTGAGGATCGCCACGCAGGAGAGAGATGACAATTTGAACCTGCTGTGCTGCGTTCCCTGAGGACTTAGGTTTTAAGGCAAAAAACAACTTACAGTTATTTTTGAAATTCAGAAATTTGGCCCGATCTCCCAAAAACAAATCTGGCATGGGAATCCTAGGTTCCACAACCGGCAACCCAGCAAGATAGACAGCAATACTCCGAACCTCAGTGGCAGGCTGATCCACACGGCCAGACAGCTGTGCAAGCTCCATTGAGAAAAAAAAAATCCTCCTCAGCACCCAGAGAAAAAGAGGGAAAAAATGCAAGACACACAGAAAAAAAAATAAAAATCTCTGACAACTCTGACAACTTTTTTCTTTCCACACTATTTTTCCCTTCTGTGAGTACCATACAATTTTCAGTTTGGCCGGTGATACTGTTATGTTTTGGAAGCTGAGGAGAGCAGGCAAAAACGGCAATACACCAGAGAGGTTGGAATCTATTGGATTGCAGTACCCTGACTAACCACCACAACTAAAGGCAGCCGTGGAGCGTTCCTACGTTGGTCCTAGACGCCTCGTCACAGCCTGAGAGATTAACTACACCTAAAGATAGAAAGAGGAAAGCTATCTGCCCCGGAGCAGATCCCCAAAGAACATAGGAAGCCCCCAAACATGTAATGGCGGTTAGACAAGAGGAAATACAGACACAGACAGAAAATAGTATGAGCAAACGTTGGGGCCCAATCTGCCTAGACAGAAAAGGATAGAAAGGATACTCACTGCAATCCAAAAAATCCCTAAAAAATGCCAACTCTACTGATTGCAAAAACACCTAAGATCACACGATCTCATCCACCTAAATCAGTTCTCTGGTGTAACAAAACTAAGCAGCAGCCACTAAAAAACCGGAAAAAGCAAATGAGCAAATAACAGTGGCTGCAGAAAAACTGTGAGGAGCTCAGGCCCAGGAGGTGACCTGGCTGACTTCCACAAAAGTGCAGAAAACAATGCAAAAAGCAAGCACAAAAAGAAAAGCAAAAAAATATCTTATCTGAAAGCAGGAGATGCAGGCAGGACTCCAGCAAACTTCCAAGTGAACCAGGAACCACAGTTGAGACAAGAACAATTGATCACCGGCAACCATGATGGGAGGGAACCTCCCTTATATAAGACCAGTCTGTGACTCCTGATTGCCAATCCTCATTGAATGGTTCAGTACTGTTTGTAACCACCAGAGGGAGCTTCTGCTCAGAATTCATTTCCATAACATTCACAACACTACTTGTTCAATACATGTTTTATCAGAAATAGAAACGTAGACCTTGATATTGTAATAAATTAATTTCGGGACCTGCAGTAACCACCTGTAATGAGAGGAGCATTGAAGCCAACCTGTCACCAGGATTTTGCTAAGTAAACTATAGGCACTGTCAGGTTGGTGCTGTTATACTGATTAAAATGTAGAAATCCATCTTGTGGTTCTTGTTTAATCTGTGTTTACACTTTTGAGTTAATGAAATGTTCGTACTTCGGGGAGGCCTGAGGGGGTGCATTTTTTTGGTGCTCTGCTCTCATTATCATCATTTTGGGCTTAAATGACAGGTCACTGAGCCTTCAGTGATCTACCCCCATTTTTAAATACCGAGCATTTAATATTCTGTTCTTCGAAAAAAAAAACAAACAAACATTTTTCTTCAACAAATGAAGGCTCAGTGAAGCTCATTTAAGCCCATGATGATAATGATGAGGACAGAGAAACAAAAAAAGACCTAACCACAGGCCGCCCCGGAGCACGAACCTCACATTAACTCAAAACTGCAAACACAGATTAAGCAAGAACCACAAGACAGATTTCTTCAACCCAGGTATCATTTTAATCAGTGTAGCAGCGCCAACCTGTAGATTCCTGTAGTTTAATTTACAAAATCCTTGATAGGTTCGCTTTAAAAATAGGTACATGACAGATAGTGACTCCTTTTTCAATGCTGCTCAGTTATGTGATTTTTTATATTTCAAGAAGGTGATCTTCACTCTTCGAGGTCTTAATGCCATCTTGGCCAGGCAGTGATCCCATTGAATGTCCTACTAGCCCAGTATGGTGACTGCAGATCCACACATTTGCCGTCCTGATTAGAGGAACTGTCTTTATTTTTTACTCTGTACTCTTCTGATAAATGTGATTGTTTGTAACTACTCCAGGACCTGCAGCCTCAGTTTGTTACCACCAGAGCTGTAGTGAGTTGAGATTTCAACTGCCCCATTGAAGAGGACGAACACAATTTTGGCCCTGCTTCAAGTTAAGTATCACATTCAATATAATTATTGAGATGATAACCAGACATGGTAAGAAGCTGTGAGTTCCATGAGTAGAGGTTCTGTAACTTGTTCCTGGAGTTGTCCAGATGGCTTCCATTGACCTCAAACAAGCACCACATGACCATTCATTTTCTGTGTCCATAGCCACAATTTTATATCTGTCCCAGGCTCTTGGATCCTGATCTATGCTCTGCTGGAAAGTTGCGAATGCTGAAGGAACTTAGGCCTACATTATCTTTTATACCATCTTTTATCTAAATTTGTGACCGGTAACACTATGTTAAAGTTAAGTTTTGCTTTTTTTTTCCGTCGAAGAGTAGACAACGGGTGTGTGAGAAGAAGGAGGAACGAAGAGATCTGCTGCATCAGTTGAGGCAAGACCTTCTCTAGTGCAGATGGGATTTGAATGACGCTAGAGAAGGCCGAGGTTGCTTGAAAAATTTGAGGAGATACTGAATCATATAATCTTTTCTGCATCAAGGTGGAGAATCAGGGTGAGAAATGTAACATGAAGCAGACTTATTACAGGGAGGCCACAAGTACGTGAAGAAAGTTTTGGACACCCCGACCCTGCTGTGCATCTTTTGTGTGTTTGCAGGACTCGGAGCGTAGAGCGACTATGCTTTTTCCACCTACCTTGATGGCGAGGCTTAGCTGGGACAGTTGGGTCAGCTTCTTCCCTTACAAGTGACTTGCTCCCTGGCTCTATGTGAATGTTGTCCGAACACCAACTGGAGGGACATAAGGCCGTGATTTCCCTCCCATATTTACCGCATCCAGTTCCCAACTCTTTATCAGTTCCCTTTCAAAATCCAAGTATGTTAATGTCTAAGGGGTAACATTTCTTTTGTGTAGAGTGCCAAACCAGAGTAAGGAGACTTATAGGCCATGCAATGCTCCTCTAGGAATTTTAATATGCAAATAGTCTCTCATGCCAGCTTGGCACTGTCCACAAGATGAACATTCTCTCTTCCACCCCCCATCAGAAGCTTCTCACCTAACCAAATCAGACTTCCTGCTTTGTTCTGATGAGGGGTAAACATCCCGAAACACGTGAAATGTAGTGTCTCGCATGGGTTCTTATCTCAAGTCATGCCATAAGGCTCGTTAAAGAGTCAATATTGACTTTTAGGATTGGTACATCCAGTAGGTGGCACTAAAGTTCTTGTTTTCTTGCTCTCTCGGAAGAGGCAATTTATCAGTGTGGCAGGTAATATGGTGAGCACTTTTGGAAAATTTGTGCGGTATCTTGGGCTTTAATATTATGTCTGAGTGGCATTATTTATTGTGTCATCCTTCAAAAAGCTGTTTACATGTAAGTGCATTTTCATTGATTAATGCAATGTGTATCTTTAATAGGTGGCACAAGTAAGAGAAGGTCGGAGATATTATTTCTATAATTATATATTACAAAATTAATTATTGAACAATTTTGGACCAAAAACTGTATGAAAAAAATGGTAAAATATTAATAAAAATAGTAAAGAAACATATTATTTTGTCCATATCTGTCTGTGAACGAATGTCTTGAAGCCCCTCACCAACTCCTTGTTCCTTACGCTGTATAATAGGGGATTGCTGAATGGAGTCAGCACCGTATTTATCAGAGATTTAAACTTGTTTTCATTCTGAGAATTATCCCCGGAAGGGGCTAAATATAAAGCGATCAGAGCCCCGAAGTAAATGCCCACGAGGAGCAGATGAGTGCTGCAGGTGGAAAAAGCTTTTTTCCTTCCCGTGATCGATGGTATATTGAGGATGGTGATCATGATACATGTATAGGATATTAGAACAAACAGAAATGGCAGCAATATTGCAATGACCGATAAAAATAAATCTTGCCATATTATGATGAATGTATCCGATGATGCCAGTTCAAGTATAGGCAATAAGTCGCAAAAGAAATGATCGATGATGTTGGAGTCACAAAACTTCAAGTGAAAAATAAAAATGACTTCGACAGAATCGAGTACGAAAGCAAGCGACCATGATAGATAGACCAGCCGGTGACAATGTTTGATGCTCAGAAGAGAAGAATATCGTAAAGGGTCACAAATGGCCAGATATCGGTCATAGGCCATGACGGTTAAGAGGAAAGTCTGTACTATCCCCAGGAAACTGGACATATAAAACTGAAAAATACAACCCACTATATCTAGCTGTCCCGTCTCCCACCAGGTAATGTACAACAATTGTGGAACGACGACAGATGAAAACAGAAAATCACAGAAGGCAAGATTTTGAAGAAAAATGTACATGGGGTGTCTGAGATTTTTAGCAATCAGCACTGTAAGGATGACCAGAAGGTTTCCTACTAATATAATAATATAGAGTAATAGTAAGGTCAAAAACAGCGGGATCTTCAAGCTTTGAAGGTTTTGAAACCCCAGAAGTAACACATAAGTGACTGTGGTGTGGTTGTCCTCACACATGACTGGTGGACTTCCAAGATTTCTTAGCCTGATGAAGGATAAAATAATGAGATTATAGGATGAACATTGAGTGGACAGAGACAATGTTTCCACAAAGTAAATAAATAATGCAAAAACACAAAATTTCTCAACTTTACTAACTTTTTGGGGATCTCAGAAATGTGTGGGCTCTTATCAGGGGTGTAACAATCGAGGTCGCAGAGCGTGAAACTGTGACAGACTCATTTGGGATGGGGGTCCACCCACTCCAGCCCCGATTTCAGCTGGATTTGCGTTTGAGGATGAACATTCAGCTTAAGTGTACTGTAGCGCAGAGACCTGCCGCCTCCTTCAACGCAAAACACCCTGCCGGCCAATCAGAGCCTGGCAGCTGACATTGGCGTGCCCGTCATGAGCTGAACAAGGAAGTGACAGTATGGAAGAACGTAAGAAGAATCATTTTTATTTTAATGGAATGGAAAACAGAGGCTTAACGGACATTATATTAGGAAGGGGTCCAGTATGGAGAACATTATACGAGGATGGGGGTCATTATACCGGGAAGGAGCCCAGGATGGGGAACATTACACCAGGAAGGAGGCAAGGATGGTGGTCATTATAGCAGGAAGCAGCCCAGGATGAAAGAAATTACATCAGGAAGGGGCCCAGAATGGGGGGCATTTTATAGAATAGGGGACATTATACTAGGAAAGGATCCAGGGTGTGAGACATTGTTATAGGATAGGGGACATTACATCAGAAAGGGACTCATGATGGAGGACATTATACCAAGAAGAGACCCAGGACAGAGAAAATTATAACAGAAAGGGTCACAAGATGAGGGATATTATATCAAGAAGGGGCCTAGGATGAGAGCCATTATTATAGGGGCTAGAACTGGGGACATTTTATTAAAGGGGACAGGATGGGGGATATTATTACATGGAGGGTGAACACATATGTCTTTATAGGATCTTGAACATAACAAGGGCCCATACGTTTGACCAACATAGAGATGAGGTCCAAATTTTTCACCGGGGCCCATGGGACTCTAGTTATGCCACTGACTCTTGTACACCCTTACTTCTATTCTTAGCTCAAAAAAGACTTGGCCCTGAAGTTACCTACAATCATACAGCATTATTAATATATACGCATAATAAAAGAGCAAGAAACGTGTGTAATTTTATCATATTCAGCCAAAATCCTATTTGTTCTACCTACCTAGTAATTTTTTTTAGAAGCAGCACTTTTCCTTACAAAGACTGATGCAAAGCCTTCAAGATTATCACCAAAAATGTCTTACATAAAAAGAACCGCAACATTACTGCTCAAAACTTCTGAGAGTTTCTCATGGATAAGTAATAGATAACAGAAGACTTGAAGTTTGTTTTTTTGCTTACAAGAAACATGGTTGACAAACCAATGATAAAATCTGACCAAAAATGGATAAATCTTGGATCCAGCACACTAATGAAAAAAGGTTTGTGTTTCTTGTGTGCAAAATAACAAAAACTGATCTCCGAACGAGGACGTAGGCAGCGTGCTTGGAAAAGTCAGAATTACTTACCAAGATTATCCCAGATAATGTTTGAGGATCAGATCTTTTAACTTTTTTTTCACAAAAAGAAGGGCTCCAGTTACTATGAACCTGTTCGCTAAGACTTCTGGCATATAACTATCGCCATTGGAGGCGCTCTTATAGTTTTGTCAATAATGAATGATACAAATTTCACAGTAGGTTAATAACATTTTACATATTCAAAAACACACACACAAAAAAATAAATCACTGTCTGCATGGGTGTTTAGGTCCAAGTTCAGACTTGGCATCAAGTTGATGTTGCAAACTTCCCATGACCACAGGATGAAAAATGTCAGAAAAAGAAATAACAAATGAAGGAAATGTTCTTAGAACTGCTCCTATAGAAAACAAAGGTTTTGCATTAGGAAAAAAATGCAGAAGATGAGCACAAAGGCAAGTGTCAATTTTTCAGGTTTTCTGCCCCTCTTCAGCTAAACATAAAGCCCCATTTCAATTATTTATAATTATTTTTTGGCCCTGAGGGCACCTAATTTCTTTCCATTTTGACTACAAAAATATATAGGCATATTATACATGAAGTATCCCTTTTTCCCACATATGTCAAATGTATGACAAAGTCCAATGTTTCTGTATTTTTTGTGCAATTGTGTAATTCATCATTTTTTAGCATAGGCAAAGGGTGATATTGGCAAAGCTAAAAAATGTACGCACAATACTAGAAGTCAATGAGGAGACAGGCAGGCATATGTCATTTGCTGGCATGCATTTTCTGCCATACTTTTAAAATAGGAGTGGAAATTTGCATTTTAAACCAGCTGTGAACACTTTACTAAAGAAAACGTGTGCATATGTAGACTATAGATTTGCAAAATTTGCAGCATAAACGGTCATTATGTTATCAACCTTTTTTATGTCTTTATTATTTTCTATGCCTTTTTCTTCTGCTTTTCACAGATTTGCTTCTTACCTTTTTCTAAGTTTTCTTTTTGTATATATTATTCTGTACATGATACACTGTTTAAATCCGTAGTTGACATTACTGTTTATTATCCCTGTAGTGTGACATTACTGTGTGTATTATCCCTGTAGTGTGACATTACTGTGTGTCATTATCCCTGTACTATGACATTACTGTGTGTATTATCCCTGTAGTGTGACATTACTGTGTGTATTATCCCTGTATGTGACATTACTGTGTGTATTATCCCTGTACTGTGACATTACTGTGTGTATTATCCCTGTACTGTGACATTACTGTGTGTATTATCCCTGTAGTGTGACATTACTGTGTGTATTATCCCTGTAGTGTGACATTACTGTGTGTATTATCCCTGTAGTGTGACATTACTGTGTGTATTATCCCTGTACTGTGACATTACTGTGTGTATTATCCCTGTAGTGTGACATTACTGTGTGTATTATCCCTGTACTGTGACATTACTGTGTGTATTATCCATGTACTGTGACATTACTGTGTGTATTATCCCTGTAGTGTGACATCACTGTGTGTATTATCCCTGTACTGTGACATTACTGTGTGTATTATTCCTGTAGTGTGACATTACTGTGTGTATTATCCCTGTAGTGTGACATTACTGTGTGTATTATCCCTGTAGTGTGACATTACTGTGTGTATTATCCCTGTACTGTGACATCACTGTGTGTATTATCCCTGTACTGTGACATTACTGTGTGTATTATCCCTGTAGTGTGACATTACTGTGTGTATTATCCCTGTAGTGTGACATTACTGTGTGTATTATCCCTGTATGTGACATTACTGTGTGTATTATCCCTGTACTGTGACATTACTGTGTGTATTATCCCTGTAGCTGTGACATCTACTGTGTGTATTATCCCTGTACTGTGACATTACTGTGTGTATTATCCCTGTACCGTGATAAAGGAACTGAAGGTAAACTGAACAAATCTGCAGATGATGCAAAGCTAGGAGGGATAGTTAACACTAGATCACGCAGAGAAAGGATTCAGAAGGATCTAGATAAGCTTGAACAATGGACAGTGATTAATAGAATGGTGTTTAACAGAGAGAAATGCAAGATTCTACATCTGGGCAAGAAAAATGGGAGGAATAGAACTAAGCAACAGCATGTGTGGAAAAGACTTTGGTATACAAATAGATCACAGGCTGCACATGAGTCAACAGTGTGATGCAGCAGCAAAAAAGGCAAACAGTCCTAGGATGTATTAAGAGAAACACAGAGTCTAGATCACGTGAAGAAATTATCCCCCTCTACTCCTCCTTGGTCAGGCCTCATCTGGAATACTGTGTCCAGTTCTGGGCACCACATTTTAAAAAACATTGAAAAACTGGAGCAAGTTCAGAGAAGAGCTACCAGGATGGTGAGCGGACTGCAAAGTGTGTCCTACGACGAATGGTTAAAGTATCTGAGAATGTTTAGCTTGCAAAAAAGAAGGCTAAGAGGAGACTTAGGGATATTTTAAGGAATGTGACAGTGTAGAGGGATCATCATTAGTCTCATTTGCACACGGAAACACGAGAAGCAAAAGAAGATACAGATTAGATATTAGAAAAAAAACGTTTTGACAATAACGGTGATAAGTGAGTGGAACAGGCTGCCATGAGAGGTGGTGAGTTCTCCTGCAATGGAAGTCTTTAAACAGAGGCTTTAGTGAATCCTGCATTGAGCAGGGTTGGACACGATGACCCTTGAGATCCCTTCTAGCTCTAACATTCTGTGATTCTATGATCACTGTGTACATTATGCTTGCCCTTATAGTTACATGGACTGTGAAAGAAAATATTATAATTTATCACTTACCAATAGTGTAATAATAGGAGTTTATCATATAAATATCACTTTTTTCTCTTCTTCAGTTTCCAAATCGTAAGTCAAGATGATGATCTGCTGTGCACACATGCTCGGTACTTTGCTTATTATTAGGTTTTACTACTTTATGCTTTTATATACTTTCTACACTCGGGAGATGATTGTTTGTTTGTTTCTATCAATGTCTGGAAAACATGTATGACAGCCCAAGGGGATTATTAGTGAGAAAACAATAAAGATTCACTTTTAGGCATTATTTTAATTATCAATTTACATAAAGGCGAGAGACCTGGATTAACAAAGCGACTAATTATTTGCATTCACAGAAATAACTGACCTGTAAATCACATTTGGGAAATGGACAAAATGCGGCAGAAAAAAATATTTTTGTTAGTTCAACCAAAATGAAGGGAAGCAGACCTATGGCGATTCGTCATTTCACTTGTTTTGGACATTTTTATTTCCTAAAATATGAGACTTTAAAGGGTATTCTAAACACATAAAGTGACAGAAACCTGGGCAGCATGATATAGTATATTGCAAAAGGTATTATGTAAAGTATATGTGACACTGAGTCACTTCTTACGGACAAGCTGTGAGTCGGGATAGTTGATGAGTCCGAGGTCAAAAGCCAGGAGGGTACATCATAAAAGAGGGAAAAGACAAAGTCACAGTCAAGTAACGGTCCGAGGTCAAAATACCATGAGGATAGCGGATCAGGGCAAAGGGTTAAACAGATGGATGGTCGGAACGAGGTACACGGTCAGACAGTGATACATCAACCAGTAAAATACAGTGCACAGAGTAAACCAACCACACTTAGTTGAAGCTACGGATGGCAGCTATCTGGGACTGCCAGCTCAATTAAATAGTTGAGCAATCAAGGAAATCGGGAGCACTTGATGAAAGCGCAGCACCTCCCAGTCTCAGAATGGACGGCCGAGCTGTCAATAAAAACTCAGACAGCTCAGTATGCCCCTGCACCAGACTGGACAACTGAATCATATACTTGACAAAGACCAGCTGTGGTCGAAACGTCGTTTTTATGGCTGAATAAAAGATTTTTTCTACATTATACACCCTGATGGGGAGCTGGTCTATTTGATGTTTTTGCTGCATACTATTTCCAAGTGGGTTCCTTGGATTGGATACGTGCGCCCCAACCTTGTGAGTGCTGTCAACTTGCCCCTCTTTTTTTCTTGATGGACAACTGAATTGTCAACCACTGCACAGACAGCTCAGCACGCCCAAGCACCAGACTGGACAACTGAGCTGTCAATCATTGCACAGACAACTCAGCACGCTTCTGCACCAAACTGGACAACTAAGCTGTCAATCGTTGCACAGACAGCTCAGCACTGAGGGGTGGAATCGTTACAGTATATTTTTGTATTTTCAGGATATTCAGTGACTATATTGTCTGTCTTGAAAACTGCTTAAAAGGGAAACATCAATGAAAACTATGTTTTCCCAAAATGTTTTCTTCTTGGGACAGAGAATCAACCAATGGCATGCTTGGTTTTAACGTAAATTTATTCTATCATCAGTTATTTACAAATTTATGACCACTTATAAAATGTGTTCAAAGTGCTGCCAATTGTGTTGGATTGTCAATGTGTCATGTATAGTGTACAGTTCCTATAGCGTCTTGTGCTTGGGTGCGAGGAAAACACAGGAGACATAGGTTGAAATGAAATACTTGTATTACTTCATACAAGCATGCTGAAAAGTTCACACAGTTTGCAGGAACAGCGACAGGAGACACAGCAGGCCAGAAAACTTCAAGCACTACAATAAATCTCCAAAGCAGGTTCAGGATCTCTTCTCTGTACCGTAATTCCTCTGCAAACATGGATTCACCAAACAGCAGGTTTCCAGAGTCCAAAAGTGTTCCAAGGTTCCTCAGTAGGGAATAGCTGGAGTACAAGTCCAAGGCTTCCAGGAGTCAGGTCACAGACTGACTGAGGCTTGATTCAGGAGCACTGATTGTTCAGCTGAGGCTGCTTAAGAAGCAAGAGGGAAGAATCAGGGCGGGAACATGAAAACTGGAAACTCCATATTAACTGAGGGCAAGAGCTGCAGAAAGACAGAAAGCAAAATGGCCGACGGAAAACTGAGTTTCAAGGAACATGTCAACAGAGACAAAGAACCTTACATTACTCCCCCCTTAGGGACAACCTCCGGATGACCTCAGACCAGGCTTGTCAGGGTACCTCTGATGAAACTGGCGGAGCAGGCGAGGAGCATTTACATTATTGACTGGTTCCCATGAGTTGTCCTCCACTGGGTAGCCCTGCCATTTAATCAAATATTGCAACTGATTTCTGTACAACCTGGAATCTAGAATCCTTTCCACCATAAATTCTTCCTGACCATCGACCAGCACTGGGTCAGGGCAAGGAGAAGAACGTCCAGGAAACGTATTGGGTGTTGCAGCCTTTAGTAGGGATACATGAAAGACAGGGTGGATTCTCATAGTTCTGGGCAGTTGAAGACGACAAGCAACAGCACTTATAATCTTATTGATCTTATAAGGTCCAATGTACTTATGTCCCAATTTAGACGATGGAATCTTTAATTTAAGATTTCTGGTTGACAGCCAGACCAAATCTCCTACCTTGAAAGCTGGTGCAGGTTTACGAAATTTATCTGCTGCTTTCTTGTACCTTTCCTGAGCCAATTCTAGATTTTCCTTTAGAAGATCCATATTCTTTTGTAAAGAAGTGATTCTTTCAGCCACTGCCGGCAAGGGCGTATCTATGGGAAATCGAGGAAGAATGTTAGGATGATAACCTAGATTGGAGTAAAAAGGAGACTGCTTAGTGGAGGCGCTCTGAGAGTTGTTATAAGAGAACTCAGCCAGTGGAAGTAGATCCACCCAATCATCCTGTAGGTGGCAGATAAAACAGCGGAGATACTGCTCCAGGGTCTGATTGGTTCGTTCTGTCTGTCCATTAGTCTGGGGATGAAAAGCAGAAGAAAGGTTTACTTTAATGTCCAATGCTGCACAGAAATTTTGCCAAAACCTTGAAGTGAATTGCACCCCTCGATCCGAAATGACCTCATCCGGTACTCCATGTAAGCGAAACACATTCTTAATCATCAAGTCTGATGTCTGTTTTGCAGTGGGTAAGCCGACACAAGTGATAAAATGAGCTGCCTTTGTTAGACGGTCAACCACCACTAGAATGGTGTTCTTCCCTTGAGAGGTTGGTAACTCCACAATGAAGTCCATAGAAATGGATCCCCACGGGCGGGACGGGGTGGGAAGAGGTTGCAACAGACCAGTTGGTGAGGAGCGAGGTGTTTTGCATCTTGCACAGACTTCACATGAAGTGACATAGTTTAAGACATCTTTCCTGTAAGTGGGCCACCAAAAGAAACAGAAAGAAATTCTTGTGTCTTTAGAATTCCCCTATGCCCGGCTATCTTGGAATCGTGGATGAGTTGCAATACTCTCAATCTGACTGTTTCAGGTATATACAGACGTTGTCCCTGAATCCACACACCATTCTTAAAGACAAGACTTACGTCCCTTGGGGGTTGAGCCAACAAAGAATCCGCATGGTATGCTTCCTTGATGTCCTTAAGTAGGTCTTGATTATGAATCACTCCCAGGAATCTAGAGTCAGGAAGAATAGTCTTAGGAGGAGTAAGTGGACGTGTCTCTGCTGAATGAATCCTAGAGAGTGCATCAGCCTTTCCATTGCGCGATCCTGGTCTATAAGAAATGACAAAATTAAATTGGTTTAGGAAAAGATTCCAGCGAGCCTGGCGAGGAGTCAGGCACTTAGCCGACCTGATAAATTCAAGGTTACGATGGTCTGTCAGGACGACTATTTGCTGTGCAGCTCCCTGAAGAAGGTGTCTCCATTCCTTGAAGGCGGCAATAATGGCCAACAATTCTCTATTGCCCACATCGTAGTTCCTCTCAGCCGAAGACAACTGCTGGGAAAAGAAGGCACAGGGATGCAAGACATTCTTCTCACCTGTTCTCTGAGAGAGTATAGCTCCAACGGCACAGTCTGAAGCATCCACCTCTATTATGAAGGCAAGCTCGGGGTTGGGATGTACTAAGATAGGTGCGGTGGTAAATTTATCCTTTAAACAGGAAAATGCTTCCTGAGCTTGCGGGGTCCAGGAGAACCTAGACTGTTTCCGGGTAAGTTGGGTGATAGGTGACACTACCTCAGAAAAATTCTTAATGAAACGTCTATAGAAGTTGGCAAACCCGATGAAACGCTGCACCTCCTTCACATTTCTAGGAATTGGCCAATCCTTGATGGCTTGGGTCTTGCTTCCATCCATACTAATCCCTTGCGTAGATAGTACATACCCAGAAATTGAATTTCGGTCCTATGGAATTCACATTTTTCAAGTTTGATGTAGAGATGGTTTTGTCTTAGGCGTTCTAAGACCATTCTCACATGTCCATGATGTTCCTCTGTGGAGTTAGAAAAAATTAGAATATCATCCAGATAAATCACCACAAATGTATCTAGGAGATCCCTGAAGATATCATTCACGAAGTGTTGGAAAGTGGCTGGGGCGGTACTCAGACCAAAAGGCATAACTAGATATTCAAAGTGTCCATAGCGTGACCTGAAAGCAGTCTTCCATTCATCCCCAGGTCTAATACGGACCAAGTTATAGGCCCCACGGAGATCCAGTTTAGAGAAAATTTTGGCATGCCACACTCTCTCCAACAATTCAGGGATTAAAGGCAATGGATAACGGTTTCTAATAGTAACCTTATTGAGTTCCCTATAGTCTATGCAGGGTCTCAGAGATCCATCTTTCTTCTTCACAAAGAAGATGGGTGCACCTGCGGGAGATGAAGAGGGGCGTATGAAGCCCTTGGCTAAATTTTCGTCTATATAATCCTTCAAAGCTTTTAGCTCGGGCCCCGCTAGGGGGTAGATCTTACCAAAAGGTATCTCGGCTCCAGGCAATAATTCAATTGGACAATCATATGGACGGTGAGGAGGAAGCTGATCAGCGTTCTTCTTGTCACATAAATCCACATAGTCCTGGTATACAGCTGGTAGTTCAGGGACTGACATGGTTCCTTTAGGAACAGAGCAAGCTGAAACTCCTTGACTCATCTGTTTCTCCGGAAAGTGTAATTCCTTGGTCTCCCAGTTAATCGTAGGATTCTGCGCCTGCAGCCATGGTAGCCCTAGAATAATGGGAAAGTGGGGAGAAGAGATAAGCATAAAAGACATTTTCTCCTGATGATCTTTACCCATAAGGACCCTCAAAGGCTCTGTTTCTTGATCCACTGGTCCAGAAGTCAGTAGAGAGCCATCCACAGTCTCCATCTGTACTGGAGTAGCCTTCTTCACTGAACGTATCCCCTGTTTCAGAGCAAAGGAGATATCCATAAAATTTCCACTTGCTCCTGAGTCGATCATAGCAGAGCTAGACACCCAGACTGAGTCAACCCAGAGTTTGATGGAAAGGAAGCAATGAGAATTGTTTCTTTTACAACTCAGCTGGGACACCGCTGAGGAAACTTGAAAAATTGCAGCGTTTATACCGTCATCGTCCCCAGAACTAACAGAGTTTAAGTCAGAGAAATCAAGATCTCTTGCAGCAGATCTCTCTGGAGCCTGAGGCTCGGACATGACAGAGCTCCTCTCGCAACACTCACAGTGAATGACTGCTGCAGTAGTCTTACGAGAACGGCTGGGGCAGTTTATAATGAAGTGCCCTGACTTACCACAGTAGAAACATAGATTTTCCTTTATACGATGTTCTTTGCGTGCATCACAAACCCGTCTTTGTAAAGAGTCCACCTGCATGGGTTCAGGTTCTGGTTCCCTTGTGATCCTACTCAAAGGTTCCTTAGCTGAGGAGGGAGGTAGTAAAAGGTTAGTGCGATTATTTTCGAA
The DNA here is from genome assembly GCA_033576555.1 of Oophaga sylvatica. Lineage (NCBI taxonomy): Eukaryota > Metazoa > Chordata > Amphibia > Anura > Dendrobatidae > Oophaga > Oophaga sylvatica. The sequence continues at coordinate 66,143,826 of JARQOD010000010.1, forward strand.
CCATCTCTCTTGTCTGCGTTCAGTCAGACGAGCATCAATACGGATACAATAGTTGATAAAGTCACCTAACGCAGTGGGAGGGTCGGCACGAGCAAGTTCATCCTTAATCAGTGGAGACAACCCTTTCCGAAAAATAGATTTTTTAGCGGAAGTGTCCCAAGTGGTATCAAGAGCCCATCTCCTGAAATCCAGGGCATATTCGGCTACTGAACGCTTACCTTGGCGCAAAGTTAACATGGCTGCTTCAGCTGTTGCACCTCGATTGGGGTCATCAAACACCTGCCCCATGGCTGAAATAAAAGCATCAAGGTGATTCAAACAATCATCCTCAGTCTCAATCAGAGGGTTTGCCCACATCAAAGCCTTATTGGTAAGCAACATGATTATAGTAAGCACTTTGGATCGTTCAGTGGGAAATTGTGAAGCATGTGCAGAGAAAAATAAATTGCATTGATTAATAAATCCCCTGAATTTCTCACGTTCACCGCCAAAACGAAAAGGAGGTAATTTGGGGATCCCAGAACTTGGGGTTATGGCAGGAGCCTGGGCTCGTTCCTCTAGAGCCTCAATCCTGGCTCGCAATTCCTGGGTAGTCTGTCCAAACACTTGCAAATTATGATTAGTGAGGTCCTGTAGGCTTGCAAAACGGGTTTTTAAAGTCTGTACATCTGAAAGGATTGTATCAGTCACTCCGCAAAGTTCCTTTATGCGGGCCTCCATCTTCCAGATCTTTTAAGGCAGAAGTGCTGGAAGGAGAAGAGGAAAGGAAAAAAACAAAAAAAAACAATAGTGTTTACCTGTGGTAACACTCCAGAGTAAAATTTTAAGGGAATGCGCTCACCTGGAATGGTTGTGAGAAGTCACAACCACTGTCATCACATAAGGTATTAAACGGACATCTGATATCCACAGTCACAGCAGACACGGCTTTCCCAGACCCAGCAGACACTAAACATTGGCTCCTGAATCTTGTCATGTATAGTGTACAGTTCCTATAGCGTCTTGTGCTTGGGTGCGAGGAAAACACAGGAGACATAGGTTGAAATGAAATGACTTGTATTACTTCATACAAGCATGCTGAAAAGTTCACACAGTTTGCAGGAACAGCGACAGGAGACACAGCAGGCCAGAGTAACTTCAAGCACTACAATAAATCTCCAAAGCAGGTTCAGGATCTCTTCTCTGTACCGTAATTCCTCTGCAAACATGGATTCACCAAACAGCAGGTTTCCAGAGTCCAAAAGTGTTCCAAGGTTCCTCAGTAGGGAATAGCTGGAGTACAAGTCCAAGGCTTCCAGGAGTCAGGTCACAGACTGACTGAGGCTTGATTCAGGAGCACTGATTGTTCAGCTGAGGCTGCTTAAGAAGCAAGAGGGAAGAATCAGGGCGGGAACATGAAAACTGGAAACTCCATATTAACTGAGGGCAAGAGCTGCAGAAAGACAGAAAGCAAAATGGCCGACGGAAAACTGAGTTTCAAGGAACATGTCAACAGAGACAAAGAACCTTACACAATGCAACCCTCTTCTTCCCACTCTTGACACACTGTTAGCAACACCGCAGAAGAAATGCTAGCACAGGCTTCCAATATCCATTCTTTCAGATGCTGCACATCTCGTATCTTCACAACATAGACAACTGCCTTCAGATGACCCCAAAGATAAAAGTCTAATGGGGTCAGATTGGGAGACCTTGGTGGCCATTCAACTAGCCCATGACGACCAATCCACTTTCCAGGAAACTGTTCATGTAGGAATGCTCGGATCTGACACCCATAATGTGAGGGCTTTAAAAGAATAGTATATTCATCTTGTGCTCAACTGTCTCACCATCTGAAATCCTGTTCTAGATCTCCACTGGCTTGCTCTGGCTCCAATCTCTTCTGGTCTTCCTCCACTATACACTGACATTTCTTGAGCTAATTAGGCTTTGGGCAAAGGAGTTTGTGACATCGACGTTAGGAAGTCAAGACATGTATGGTGCCCAAGACCTACTCAACGCAGGAAGATCAGACATTGTTTTGAGGAATACCAGAAGAGATCAGAGTCAGAGGGAGATAGTGGATGATCAGGTGCAGAGTGGCAGGATTTTAGGCTCAACTGGTGAGGTGGATCCTCTAAGTTCAAGGTCCGGGTGGGTACATGGTCGTTGGTGTAACAGGCATGTGAGGCACACGGGAAACAGGTAGCAGAGATACTGGAAGCCAGAGACAGATTTCAGAGGTACTAGAAGCTGCAGGCAGGCAGATAGCTGAGGTGCTGGAAGTCAGACAGCTAGCAGAAGCACTGGAAGCTTTGGGCAGACAGGTAAATGAGATACTGGAAGCTACAGGCAAACAGGAGATGTCCTGGAAGACCACAGACAGGGAACTGTGCACAGACAAACTAAAAGTCTGAATACCTTATTTAGGCTCAGACAGATGATCACACGGGAGCACGCCGGGCCATCTGCAAGGCTCTATGTGGAGCACAGCAGTGTTATGATTTGGTAGCTGAGGAGAGCAGGCAAAAAAGGAAATACACCAGAGCAGTTGGAAACTATGAGATTGCATACCCTGACTAACCACCACAACTAGAGGCAGCCGTGGAGCGTTCCTACGTTGGTCCTAGACGCCTCGTCACAGCCTGAGAAACTAACTACACCTAAAGATAGAAAGAGGAAAGCTATCTGCCCCGGAGCAGATCCCCAAAGAACATAGAAAGCCCCCAAACATGTAATGGCGGTTAGACAAGAAGAAATACTGACACAGACAGAAAATAGTATGAGCAAACGTTGGGGCCCAAACTTACTAAATAGAAAAGGATAGGAAGGGCACTTACTGCAATCCCAAAAAACCCTGAAAAGCACCAACTCTACTAATTTCAAAAACACCTGAGATCACACGACCTCTACCACCTAAATTAGTTCTCTGGTGTAACCAAAAACAAAACAGCAGCCACTGAAAAAACTGGAAAAAGCAAATGTACAAACATCAGTGGCTGAACTGAACTGAGAGGCAAAAGCCCCCAGAGGGGACCCTGAAGGCCCCCACAGAAGTGCAGGACAAAATGCAAAAATCAAGCACAAAAACAAAAAGAAGAAAATGTCTTATCTGTTAGCAAGAGATTCAGACACGACACAGCAGGCTACCAAGGAAACAGGAATCAAGGATTGAGACCAGAACAATTGATCACCGGCAACCCTGATGGGAAGGTGACTCCCTTATATAAGACCAGTCAGTAACACCTGATTCCCAATCCTCACAATCTTCACTGGACAGTCCAGTACCGTTTGTAACCACCAGAGGGAGCTTCTGCTCAGAACTCATTTCCAGCCTATTCACAACACAGCAGGGTGTAGAGGTCTAGGGTGAGGGAAGCAAAACCCAAATCCAGGACAGGTGCATTACACAGGACAGATGAGTGATGGGGTGAGTATACTATTTTTTTTATTCTTAACTCCTACATTCATTTTGCTAAATAATGCAGATTCGCTGATCTCTAGTCTTCATTAACAATTTTATACCATGTTGCTGGATTGAGTTCTGTAAATCTTTTATATAGTTGAGTGCTTTATAAAAATGTTACAAATCAGTCAGAATTCATTCTGTTTTGACATTTCTCTCTGCTCTTTATTTAGTGTTTAATAAAGCAGCAGAGAGGGGGTTATACATAGATCTCCACGATGTGGACAGAGAGTATGATGTTAGGCCATGAATCAGCGCAGTCAGACGTTCCGGGGTCAATACCAAAAGATCACGTAGTAAACCAAGGGAAAATATGAAGTCGCAAGTCAGGTCACATGCCAGGGTCAGAATGCCAGAGAATTAGCGGATAAGCAAAGAGGCAATAACAAATGGGTAGTTTTAACACGGTCCAGAGGTCAGCAGCGGAATATCAGATGCAATGGGGCAATAACAAACGGGTAGTCTGAACATGATCCAAAGGTCAGCAACGGAATATCAGGTGCAAAGGGGCAATAACAAATGGGTAGTCTGAACACGGTCCAAAAGTCAGCAGCAGAAGAAGATCAAAACTTACAGCACTGGGTACATACGAACACATACCAGAGAGCACAAGCTTAGAACAAGCTTTTGACTGGCAAGGATCTGAGCCAGACAGATCACCTAAATAACAGGGCAATTATCAAGAATATGGAGCACCTGTGGAAATCTCTGCTCCTTCCAGTCAGATAGGTCAACCGAGCTGTCAATCAAAGCACTGACAGATCAGCACGCCCCAGCCCCAGGACAGGATGACAGAGTTGTCCATCACAGAGTGCCAGACACTCTGGACAGAGGAATCGTGACAGAGACAAAGCATTTACAGCCTTTAGGAGAGTAGAGAAAACATACTATAAAAAATTAACGATGGAATGAAGATTGTAGACTGAAACCTACTGCAATTTTATTAACTAAGGAAAACTACTAAGATATATATAAAAATATCTTTTTTCATATCATCGGTACTTGAAGCAGGAAACATTCTCCAGTCCACCTTGCCCCTCGCCAGTCCTGGTACCCCAGCTCTCCACCCAATCCTCCGCTTACTTAATCCATCCAGCTCCAGACTTCAGTCTTCTTCGCTCTTCGGCAACTCTGGTGCTCACCAGACCTCATGCGACATTATGATTGCCCGGTAGCCTTATGATGTCACTTGTGACTTAGTCCGCATCGGAGGCACCGAAGAGTGAAGACGGAAGAGAAGACTAGAGCTGGGTGGGAAAAAATTGAGTCATGTCGGGGATACCGGAAGGTCAGAGATTTGTTGGTCTCCAACCTAGCCGCCACTGATCTGGATGTTGGAACAGAGTCCTTCTAATCTATCTGGTCATCTCTAGTAAAGAAACATTTTATTTTGTCCATATCTGCCTGGGAACGAAAGTCTTGAAGCCCCTCACCAACTCCTTGTTCCTTACGCTGTATATTAGAGGATTGCAGAATGGAGTTAGCACTGTATTTATCAGAGATTTAAACTTGTCTTCATTGTGAGAATTATCCCCGGAAGGGGATATATATAAAGCAATCAGAGCCCCGAAGTAAACGATCACAAGGAGTAGATAAGTGCTGCAGGTGGAAAAAGCTTTTTTCCTTCCCGTGATCGATGGTATATTGAGGATGGTGATCATGATGCATATATAGGATATTAGTACAAACAGAAATGGCAGCAATATGTTAACAATTGATAAAAATAAATCTTGCCACATTATGATCACAGTATCACTTGATGACAATTTAAGAATAGGCGATAACTCGCAAAAGAAATGATCGATGATGTTGGAGTCACAAAACTTCAACTGAAAGAGAAAAATGACTTCAATAGAAATAAGCATGAAGGCAAACAACCATGATAGATAGACCAGCCGGTGACAATGCTGAATGTTCAGAAGAGAAGAATATCGTAAAGGGTCACAAATGGCCAGATATCGGTCATAGGCCATGACGGTTAAGAGGTAACACTGAACTATCGCAAAAAAACTGTACATATAAAACTGAAAAATACAACCTATCATAACTAACTGTCCCGTTTCCCACCATGTAACATACAACAATTGTGGAACGACGACAGTCGAAAACAGAAGGTCACTCAAGGCAAGATTTTGAAGAAAAATGTACATGGGATGTCTGAGATTTTTAGCAATAAGCACTGTAAGGATGACCAGAAGGTTTCCTACTAATATAATAATATAGAGTAATAGTAAGATCAAAAACAGCGGGATCTTGAAGCTTTGAAGGTTTTGAAACCCCAGAAGTAACACATAAGTGACTTGGTGTGGTTGTCCTCACACATGACTGGTGGACTTCAAGATTTCTTAACCTGATGAAGGATAAAATAATGAGGTTATAGGATGAAAACTGACAGCTGAAAAGCAATTTTCCATATACATTCACACATACACATACAGACCGATTTTTGTCCCATCTCACCAATAACAATCTACATTGGCGAGTGGTGCCTGCTAATAGATAGAAATTTGGGAAATTTACTCCGTTACAAAAATTTTAAAAACTTTTTTCAGGTCCAAAGTTTGGAAAACCCGCCCCCTTGTAGGATATAATTTTTTTTTTAGGAAAAATTTTAAAATTTAGTAAAATGACAATTTTTTTTTTCCAAACCCCTTTTTCCCTTTAAAAGGAAGAAGAGGAAGATCGTCTGAAGGGGGTTCATAAAATTTTAACTTGGGGGGCCTCGATTTTTTTTTTATTTTTGAGGGCCCTTTATTAACTTTTTTACAAGAAAGCAAAATGTTGGGTCAGATTTCAGAGAGCCCTGTAGGAAAAAATCCCAAATTTCATAAAAGATTGTAAGGGTAAAATTGTTTATCAAAAAGGGCCCTTTTTTCTTTTTTGATACAAATGGGAAAAAAGGGGGAATGTGGACCATAAGGGGTTCAGTTTATCTCAAAATAATTTATAGTCTTTTAAAAATAATTCCCAAAATTTAAAAAAACAGCGCCCAAAAAAAATGGGTTTTTATGGATTTGGGAAAACCCAAGTTTTAAAATTTTTCATTGTGGGTTTTTTAAACTGTTTCGACCCCAGAGTGAAAAATGCTTGAAAATTTTTAAATTTTTTAAGAAATTAAAGAAAAAGTTTTATTTACTTTATAAAACTATACATTTTTCTTTGGAAAAATTTTGCAATG
>JARQOD010000010.1:66150548-66189353 GCA_033576555.1 Oophaga sylvatica
CAGCACGTGGTTCGTTTACACGGCATTCCTGAGAACATAGTGTCTGACAGAGGAGTCCAGTTTGTTTCCAGATTTTGGAGGACTTTTTGTTCTAAATTGGGTGTTCAATTGTCTTTCTCCTCGGCATTTCATCCTCAGACCAATGGTCAAACTGAGAGAACAAACCAGACATTGGAGACTTATCTAAGATGCTTTGTGTCTGCTGATCAGGATGACTGGGTCTCTTTTTTGCCTTTGGCTGAGTTTGCTCTTAATAATAGGGCTAGCTCTGCCACTTTGATGTCTCCGTTTTTCTGCAATTCTGGGTTTCACCCTCGATTTTCTTCAGGACAGACGGAGGCTTCTGTCTGTCCAGGTGTTGACTCTGTTGTGGAGCGTATGCAACAGATTTGGGACCAGGTAGTGGAGAGGTTGTCCCTCTCTCAGGAGAGGGCCCAGCGGTTTGCTAACCGGCATAGGACTGATGGTCCTCGGTTTAAAGTAGAGGACTTGGTCTGGTTGTCCTCAAAAAATATTCCTATGAGAGTAGCATCTCCTAAATTTAAGCCTAGGTTCATTGGACCTTATAAGATCATGGAGATTCCTAATCCTGTTTCTTTTCGTTTGCTTCTTCCAGGGACATTTAAGATCCATAACGTGTTCCATAAGTCCTTGTTGAAGAGGTTTGTTGAGCCAGTGGTTCCTGCTGCTGTGCCTCCTGACCCTGTTTTGGTTGAGGGCAATCTGGAGTATGTGGTTGAGAAAATATTGGATTCTCGTTTTTCTAGACGGAAACTCCAGTATTTGGTTAAGTGGAGAGGTTATGGTCAGGAAGACAATTCTTGGGTGTTTGCTTCGGACATCCATGCTAGGAGACTCATCCGTGCGTACCATAGAACTCATCCTGACCGACCTGGTTGCTCAAATGAGGGTTCGGTGACCCCTCCTCAAGGTGGGGGTACTGTTGTGAATGGGCTTGAGATGAGTTCTGAGCAGAGGCTCCCTCTGGTGGTTACAAGCGGTACTGGTCTGTCCAGTGAAGATTGTGAAGATTGTGAGGATTGGGAATCAGGTGTTACTGACTGGTCTTATATAAGGGAGTCACCTTCCCATCAGGGTTGCCGGTGATCAATTGTTCTGGTCTCTATCCTTGATTCCTGTTTCCCTTGTAGCCTGCTGTGTTGTGTCTGCATCTCCTGCTAACAGATAAGACATTTTCTTCTTTTTGTTTTTGTGCTTGATTTTTGCATTTTGTCCTGCACTTCTGTGGGGGCCTTCAGGGTCCCCTCCGGGGGCTTTTGCCCTCTCAGTTTAGTTCAGCCACTGATGTTTGTACTTTTGCTTTTTCCAGTTTTTTCAGTGGCTGCTGTTTTGATTTTGTTACACCAGAGAACTAATTTAGGTGGTAGAGGTCGTGTGATCTCAGGTGTTTTTGAAATTAGTAGAGTTGGTGCTTTTCAGGGTTTTCTGGGATTGCAGTAAGTGCCCTTCCTATCCTTTTCTATTTAGTTAGTTTGGGCCCCAACGTTTGCTCATACTATTTTCTGTCTGTGTCAGTATTTCTTCTTGTCTAACCGCCATTACATGTTTGGGGGCTTTCTATTATCTTTGGGGTTCTGCTCCGGGGCAGATAGCTTTCCTATATCTATCTTTAGGTGTAGTTAGTTTCTCAGGCTGTGACGAGGCGTCTAGGACCAACGTAGGAACGCTCCACGGCTGCCTCTAGTTGTTGTGGTTAGTCAGGGTACTGTAATCTCATAGATTCCAACTGCTCTGGTGTATTGCCTTTTTTGCCTGCACTCCTCAGCTACCGAAACATAACAAGAATCCATAATCTCCTGCAGTAAAGAATCTGCATTTTAACATTATTATTGTTGTTTGAGAAGGTTAGAGAAACTGACCACAAACTACAAAATCAGAGATGGCACATGTATTAATTATATTTGTGTAAAATCTAATTTGAATAACACAATTAACAGTAGCTTGTTGTATTATATGGATGTTTATTGTAACTGATTACATTTACTTTATTCTCATGGCACCTTTTAATGAAAAAGCTTCTTCATGGCCCCAATTATTTCCTGATTTTTGAGGCAGTAAATAACAGGATTTACCAGTGGAATTATCACAGTATACATTAAAGTCCGAAATTTGTTTTCATCGAGGAGACTTTGAGAAGATGGCACTAGATAAATTGCAACAAGAGTCCCGTAATACGTGCACACAACGGCCAGATGCGAGCTGCAAGTTGAAAATGCTTTTCTGCGTCCAATCCCCGAAGAAATTTTCAGAATGGTGATGATGATACAAATATAAGATGCAAGAACGAGCAAAAATGGAAGAAATATAAAAGAAAGCGATAACGCAAAGTCGCACCATGTAACCATAGTGGTGTCTGAAGTTGAAAGTTCTAGGATTGGGGCTATGTCGCAAAAAAAATGGTCGATGACATTGGAATGACAGAACTGCAGCTGATACAATAATATCATTTCACTCGTCATTAGGAGAAAGGCCACAAGCCAAGAAGAACAGACCAGCCGGAGGCAATTCTCAGCATCCATAACGGTGGCGTATCGTAAAGGATGGCAGATAGCCAGATATCTGTCGAAGGACATTGCGGTCAAGAGGAACGACTGTACAAATCCCGAGAAACAATGGATGTAATACTGAAATATACAATGCCAGACATGTATTCTCCCCGTTTTCTTCAGAATGACTTCTAGCAGGGGAATCACAGCATTTGATGTGGACAAGACATCGGTAACAGACAGATTTTTTAAGAAAAGGTACATAGGATGTTTAAGGGACTGACTTATGGAAATAAGTACGACGATCAGAAGATTCTCACTCAATATTGCTATGTAGACGAAGAGGAACAGGAGAAAAAATAAAACCTTGAAATCGTAGAAGCTGAAGAATCCCAGAAGAATAAACTCGGTAACCTTGGTCTGATTATTCTGGCACATGCTTTACACCACCATTGGGTTTTTTCGGCCTGTAGGGTTGGGTAAATGATGTTAGATATATCGCTTTAGTATACGATATGTACATTGTGGAACTTGAAAAATGTAGAACTATTTCCATTCGCACAGGTATGCGAGACAATAGCCGTATCTTTGCATCCCCTGAATTTGAGGATATGAATCCATCCCTTCAACTTACTAGACCCCAATTTGTACTTTTTTATAATTTGGCACGACGGGGCCAATTTTTTATTTTTTGCGTTTTCGTTTTGTCCTCCTCTTCTTCCCAGAGCCATAACTTTTTAATTTTTCTCTCCACATAGACCTATGAGGGCTTGTTGTTTTGCGGGACGCGAGTTGTACTTTTGAATGACACCATTCATTTTACCACATAATGTACTGAAACACGGTAAAAAAAAAAAGTCCAAGCGAGAGGAAATTGTGAAAAAACCCGCAATTTTGACATTGTTTTTTGAGAATTTTTTGTACATTTTGTGGTACTAATGACCTCACAATATGATTCTGCTTATCAGCATCAGCACGATTAAGGAGATACCAAGCGTGTGGTCAAATTTTTTTTTTTAATGGTGAAAAAAATCCGAAATTTGCCAAAATTTTTTTAGGGGGATTGTGTTGCCATATTCCTGTACCTGTAAAATTTTCATTTTTGTGTTGAAGGAGCTGTGTGATGGCTTATTTTTTGGCTGGGTGAGACAACGTTTTTATGGATACCATTTTGTTCGCTTATTACAGCATTTTTTGTGGTATTGAGACAAAAAAAAGTAATTTTGTCATTCTTTAATTTTTTTTCATTTACGGTGTTTATCGGTCGGGTAAACTATTTTCATACTTTGATAAATCTGACTTTTCTGAATGCGGCCATACCACATACGTTGTTATGTTTTAATTTTTTTTATTATCTTTATTTTTAATGAGGGAAAAGGGAGTTGATTTGAACTTACATTTTTTATTTTTTTATCTATTTTTTTAAAGTTTTTTTGCTTTTCACTGTTCATATTAGTCCCCTTAGGGGACTCAAAGGTGATCGATTGTGCTATATACAGCGATGCCACAGCAGTGGCAATAGTAAAAATTATGGTCTCCTTTGACGCCCGGCCACAGACTGAGTTTCATAGGAGTTCCATGATGACAAGCAAGGAGGTCTTCAAAGGCGCATTGTTAATGTAATTTTCACAGTTTGACAGCAGTATTTAACAGGTTAACAGCAGTGGACGGAGCTACGCACTACCCGCAATTGTTAGAGGCAGGTCCTGACTCACTACCATCACCTGCAGAGTATGGGGTGAGCTGTTCCATATACCCACTTCCAACTTAAGCCATACATGTATGGCGCATGTCCTGTAGGGATTAAAGCTTGGCAACCTTTTGAATGAAGTCCAGTTACAACTAATTGATAAGTGATGGGCATGGAAAAAAGACAGAAATAAGAGGCAGGGCAACTAAGGAGTGGCTCCATAAGAAGCATTTCAAGGTCCTGGAGTGGCCTAGCTAGTCTCCAGATCTGAATCCAGTGGTGTACCGTCAATAGTAGCAGACCACGCAGCTGCTATGGGGCCCGGACAGGTGAGGGGGCCGCGACGAGCACTGCGGTTTGGCAGCTGTGCTGACACAGTACTATCTCCTTTAATTAAATGTAAGCGCCGGCTGCTGTATACCCCCTTGAAGCTCCCCTTTCCTTGTTTCCTGGTCAGCAGTTGGCTGAAGTCTCTGGCTGGATTTGCATAAGAACGCCACGCCTCCTGGCAGCCAGAGAGCAGCACACGTGCATTGCAGGAAGCAGGAAGCAGAAAGCAGAAAACATTCATGAGCCTCTCTCACTCAGGGAGAGGGACACACACACAAGAAGGTGAGCCTGGCTGGCTGGGGGACGGGGTGGATTTTTTTTGTTAAATGTGTCCCCTCACTGTGCTGGCCCTTTACATTTACAATGGCTCTGGCTGCACTTTGAACCTTAGGGAGGGGGGCCCCATTCAGACTTTTGCTATGGGGCCCCATGATTTCTATTTACGCCCCTGTCTGAATCCAATAGAAAATCTTTGGAAGGAGCTGAAACTCAATGATGACCAGCGACAGCCCCGAAACCTGAAAGATCTAGAGAAGATCTGTATGGAGCAGGGGGGCAAAATCCCTGCAGCAGTGTGTGCAAACTTGGTCAAGAACTACAGAAAACATCTAACCTCTGTAATTGCAAACAAAGGTAAAATAAAAAAAAAGATGTGATGGTGGGCGCTGATGGGTTTCCATGACAGTTGTGGGTCTCCAGAAGACCCCCATGCTTGTCATTACAATACCCCTGTGAATGCCAGCATTTACCTGGCGTTTATAGGAGATCATGATTTTCATTACATATAGCAGTGCTGAAGCACTGATATGTATAGCACAAATTAGACGATCGCAACTTCAATTTCCCTAAGGGGACTATTAAATACAGTAAAAAGTTTAAAAAAGTTTTTAAAATAAGAAAAAAAAAATAAAAAACACAAGTTCAAATCACCTCCCTTTTGCCCCATTAAAAATCAAACAATATAAAAATACAGCTATTTGGTATCACCTTATTCGTAAATATCTGATCTATCAAAATCTAAAATAAATTAATTTGATTGGTAAATGATGTAAAGAAAAAAACCTCAAAACTAGAATTACTTTTTTTGATTTCAGCAATACTGCAATAAAAACCAATAAGAGGCGATATAAGCATTGTATGTATCCCAAAATAATATTAACCCCTTCCTTACGATGACGGGACAGTACATCATCGGTAAGGATCCCCTGCTTTGAGGTGGGCTCCGGCGGTGAGCCCACCTGAAAGCCGCGACATGTCAGCTGTTATAAACAGCTAACATGTGCCCGCAATAGGGGCGAGCGGAATCACGATACGCCCGCGCCTATTAACTAGTTAAAACCCGCTGTCAAAGCTGACAGCGGACATTTAACTAGCACTCACGGCCGCCGGGCCAGAAGTGAGCGCATGGCTGACCCCTGTCACGTGATCGGGGGTCAGCGACACATTGCCTTGACAATCAGAGGTCTCATAGAGACCTTTATGGTTGTTGCAGGCACATTGCTGTGAGCGCCACCCAGTGGTCGGCGCTCATAGCAATGCAATTAATCTGCTACATATGTGCGATCTGCTCATCGCCCATATGTAGCAGAGCCGATCAAGTGTGGCATGCTTCTAGTCTCCCATGGAGGCTATTGAAGCATACCAAAAGTAAAAGAAAAAAGTGTTTAAAAATTAAAAAATTTTAAAAAGCCTAAAAGTTCAAATCACCCCCCTTTCGCCCCAATCAAAATAAAACAATAAAATGAAAATCAAACATACACATATTAGGTGTCACCACGTTCAGAATCGCCCGATCTATCAATAAAAAAAATGATTAACCGGATCACTACACGGCATAGCGAGAAAAAAATTCAAAACGCCAGAATTTTTGGTCACCACAACATTGCATTAAAATACAATAACGGGCGATCAAAAGAATGTATTTGCATAAAAGTGCTATCATTAAAAACAGCAGCTCAGTGCACAAAAAATAAGCCCTCAACCAACCTGAGATCACAAAAAATGGAGACACTACGGGTCTCGGAAAATGTTGCAAATTTTTTTTTTAAGCAAACTTTGGAATTTTTTTTTCACCACTAAGATAAAAAAGAACCTAGACATGTTTGGTGTCTATGAACTCATAATGACCTGGAGAATCATAATGGCAGCTCAGTTTTAGCTTTTAGTGAACCTAACAAAAAAGCCATGCAAAAAACAAGTGTGGGATGGCACTTTTTTTGAAATTTCACAGCACTTGGAATTTTTTTCCCGTTTTCGAGTACACGACATGGTAAAACCAATGGTGTCGTTCAAAAGTACAACTCGTCCCGCAAAAAATGGCCAAATTGACAGAAAAAAAAGTTATGGCTCTGGAAAGAAGGGGAGCGAAAAACGAAAACAAAAAAACGAAAAAAGCTCCGAAAGTGAAGGGGTTAATAAAATAACCAGATCGCGAAAAATGGAAACGTTATGGTTCCCGGAAAATGGTGACACAAGCAAAGGTTTTTTTTTGTTTGTTTTTTTTTACAAATTTCGAAAAAATTTTCCACCACTTAAATAAAAAAAACCTATACATCTTTTGTATCTGCATAATCGTACAGACCTGGAGAATCATATTGGCCTTTGAGTTTTACTGTATAGTAAACACGGTAAATAAACTATCCCCCCAATTTTTTTGTGGGGGAATTTGCAATTTCATCACACTTCTAATTTTTTCCCCAACTTTCCAGTACATCACATGATAAAATTAATGGTGTAATTCAAAAGTACAACTCATCCATCAAAAACAAGCCCTCATACGGCTATGGGGCCGGAAAAATAAAAAAAGTTATGGCACTTGGGAAAAGCGGAGGAAAAAATGAAAACGAACAAAAAAAAAAACTCCAGAAAAACACCCAGGGGTGAAGGGAGTAATAGACCTGATACATTTTACATCTCCTCGTTTCTTGAGAGTTTTCACAATTGTAAAACGTGTCTAAACCATGAGATACGTTTGGTTCAGCACTTTCTTAAAACTGTGTTTGCCTTTTTTGCTGCTGGATCACTCTGTTGACTCATGTGCAGTCTGTGATCTATTAGTATACCCAAGTCTTTTTCACACGTGCTGTTGCTTAGTTCCATTCCTCCCATTCTGTAGATGTAATTTTCATTTTTCTTGCCCAGGTATAGAATCTTGCATTTCTCCCTGTTAAATACCATTTTATTAGTTGCTGCCCATTGTTCAAGCTTATTTAGATCCTTCTGAGTCCTTTCTCTGTCTTCCCAAGTGTTAGCTATCCCTCCTAGCTATCCTGCTTTTCACTTTGGGTTATTTTCTGCAAAACACATAACGTACAGATGGAGTAGAGCTTAGTGAGTAATCCAGGAAAGAGTGAAAAATTCTCTAAGGATCATTCATATCTCAAGATTTCATCTACGGCAGGAGGGACTGTCTGACTGACGTGTGCCGCATGACATATAGGACATTTATGATACATTTTACAAGCATGCCATAAATGTAATTTCCCATCTAAAATATACACCTTGAATAGGCTGAAAAAAAAAGTCTGTCCAATTGTGACAAATGGTTTTTCATATCGTCATTAAATGTTTTTCTTACCTTAGGCAAATACTGGTGGAGCATAATGCAAGGATCTAAGTTATACTATTGTCGCATGCCGCCCCGGCGTCTTTCATCTACCCGATCAGTAACATAAATGATGAAATTACTTTCTACACAGAGAAGGATGGTTTACAATAATTACACTATATACTTAAAAATCTATACATAGATGAACCGAGCGTATTTACATAGTTATCCACAAGCCTAAATGACCTTGACGCTTCACCTCCCCACAACATATATATATATATATTATATATACACATAGCCAGCAAAACATAGAAGATTGATTAATCCTTGTGGATTTAAACATACGTGTCTACATCATAATGGTCTCCAGAGTCTAAGCAAGCTGTTTTGTAAACTATATAAATAATAATAATAATATAAGATATTATTCTGTAAATGTGACCAAGGACATATAACAATTAGAGAGGAATTCTATTTTTATGCAAATAATGCTTAAATAATTGGTTAATGTCTCAATTTATCAATGCTCTAGATTTTAGGAGATTTACCCCGAAAAATAGAAAATTGGTAATCGTAGTGTCAAAAAAAATACAGTTTGGTTTATTATTATTTTATAACATATATAATTTATATTATTAATTATCAAGGAAAATAAAATATATTTCAATTATAAATGAGCGAATCGATTCTAGGCAAATCTTATTCCCCTCAAATTAAAAAAATAATAATTTTGACTAATTTGAACTTTATGCAATTTGCTTCGTCGAATCCAGCAATATTATAGCTGCTAAATTATATAGGGCTGGGAAGGGGTTAAAAAATAAATAAAATCTTATGCTCACTTGTCCTGGGCTTTCCATGTATCTGTTCCACTGCTGGAAATCCTCCAATCGGCTCTTCTATTTTTTTATCTTCCTTATGGCCTGGTCTTCCATTCACAATTGCCCACACTGTTTTGTAAGGCAGAACACTCATCAATGACGCGCATTGTGCCTCGAGCATGTTGATCCAGAGGAAGAGAAAAATCCCATGTGGCTGATTGCTCTTTATTAGTAGAAAAATTCTTTCTAGAGTCCACATTTGGTAATCAGACTAGCTCACTAGATTATCGTCCCATCACAGAATCTAGCCCCCATAACCTGTAATATTATATTTATCAGGAAAAACATTGAAGACACCCTTCTTTAGTGAATCAACCATTACAATAATTGAGTTCGTACTGTAAAGAATCCATAGTCTCACTGCTTGTACTGTAAAGAATCCATAGTCTCACTGCTTGTACTGTAAAGAATCCATAGTCTCATGCTTGTACTGTAAATTGCTACTGCTTGTACTGTAAAGAATCCATGGTCTCATTGCACATACAGTAAAGAATCCATGGTCTCACTGATCGCTCAGTAAAGAATCCGCAGTCTCACTGCTCGTACTGTAAAGAATCCATAATCTCATTGCTTGTTCTGTAAAAAATACATAGTCTCACTGATCGTACAGTAAAGAATCACCATCTGTGATGATGATTAAATCTTCTTTCCTCTAGACGTAAAGGATGCCCCTTTGTCATCTTTGCAGGCCTTGGTGTGAAAATATCATTAGAAAGATCTCTACCCTGTCCCTTCATATATTTGTACATTGGAATATGACCATCCTTAAGCCTTCATATTTTCCCAAGTGGAAAAACCCCAGTTATGTTTCCAAAACCATAACTTATGGCATAGTATTTTTCAAGAAAGGCACTCAAGTCCTCCTTGAGCTTTTTCAGCAAATCAACCATGTTGTGGTGGAGAGCTACGTAATCTCATTGCTCGTACAGTAAGAATCCATAGTCTCACTGCTTGTACAGTAAAAAATCCATGATCTCTCTGCTTGCACTGTAAAGAATCATTATCTGTAATGTTGACTAAACCGTCATTCTTCTACTCATAGAGGATGCTCTCTCGTTATAGTTGCTGGCCTAGGTGAAAAAACATTAAATAGATCGCTCCTATTATCCTTTAATATATTTGTACATTGTAATAAGATCGCTCTTAAGTTTTTGTCTATCTAAGCTGAATAATCCTTGTCTTGTTTCCAAAATAAAAACCATAACTTGTAATATAATATTTTTTTAAGAAAGGTAACTCCTTGAGCTTGTTTGGTGAGTCAACTATTACAACATGTTGTGGCAGAGAGTTTCATAGTCTCACTGCTCTTACAGTAAAGAATCCATAGTCTCACTGCTCATACAGTAAAGAATCCATAATCTCACTGCTCTTACAGTAAAGAATCCATAATCTCACTGCTCTTACAGTAAAGAATCCATAATCTCACTGCTCATACAGTAAATAATCCATAATCTCACTGCTCTTACAGTAAAGAATCCATAATCTCAGTGCTCTTACAGTAAAGAATCCATAATCTCAGTGCTCTTACAGTAAAGAATCCATAGTCTCACTGCTCATACAGTAAAGAATCCATAATCTTACTGCTCTTACAGTAAAGAATCCATATCTCACTGTCTTACAGTAAAGAATCCATATTCTTACTGCTCTTACAGTAAAGAATCCATAATCTCACTGCTCTTACAGTAAATAATCCATAATCTCACTGCTCTTACAGTAAAGAATCCATAATCTCAGTGCTCTTACAGTAAAGAATCCATATCTCACTGCTCTTACAGTAAAGAATCCATAATCTCACTGCTCTTACAGTAAAGAATCCATAATCTCACTGCTCTTACAGTAAAGAATCCATAATCTCACTGCTCTTACAGTAAAGAATCCATAATCTCAGTGCTCTTACAGTAAAGAATCCATAGTCTCACTGCTCTTACAGTAAAGAATCCATAATCTCAGTGCTCTTACAGTAAAGAATCCATAATCTCACTGCTCTTACAGTAAAGAATCCATATCTCACTGCTCTTACAGTAAAGAATCCATAATCTCACTGCTCTTACAGTAAAGAATCCATAATCTCACTGCTCTTACAGTAAAGAATCCATAATCTCAGTGCTCTTACAGTAAAGAATCCATAATCTCAGTGCTCTTACAGTAAAGAATCCATATCTCACTGCTCATTACATAAAGAATCCATATTCTTATGCTCTTACAGTAAAGAATC
Organism: Oophaga sylvatica; assembly: GCA_033576555.1. Classification (NCBI taxonomy): domain Eukaryota; kingdom Metazoa; phylum Chordata; class Amphibia; order Anura; family Dendrobatidae; genus Oophaga; species Oophaga sylvatica. Next base: position 66,161,722 of record JARQOD010000010.1, read on the forward strand.
CATAATCTCACTGTCTTACAGTAAAGAATCCATATTCTTACTGCTCTTACAGTAAAGAATCCATAATCTCACTGTTCTTACAGTAAAGAATCCATAGTCTCACTGCTTGCACAGTAAAGAGTCCACCATCTCTTTGCCTGAACTGTAAAGAATCACCGTCCGTAATGATGATTAAACTTTCTTTCATCTACTCAGATCGCCCTTAAATAAGCCGAATAATACCATTTTTTTCCCCAAAATTGTGTCTGCTATCGAAAAATACCACAATTTTTTTATTTATGTCTTCAATATATGTTTTCACCTCCCAACGTTTTTACAGTATTTACACAATTGTGACCGCTCTAAAAAGTAAAATTTGCATTTTTTTCATAAGCGTGTCAATTTTTGTCATTTGTTTTTGAACACCATGTAACACGACAATAAATTGGACACTTTCCCTTTCTGCTGCTTGTACAGTAATATAAAATGTATGCATTTTAACTACTTTACGAAACTATTACGCCTTTTGGAAACCTTTCGCGTCCGACCTAATTTTAGGGTATCGTGCTAAATGTGCTAAGAATGTTAACATTTTCTAAAAATGACAATACTACAAAAACAGAAGCTTATTCCCAAAGTTCATTTTGGGTCATCACATCGTCACAAATGTCATTTCCTTACAAATGTGTCATTATGTATAAGCCTCACCGGTAAAATTGGAATGTTGAAAATGACACATTTTGTCGCTTTTCCTATGAATTAGGATGTCATTTCGATAAAAATACATTTCCAGGAATGGTGGCATTTCTGCAGGTTCTTCATGAGATTTAAGTCCTGCCAGTTTTCATACAAAGACATAATGGGTATTTTTTGTTAGATAGAAAAAAAATAAAATATGTTTTTGTGCTGCAATTTATACATGGACCCCTCGCACTGAATCAACCTAGCCCTAAAATGTCCCATGTCCAATTAATGGCTCTAAACAGTAGCCTAACTACAGGGGGAGAGGAGGCAGAAGGGGCTGTCATCCCGATCCCGTTGCATGAAGGGGATCACCCGGTGCCATGGTCGCTTCTGAGATGTCAGGGAGAGGGCAGTAAAATGCCTGATCCCCTGACTGACTGAGACTCTGCACACTCGCTAGCACAGTCGCATAGTCTCAGTCCGGCCTGTTAATATAACAAGCCGCCGTCCAGTAACCATTGCAACTTATTAATGTGAGGTTATTAAAGGGAGCCTGACACGTGATACATGTTGCACATGGTTTAAGCAGCATGTATCACCTGTCAGGCTCCCTTTAAAGCGGTTATCCAGGCTTGGGATAAAAAGTCTACGTGACTGCAGACTGCCAAATCGTGACAGTGCGCCTGCTGTCATGAGTCTGATCCGGTAGTATCATGCATCATGTATACTATTTGCACTTGCAAGACAAGTTATGAGCGCATGTGCTCACCAATTGATCATGCATTGGGGTACTCGTGTACTCATCGAGCAGCGCGGGTGCTCGAGCGCCATGCATGTCTTGCAGCTGTTAGACAGTCAATAAACATGCGAGGATTGCCTAGCATACATGGTAATGCTGTAGCCAACATGGCTGCCTGCGGTTTACAGCATGGGTGGGTAATACACCAACCTAGATGCTGGCGCCCGCACAGGACGTCAGAGACCCAGTGCTGTGCAGTGATGTCACCGCATCCGGACTTTTGAAGTACTGAGTGTGCGCCAGCACGATGATGTCTTAGTTCTCATTGGTCCACCCATGCTCTTTAATTAAAACTTGCAATGTGACTGTGGGTGCATCATAAAGTATGGGGGGGGGAATACATTGTAGGGACTATTATAAGGCTCCCTCATATGATGTGGGGTCCTCATAAAGTGCGAGGACCATAATATAGTGTGGGGACTACTGCCTGGGCCATTATACAGTGTGGAAGCTAATGAGAGGGCCATTATACAGCTTGGGAGCCATCATAAAGTGTGGGGATTACCGCAGGAGGGCCTTATACAGTGTGCGAGTTAATATAAAGTTTGCGGACTACTGTGGGGCCATTATACAGTGTGAGAGCTAATGTGAGGACCAATATATAGTTTAAGGGCCATCATACAGTGTCGGGAGTACTGTGGAGGCTAATATAAAGTGTGAGGGCCTTTATACAGTCTGGGGGCCATTATATAATATCGGGACTGCTGTGGGAGCCATTATACAGTGTGAGGGGCTACTAGGATGATTAAATAGTGTCGAGGCCATTATAAATTGTGGGGGCCATTATATAGTGTGGGTGTTACTGTGTGGAGCAATTATACAGTGTGAGGACTATTATTACTATTATTATTAATATTTATTTATATAGCACCATTGATTCCATGGTGCTGTACATGAGAAGGGGTTACATATAAATTACAGATATCACTTACAGTAAACAAACTAACAATGACAGACTGATACAGAGGGGAGAGGACCCTGCCCTTTCGGGCTTACATTCTACAGGATGGGGGACGGAGACAGCAGGTTGGGGGATTGCAGCAGTTCCGGTGTTGGTTGAGGCGATATCTCCGGTAGTGGTGAGGAGGCAGCAGGGTCATTGCAGGCTGTAAGCTTTCCTGAAGAGATGGGTTTTCAGGTTACGTCTGAAGGATCCGAGAGTGGTTGATAGTCGGACGTGTTGGGGCAAAGAATTCCAGAGGATCGGGGATATTCGGGAGAAGTCTTGGAGGCTGTTGGGTGAGGAGCGAATAAGTGTGGAGGAGAGAAGGAGGTCTTGGGAGGATCGGAGATTACGTGAGGGAAGATATCGGGAGATTAGTTCAGAGACATATGGGGGAGACAGGTTATAGATGGCCTTGTAGGTCAGTATTAGTAATTTGAATTGGATACGCTGAGGGAGTGGGAGCCAGTGGAGAGATTTGAAGAGGGGAGAAGCGGAGGAGTAGCGAGGAGAGAGATGAATTAGTAGGGCAGCAGAGTTAAGGATGGACTGGAGAGGTGCGAGGGTGTTAGCAGGGAGGCCACAGAAAAGGATGTTGCAGTAGTCGAGACGGGAGATGATGAGGGCGTGCACAAGCATTTTAGTAGAGTGAGGGTTGAGGAAGGGACGGATTCTGGAAATATTTTTGAGCTGGAGGCAGCAGGAGGTGGAGAGAGTTTGGATGTGCGGTTTGAAGGACAGGGCAGAGTCAAGGGTTACTCCAAGGCAGCGGACCTCCAGTACAGGGGAAAGAGTGATGTTGTCATTTGTTATAGATAGGTCGGGTAAGGAAGATCTGTGAGATGGGGGAAAGATGATCAGTTCAGATTTTTCCACATTCAGTTTGAGGAAGAGGGAGGAGAAGGAAGAGGATATGGCTGATAGACATTCCGGGATTATGGAGAGCAGAGAGGTGACATCTGGGCCAGAGAGGTAGATCTGAGTATCATCGGCATAAAGGTGGTACTGGAATCCGTGGGACTTTATGAGTTGCCCCAGGCCAAGTGTATAGATTGAGAAGAGTAGGGGTCCTAGAACAGAGCCTTGGGGAACTCCAACAGAGAGAGGGTGGGATGAGGAGGTAGTGTGTGAGTAGGAGACGCTGAATGTGCAGTTTGAGAGGTATGAGGAGATCCAGGATAGGGCGAGGTCTTTGATGCCAAAGGAAGAGAGGATCTGTAGTAGGAGGCAGTGGTCAACTGTGTCGAAAGCAGAGGACAGGTCTAGAAGGAGGAGTATAGAGTATTGTCCGTTCGCTTTGGCTGTAAGTAGGTCGTTAGTAATTTTGGTCAGGGCTGTCTCAGTGGAGTGATGGGGGCGGATACCAGACTGCAGATTGTCAAAGAGCAGGTTAGATGAGAGAGGGGAGGAAAGTTCAGTGTGGACGTGCAGCTCCAGGAGTTTGGAAGCGAATGGGAGCAGCGATATTGGGCGATAGCTGGACATAGCTGTTGGGTTGAGGGTTGGCTTTTTGAGGATAGGCGTGATTGTGGCATGTTTGAAAGCAGAAGGGAAGGTACCGGAAGTTAGTGATAGGTTGAAGAGGTGAGTTAGTGATGGGATAAGAGTGGTGGCGAGATTGGGGAGGAGGTGGGATGGGATGGGGTCAAGTGCACAAGTGTTGACTACTGTGGAGGTCATTATATTGTATTTTTTGGGAGCACTGGGCACATTATACTGTGCATAGTGGAGTTGTGGACCCATCATACTGTGTATAGGGAAACTGTGGGCCCATCATACTGTGTATAGGGAAACTGTGGGCCCATCATACTGTGTATAGTGGAGCTGAGGGTCCACCATACTGTGTATAGGGAAGCAGTGGGCTCAACATACTGTGTATAGGGGAGCAGCGGGCCCACCATACTGTGTATAGGGAAGCTGTGGATCTATCATACTGTGTATAGGAAAACTGTGGGCCCATCATGCTGTATATAGGGAAGCTGTGGGCCCCTCATACTGTGTATAGGGAAGCTGTGGATCCATCATACTTTGTATTCGGAAACTGTGGGCCCATCATGCTGTATATCGGAAAGATGTTTGCCCCTCATAAGGTGTATAGAGGAGCAGTTGTCCCACAATACTGTGTATAGTGGAGGTGTGGATCCCTCATACTGTGTATAGGGGAGCTGTGGGCCCATCATGCTGTATATAGGGAAGCTGTGGTTCCCTCATACTGTGTATAGGGGAGCTGTGGGTCCCTCATACTGTGTATAGGGAGCAGGGGGCCCACCACACTGTGTATAGGGGAGCTGTTTGCTCATAATACTAGCGACCTGGTCCATATGGAAAAGACATAAAAAATAAATGACTCCATTGGAAAGAACATCAGCTGTAAGTCACCATCTACAACTGTACTGTAATCACTTATATGTTCTGCAGGACTGGTATCTACCACTATATGGGTGAAATATGGCAGTATCATCAGCTTTGGACTTTGTATAGAGATTTAGTTTTAGTAACACCATGGTCACCTGCTGAGGTTCCCCTATGCCCACAATTAGGGTGCATCACTGTAGTTGTAATTAGGGTTACCTGGTTTGGGGCCAACTCAGATGTTTAGCGCCCCTGAGCTGAACCCCTCGCTACGCCTTTGGCTCTAAATCAACATAAAGCCACTTAGTAAAATTATCAGATATGAAAAATGTAAAATTATTGCCATAAAGAAAACATCTCTTGGGGTTCACCCTAAAAATAAAGTGTGCAAGTAAATAGTTAAATTAATATTGTACTCTATGATATATTTTGAAGCGGGGATATCTGCAGAGATAAAAATGTAAAGGTTATATAGGGCAATAAAATGGTGTAACCCTATATGATTCTTACTGCATACTCTGAATCATATTCCCTGTTTTTGGTAGCAGACATGTGTAAAAAATTATATTTTCAGAAGTGGGCAGAAAACTTTTGCTTTGTGTTAAGTTTTGGATTAAGTTTACATTTTTCAATAATGTTCTGTAGGAACTGCACAAAAAAAGTAATTTGCCTAATTGCAAAGCCTTAATGATGTATATAAAAATCAAATTAACACCTGTGCAAGGTGAATGCTAATTTTTCTACCAGACATGGGATTTACTTTAAAGAGGTTGTCCACTACTTTTACATTGATGACTTGTCGAGCTGCTTGTCTACTTGTAGTAGCCGGGGTTTGGTACCGCACATCCTCCTCTTATTGAAATCAATGTAGGTTGATGTGTAGTACCCTGGCGGCTGCCACTACAAGTAGATGGAGAAACTTGGCAAGTGAGTAGTTCCGGACGGCGTCCATCGCCGACACCGATAGCAGCTGATCGGTGGGGGTGCCAGGTGTCGGACCCCGGCCGATCAGACATTGATGACCTATCCTAGAGATAGGACATCAATTTAAAAGTACTGGACAACCTATTTTACCCGGTTAAGTTAGTGGGAAATACCCTATGAATATAGAAAAATAAAACAAATAAAACGTTTTGGTGTTTTGGAGATAATATACTTTGAAGATCCAACTAGGGACCGTAGTTGGAAACCAGACACCCTGCCGGCTTTTCCCAGCTCTGCAGCTGGTGATTGACAGGTCTCTGTTATGTTACGGTAGCTGAGGAGTGCAGGTAAAAAAGGCAATACACCAGAGCAGTTGGAATCTATGAGATTGCAGTACCCTGACTAACCACCACAACTAGAGGCAGCCGTGGAGCGTTCCTACGTTGGTCCTAGACGCCTCGTCACAGCCTGAGAAACTAACTACACCTAAAGATAGAAATAGGAAAGCTATCTGCCCCGTAGCAGAACCCCAAAGATAATAGAAAGCCCCCAAACATGTAATGGCGGTTAGACAAGAGGAAATACTGACACAGAAAGAAAATAGTATGAGCAAACGCTGGGGCCCAAACTATCTAAATAGAAAAGGACAGGAAGGGTACTTACTGCAATCCCAGAAAACCCTGAAAAACACCAACTCTACTAATTTCAAAATCACCTGAGATCACACGACCTCTACCACCTAAATTAGTTCTCTGGTGTAACAAAAACAGCAGCCACTGAAAAAACTGCAAAAAGCAAAAGTACAAAACACAGTGGCTGGGCTAAACTGAGAGGGCAAAAGCCCCCGGAGGGGACCCAGAAGGCCCCCACAGAAGTGCAGGACAAAATGCAAAAATATAGCAACAACACAAAAGAAGAAATTGTCTTATCTGATAGCAGGAGATGCAGACACGACACAGCAGGCTACAAGGGAAACTGGAAAGAAGGATTCAGACCAGAACAATTGATCACCGGCAACCCTGATGGGAAAATGATTCCCTTAAATAAGACCAATCAGTAACACCTGATTCCCAATCCTCACTAGTACCGCTTGTAACCACCAGAGGGAGCCTCTGCTCAGAACTCATCTCAAACCCATTCACAACAGTACCCCCCCCTTGAGGAGGGGTCACCGAACCCTCATTTGAGCAACCAGGTCGGTCAGGATGAGTTCTATGATATGCACGGATAAGTCTCCTAGCATGGATGTCCGAAGCAAACACCCAAGAATTATCTTCCTGACCATAACCTCTCCATTTAACCAAATACTGGAGTCTTCGTCTAGAAAAACGAGAATCCAATATTTTCTCAACCACATACTCCAGATTGCCCTCAACCAAAACAGGGTCAGGAGGCACAGCAGCAGGAACCACTGGCTCAACAAACCTCTTCAACAAGGACTTGTAGAACACGTTATGGATCTTAAATGTCCCTGGAAGAAGCAAACGAAAAGAAACAGGATTAATAATCTCCATGATCTTATAAGGTCCAATGAACCTAGGCTTAAATTTAGGAGATGCTACTCTCATAGGAATATTCTTTGAGGACAACCAGACCAAGTCCCCCACTTTAAACCGAGGACCATCAGTCCTATGCCGGTTAGCAAACCGCTGGGCCCTCTCCTGAGAGAGGGACAACCTCTCCACTACCTGGTCCCAAATCTGCTGCATACGCTCAACAACAGAGTCAACACCTGGACAGACAGAAGCCTCCGTCTGTCCTGAAGAAAATCGAGGGTGAAACCCAGAATTACAGAAAAACGGAGACATCAAAGTGGCAGAGCTAGCCCTATTATTAAGAGCAAACTCAGCCAAAGGCAAAAAAGAGACCCAGTCATCCTGATCAGCAGACACAAAGCATCTTAGATAAGTCTCCAATGTCTGGTTTGTTCTCTCAGTTTGACCATTGGTCTGAGGATGAAATGCCGAGGAGAAAGACAATTGAACACCCAGTTTAGAACAAAAAGTCCTCCAAAATCTGGAAACAAACTGGACTCCTCTGTCAGACACAATGTTCTCAGGAATGCCGTGTAAACGAACCACGTGCTGAAGGAACAACGGCACCAATTCAGAGGAGGAAGGCAACTTAGGTAATGGCACAAGATGTATCATTTTGGAAAACCTATCACAAATTACCCAGATGGTGGTCATTCTCTGAGAAACAGGAAGATCGGAAATGAAATCCATAGAGATATGGGTCCATGGTCTCTTGGGCACAGGCAATGGCATCAACAAACCACTAGAGCGAGAGCAAGGCTTGGAGCGAGAGCAAGTCCCGCAGGACTGCACAAATTCCCTGACATCGCGAGACAAGGTAGGCCACCAAAAGGACCGACTAACCAAGTCTCTGGTACCAAAAATTCCGGGATGCCCAGCCAATGCGGAACAATGAATCTCAGACATCACACTCTTTTTCCATTGGTCCGGGACAAACAATTTTCCAACAGGGCAGCGCTCGGGCCTATCCTCCTGACACCCCTCCAGAGCAAGTCTCAAATTAGGCGAGATGGCGGAAAGAACTACACCCTCCTTCAAAATAACAGAGGGATCAGATAGCTCAGGAGAGTCCGCAAGGAAACTCCTCGAGAGGGCATCCGCCTTAACATTCTTAGTGCCAGGAAGAAAGGAAACCACAAAATTAAAACGTGTGAAAAACAAGGCCCACCTGGCCTGTCTAGGATTGAGTCGCTTGGCAGATTCCAGATAGACCAGATTCTTATGGTCCGTAAGGACCACCACCTGATGTTTGGCTCCCTCCAGCCAATGTCTCCACTCTTCAAAAGCCCACTTCATGGCCAATAACTCCCGATTACCCACGTCATAATTACGTTCAGTAGGAGAAAATTTTCGAGAGAAAAAGGCACAAGGGTTACTTTTAGAGGTCTCTGGATCTTTTTGGGACAAAACGGCACCTGCCCCAATTTCAGAGGCATCAACCTCCACCTGAAATGGCAGAGAAACATCAGGCTGCCGTAGAACAGGAGCAGAAGTGAATCTCTGCTTAAGTTCCTGAAACGCAGAGACTGCCTCAGGAGGCCAATTCACCACATCAGAACCCTTTCTGGTCAAATCAGTTAATGGTTTAACAATAACAGAGAAATTACCAATAAATTTACGATAAAAATTGGCAAAACCCAAAAATCTCTGAAGAGCCTTTAATGAAGTAGGTTGGACCCAATCACAGATGGCCTGAACCTTGACCGGGTCCATTTCAATAACAGATGGGGACAAAATGAATCCCAGAAATGAGATCTTCTGTACGCCAAAAAGACACTTTGATCCCTTCACATACAGAGCATTCTCTCTCAAAATCTGGAATACAGTTCGAACATGTTTCACATGAGAGTCCCAGTCATTAGAAAAAATCAAGATATCATCCAAATAAACAATCAGAAACTTGTCCACAAAATCCCTGAAAATGTCATTCATGAAGGACTGGAAGACGGAAGGAGCATTAGTGAGCCCAAAGGGCATCACTAAGGTACTCAAAATGCCCTTCAGGGGTGTTAAATGCCGTCTTCCATTCATCCCCGTGCTTAATGCGAATAAGGTTATACGCCCCCCTGAGGTCAAGCTTGGTAAACCAAGTAGCGTTTTTCACCCTGGAAAACAGGTCAGAAATCAAGGGTAACGGGTATTGATATTTCACAGTAATATTGTTCAAGAGACGATAATCAATACACGGCCTTAATGAACCATCTTTTTTGGCCACAAAGAAAAAACCGGCACCTAAGGGTGAAGAGGATGGTCTGATATGACCCTTCTCCAATGATTCCTTGATATAAGACCGCATAGCGTCATGTTCAGGTACAGACAAGTTAAAAAGGCGACCCTTAGGGAATTTACTACCTGGCACTAATTCAATAGCGCAGTCATAGCTCCTATGGGGAGGTAAGGATGCAGATTTACTTTCGCTAAACACATCAGAAAAATCAAACAAAAAGTCAGGAACATCCTCAGCCTGGGGGAAGGCAGAAAAAACAGGAGTGTTGGTATTAACACATTGGCAGCCCCAACTGGTTACAGACACAGATTTCCAATCCAAAACAGGATTATGAGACTGTAACCAAGGGAAACCCAGCACGATAATGTCATGCAGATTATATAGAACCAAAAATTTGCAGCACTCCTGGTGATCAGGTTCAACCCTCATTATCACCTGAGTAGAAAACTGGGGTTTATTCTCAGCCAAAGGGGTAGAATCGATCCCCAGTAGGGGAATAGACTTCTGTAGGGGTATCAAGGAAACCCACAACGCTTAGCAAAATCATAATCCATCAGGTTAATAGCTGCTCCAGAATCAACGAAAGCCTGAGCAGAAAATGAGGACAGAGAGCATATCAGAGTGACAGTTAATAAAAACTTAGTCTGAACACTACCCAAGACAACTGAGCGTGCAAAACGTCTTCCCCGCTTAGGGCAGACTGAAATAGCATGAGAGGCATCACCACAGTAGAAACATAACCCATTGCGCTTTCGAAACTCATGACGCTGTGCCCCAGACACCACTCCATCACACTGCATGGGCTCAGCAGCTGGCTCACAAGGCAACACCACTCCACGCATACTTCTCCGCTCACGCAAACGTCTGTCAATTTGAATCGCTAATGACATAGAATCATTGAGACCAAAGGGGACAGGGAATCCCACCATAACATCCTTTACATTATCCGACAGACCCTTCCGGAAAAGGGCCGCCAAAGCGTCGTCATTCCATTTGGTCAGGACTGCCCACCTACGGAATCTCTGACAGTATAACTCAGCGTCATCAAGCCCCTGATTTAATGCCAACAAGGCTTTTTCAGCTTGATCAGTGACATTAGGCTCATCGTACAATAACCCCAAAGCCTGAAAAAACGCATCAACATCACTCAAAACAGGATCCCCAGGTGTCAGGGAAAAAGCCCAATCCTGAGGATCGCCGCGCAGGAGAGAGATGATAATTTGAACCTGCTGCGCTGCGTTTCCTGAGGACTTAGATTTTAAGGCAAGAAACAATTTACAATTATTTTTGAAATTCTGAAACTTAGCTCGATCCCCTGAAAACAAATCTGGCATGGGGATCCTAGGTTCCACAACAGGCAACCTAGCAAGATATGCAGCAATACTCTGAACCTCAGTGGCAAGCTGATCCACACGGCCAGACAACTGTGCAAACTCCATTGGGAGAAAAGATCCTCCCCAGCACCCAGAGATACAGAGGGAAAAAAAAAAAAAATGCAACAAACAGAAAAATATCTCTGACAACTTTTCTTCCTTCAAAATATTTTTTCCCTTCTGTGAGTACCATACAATTTTTTTGGCCGGTGATACTGTTATGTTACGGTAGCTGAGGAGTGCAGGTAAAAAAGGCAATACACCAGAGCAGTTGGAATCTATGAGATTGCAGTACCCTGACTAACCACCACAACTAGAGGCAGCCGTGGAGCGTTCCTACGTTGGTCCTAGACGCCTCGTCACAGCCTGAGAAACTAACTACACCTAAAGATAGAAATAGGAAAGCTATCTGCCCCGTAGCAGAACCCCAAAGATAATAGAAAGCCCCCAAACATGTAATGGCGGTTAGACAAGAGGAAATACTGACACAGAAAGAAAATAGTATGAGCAAACGCTGGGGCCCAAACTATCTAAATAGAAAAGGACAGGAAGGGTACTTACTGCAATCCCAGAAAACCCTGAAAAACACCAACTCTACTAATTTCAAAATCACCTGAGATCACACGACCTCTACCACCTAAATTAGTTCTCTGGTGTAACAAAAACAGCAGCCACTGAAAAAACTGCAAAAAGCAAAAGTACAAAACACAGTGGCTGGGCTAAACTGAGAGGGCAAAAGCCCCCGGAGGGGACCCAGAAGGCCCCCACAGAAGTGCAGGACAAAATGCAAAAATATAGCAACAACACAAAAGAAGAAATTGTCTTATCTGATAGCAGGAGATGCAGACACGACACAGCAGGCTACAAGGGAAACTGGAAAGAAGGATTCAGACCAGAACAATTGATCACCGGCAACCCTGATGGGAAAATGATTCCCTTAAATAAGACCAATCAGTAACACCTGATTCCCAATCCTCACTAGTACCGCTTGTAACCACCAGAGGGAGCCTCTGCTCAGAACTCATCTCAAACCCATTCACAACAGGTCTCTCTCTCGTGTTCCATCTGTGAGACCCATCAATCAGCTGATCTGGTGCTAGGACGAGCCGGCCAGGGGAGATGCCAGACTAGTCTATTGCTATGGTCGCTGTCCAGATTTGCAGCAAAGTATATTATCTCTGAAACTCTACCGCAAACCATCGTGCAGCCAGGTTGCGATCTATGCTGCCCTCTGTTTGGACAGCATGAACCACCATAGTGATGTGTCTTCCATCTCTACGCCTTTCCCTTCCAGTTCTTTTCCTTTGATGCCTGCTCCTTTCAGGCCACGTGCTGGCATTCCTCTCACCCAATGGTCACCATTATCACCAACCTTTTCTCTTATCTGAAGATGCGATATTCCTTGACTCATTTTACAGATGAGTAGAAAAAATGGGAGGCAGCTCTTGGATTACAATACTTTGGCTTTGCGCCACATTTTTTTTTACTGATGTTTATGTCTGGGGATCACTTGGATGTCAATCCCCCTGGGGGCGCGCACTCTGAAATCAGCTATCTTCTGAGTCTGGACTGCCATTTACAAAATTTCTTTTCTACTCATTCTTCAGAAATAAAGATTTTGGTGTAGCGAAGATCAACAATGAAGTCACTAGGCAAGGTCTTCAAATTGTCGAATATTTCACTGGCACAAAGTTTGGTATTTCTGTGGTAACATACGGATGCGAGACCTGGACCATAAAGAAACAAGACAGAAGAAGAATCAACATCTTCGAAATGTGGTGCTGGAGAAGGATGTTATTGATACCATTGATGGCAAGAAGAACAAACAAATCAATTTTGGATCAAGTCAAGCCAGACATGTCACTGGAAGCAAGGATCACCAAGCGATAGATCAGCGTAGATCCTTCAGCAGTAACCAGAGGTGACCTCATATGCTCAGTCTTCTCTAGAATTGTTGGAACGCATGAGACACTACAGTGATTGACTACTTTACTACTGTCCTCTACATTTTTTATTTCTCTTTACGAATACACAAGAAAAAACAAACAATCCCCATTCGTTAACATATTAGGAAAGAAAAAGTGTTGATAATGCAAAAGAATATTTCTCAATGATGTTGACACAATTGCGGTTCACTTCCTCGGACTTCGGTTTTCTTCTGTTACAAGCTGATACGATAACTGCTGACTGCTGTTACTGGAAACAGACAGTAACTTTAGGACAGTCAGAGTTTAGTTTAACCCTGTACTTCAAAAGTTTTACAAGGGTATTTTTTTTTTTTAATATCTGCAATATTGCAGTTTTCACACTGATGCATTTGCAGTAGGAGCACGCAGTATGTTTTGTTTTCTGGAGCTTTGTGCAGCAGAAACAGAATCAGTGCAGTAGTATCATCGGATTATCAGGGGTTAATATAAAAAACATTAAAATCCCACAAAAAAAACTGTAATGCTAAAAAATTTTGATTGTTACTATTTTTTTTAGAATTTTTTTTTAAGTACATGGGTAAATAAATTTCAGCATGTATTGACTGTCAACTCAAAAAGCTACTATGGCTAGCCTTGGGGCAAGACACCCTAATTATCAGATTCCAAGGGCGCCCTGTTATTTACCCTGTCACCCCTGCACAGGGATCTGGCCCTTGATTATATACCAATAAAAAGAAATTCTAAAATATATTTCACAGGTACGGCTGTTAGAGGTCAAGTTCCCGCCTCTGCACAGGGGGAATCTCGAGCTATTCCCGCTGCGGTCCCCCATCCGTCTCCGGCCGCAGTGGAGTCTCCTCAGCAGAGACAGCGGTCCCAGCGTCTTGCTCAGCCTAGTACTGTGCAGAGGTTTACTGCTGCCTCTCCAGGTTCTGATATTATGGCTAGTACTGGTCAGCGGCGAGCAGACATCTTTAGGACTAAGTCCTGCGTTTCCCCTTCTGAGCATGCCCAGGGTAAGATCTCTCATTGGAGATTAGGGGTCACATGCTCAGGTACTGCAGCAGCTCCTATTGGTCCGCCAGGAAGGTCCTGAAACTACATGTGTTCTGAACAGTTTCTCATTGATCCTTTTCTGGCAGGCCCTGTAGTTGCTTCTATAAAAGGGTTGTATGGCCATGCGGCCATGAGCTAGCATCAATTGCATTATGTGCTTTGTGCCAGTGTGAACATGCACGCATGTGGTTAGGGCTCGGCTGAAATAAGCCCCTAGAATACCGGCACCTCCGGTGAGGAGATTTGTGTGCACGTGGTTAGGGCTTGGCTGAAATAAGCCCCTAGAATACCGGCTTCTCGGTGAGGAGATTGCTTGATTGCGTTGCTGTCTGCATGATCACGGACTGCTATCCTCACAACAGTTATCTGTGTATCCCTGTGGAGTTAACAGGACACAGTACCTATCTCTGCATCTTTACCTCAGCAACTCTGTGGTGTAACAGAGTTCGCTTATACCGCCATATTGTGCCACAGTATTTATATTTGCGACTCTGTGAAGTAACAGAGTTTGCCTATACCGCCATCTTACTAGCAGCAGGCTCTGCCTGCACGGTGGACCCCGGGCTGCGAACGCACCTATTATTTATATTTATTTTGTGCGTTCCGCCAGCCCTAACATCGGCAAATTCTAGCAGGCAGCCATATGTCATCTCGCTTTGTTCATTTTCCTTTTCTGTACTTGTAGGTTCTTTTTAGGGTGTAGCGTGGAAAAGATTAAAAGTTTAAATTAATTCACACTTTGTCTTAACCCAAGTCCAGAAAATTATATATCATCAAAGATAAAGACTGCTTTGCTCAACTTCATTTCAACATTTTTATTTGCATTTTGTTGGCCACAAGTGTAACAAGTGATAAGTGTTGTGAACCAGTTCTGCTTTTTTTAATATTTCAATACAAATATTAATTGTATCTTTTGTTTAGGCCAGTTTCACACGTCCAGATATTTCCGGTACCGGTAAAGCTATAAGGGTTAAAAGTTGACCAGCAATTTCTAATTTTTCCAACAAAATTTACAAAACCATTTTTTTTAGGGGCCACCTCATTTGAAGTGAGTTTCGGGGGTCAATATAACAGAAAATACCCAAAAGTGACAATTTCTAAAAACTGCACCCCTCAAGGTGCACAAAACCACATTCAAGAAGTTTATTAACCCTTCAGGTGCTTCACGAGAACTAAAGCAATGTGCAAGGAAAAGAACATTTTACTTTTTTTCACAAAAAATTTACTTTGAAATCAATTTTTTTTATTTTCACATGGGTATCAGGAGAAAACAACCACAAAATGTGTTGCTCAATTTCTCCTGAGTAGCTAATACACCATATGTAGTGAAAATCCACTATTTGGGCTCATGGCAGGGCTTAGAAGGGAGAGACCACTATTTTACTTTTTGAATGCAAAATTGGCTGGAATCAATGGCGGCGCTATGTCGCGTTTGGAGACCCCCTGATGTACCTAAACAGTGGAACCCCCAATTCTAACTCCAACCCTAACCCCAACACACCCCTAACTCTAATCCAACCCTAACCATAACCCTAACCACAACCCTAACCCCAACACACCCCTAACCCTAATCCCAACCCTAACCTTAATCCACCCCTAACCCTAATCCCAAACATAAACGTAATCCCAACCATAACCATAACACAACCATAACCCTAACCACAACCCTAACCCTAGCCCAACCCTAACTTTAGCCCAGCCCTAACTTTAGCCCAGCCCTAACTTTAGAGCCACAGTGCTAACCCTAGCCCGAACCCTAGCCCTAGCCCCAACCCTAACTCTAGCCCAACCCAAACCCTAACTTTAGCCCAACCATAATGGAAAAATGGAAATAAAGACTTTTTTTAATTTTATTATTTTTTACCTAACTAAGGGGGTGATGAAGGGGTGTTTGATTTACTATTTTTCTTTATTTTGATCACTGTGATAGTGATGGTGCCAAGATGCAACCGTCCTGGCTGAGAAATACTGAGGAATGAGTTACTGTGAGCGCAGGTTACCGCAGGTCACGACTGTTTATTGCCAGCTGAGCTGATGAACTGCGGTGACCTCAGTGAGATCACCTCTTGCACCATAAGAAAAAGTTTCACGGTGCAGTGCTGAGCTCAATGAGTTCACTGCAGTTCACCATGAGAAATGCCATATACACATAATATAGTGTTTCTATACACACAGATAGTTTGGATACATAGTTACACACACACACAAATACATACAGGTATACATATACATTTGTGTGAAAAAGTGTTTGCCCTCTTCCTGATTTCCTATTCTTTTGCACACCTAAATGTTTCAGATCACCAAACAAATTTAATTGGACAAAGATAACACAATGAAATACAAAACGCAGTTTTTAAATAAAGGTCTTTATGATTAAGGGAAAAAGAAATTCAAACTTACAGGGCCCTGTTTACAAAAGTGATTGCCTCCCACCCCTTAAAACATACAGTTGTGTTCAAAAGTTTACATACCCCAGCAGAATTTTTGCTTTCTTGGCCTTTTTTTCAGAGAATATGAATAACACCAAAACTTTTTCTCCGCTCACGGTTACTGGTTGGGTGAAGCCATTTATTGTCAAACTACTGTGTTTTCTCTTTTTAAATCATAATGATAACTCAAAACATCCAAATGACCCTGATCAAAAGTTTACATGCCCAATTTCTTAATGCCGTGTATTGCCCCCTCTAACATCAATGACAGCTTGAAGTCTTTTGTGGTAGTTGTGGATGAGGTTCTTTATTTTCTGAGATGATAAAGCTGCCCACTTTTCTTGGCAAAAAGCCTCCAGTTCCTTCATATTTTCTGAAAAAAGGCCAAGAAAACAAAAATTCTTGCCAGGGTATGTAAACTTTTGAGCACAACTGTAAATTAACTATGATTTATCACATAACTCGGAAGCAGAGTTCAAAATTCATAGCCACACCCAGGCCTGATTACTGCCACACTTGTTCTCAATCAAGAAATTACTTAAATAGGACCTGCCTGACAAAGTGAAGTATACCAAAAGATCCTCAAAATATCCATCCAGCATATAAACCCTTTTTTATCCATGTCAATCTTTGCATGAGATAAGTATCTGCAGATCATTGGTAGAGTCAGCTCAAATTAATGAGATATGCTGACAATCTGGTATTTGTAGTTCTCTGATTAACAGCATGATATCTGTAGGTATCCTACTAACTGGGTCCGGTCAGTGATAGTGACTTTTACATATATACTAAACTTCATTATATTACCATATCTTCATGCTTCATTCCTAAGTTTTCAGGGATCTTACATGCTATAAAGTTAGGACTGCATTACCAGAGAATACACCCTTAAATTTAATGTCTTGTGCACGCTTATGGTCAAGGTCCAAAATTGGTAAAGCTCTGCTTGAAACTATATAAGGTAGCTTATAAACTTTACAGTACAACATAAGAATAACTGGAACTTGAAAGCAATATTTGAAAACAAGTTTTGTGCATCATTTCTCCAATATGATGGTTAGATGTAAATAAATACATAAATGAATAAAATCTGTAGAAACGTAAATTTTCTCTGCCAGAATTCCTCGTAGAAAGATATTATGTCCTTCGGGACACATATTCCCTGACGCTGAACCCTTTCACATAGCGAAGCCTGACTGGTATCTGGGGTATACAACAAGTTAAGTGAATATGTATGTCGTGCGTATTTTAGAACTTAACTTTCAAAAATTGTGAGTGACCTGACCACATTTTGCTTGCTGTGGTGGCTTTGTTCCATGTGATAGGGTTGAATGGGCTGCTTGAGTGATGAGAAGACAGGTTTTCTGACCTCTTGTTTAGCTAGAAGGGCCATAGCTGGTGCAATACCAAAGTCTTGTTTTCTCACCATGAGAAAGTGTGATGTTTAGTGGTTACAGCTCTTGCAAAATTTAGTGTCTATACTGAGATGAAGGTACCATCTTCTGCTACCAGCAAACCAATTGTGAAAAAGGTCTCCACCTGGGTAGATGCCAGCAATGATAGATGTTTTGTAGAACCAGACGGTTGCTCTGACAGAGGGTTATTGTGTCCCTCCTTGCCCAGCTCACAACACGCTGGAACCTTGCAATTTAGACACTGTCCATGGAAATATCAGGTGTTCGTCTGTCAGACATCTGCCAGCCTCGCACAAAAGAGTTGTTGTCAACGAATCTACGGGAAAAGGTAGATGAACTGTTTAAGCAGGAAAGGGATACAAAAAAGATATCAAGGAACTGATGATTCCAGTCAGCAGAGTTCAAACTGTGATTACAAATGGAAACTCAGGGGTTTTGTAAAAACAAAACCACGGTCAGGCAGACAAACAAAAATTTCATCCACAACTGCCAGGAAAATAACATCAGCTTAAATACTGGACTCTCTGAAAACTAGTGATGTGGCTGTTTCAAGATGCACAATAAGGAGGCACTTGAAGATTAATGTGTTGCACGGTCGAATCGTCAGAAGAAAGCCATTACTGCCAAATGCCACAAAGTATCTTGCCTATAATACACAAAACAGCACGGAGACAAGCCTCAAAACTTATGGAACAAGGTAATTTGGAGCGATGAGACCAAAATTGACTTTTTTTGCCACAACCATAAACGTTACATTTGGAGAGAGGTCAACAAGGCCTATGATGAAAGGAAAACCATTCCTACTGTAAAGAATGGAGGTAGATCACTGATGTTTTGGGGATGTGTGAGCTGCAAAGGCACAGGAAACTTGGTCAAAGTTGAAGGAAAGATGAATGCAGCACGTTATCAGCAAATACTGGAGGCAAATTTGCAATCATCAACCAGGAAGCTGGGCATGGGACGTACTTGGACGTTCCAACATGACAACGATCCAAAACACAAGGCCAAGTCGACCTGTCATTGGCCACAGCAGAACAAAGTGAAGGTTCTGGAGTGGCCATCTCAGTCTCCTGACCTCAATATCATTGAGCCACTCTGGGGAGATCTCAAGCGCACAGTTCATGCTAGACAGTCCAGGAATTTACAGGAACTGGAGGCTTTTTGCCAAGAGTTGGCAGCTTTACCATCTGAGAAAATAAAGAACCTCAACTACAACTACCACAAAAGACTTCAAGCTGTCATTTATGTTAGAGGAGACAATACACGGTATTAAGAAATGGGGTATGTGAACTTTTGATCATGGTCATTTGGATGTTTTGGGTTGTCATTCTGATTTAAAAAGAGAAAACACAGTAGTTTGCTGTGTATGTAAACTTTTGAGCACAACTGTAGATAGATAGATAGATAGATACAAACAAAAAACAAAGGCAGCACACCAGTTCAGAGTGAAAAAATGTGGCTACTTAATTGCCTAAAATGGCAACGTTTCGGGTCAGGATTATGAGCCTCTGTGCTGCCTTCATTTTTTGTCCGTACAAGGAGATTTGGTTATTACCTTGGAGGCACGGCACCTAGTAACACTATCTGCCTGTGCTGTTTTTCGTTTTCTTTTCTTTAGATAGATAGATAATATGTAAGGGGGAGGACCAGACCGCGGATACCTGCGTGCTGAGTCCAGAACTGTTGAGGCTGCATCCCCTGTTGCCTGGGGGAAGAAATAAGATGTGGGACTAGAGTTGAGCGATACTTTCCGATATCCAAAAGTATCGGAATCGGAATGGTATCGCCGATACCATTAAAATATCGGCGATACCCGATACCGATACCGGAAATCCAATGTAAGTCTATGGGAACAAAATATCGGAATTAAAAAAAACCCATTCTTGCCTTGTAAACACTAAATATACACACATAGAATACATATATATATATGTATATATATATATATATATATATAACACATGTCATTGTGACATATATATATACATATATTTATAGTTTATACACTTCTACATAGTAAAATAGCCTCTGATTCAATTGCCGGGTAAAGTCGGCTTTTGTGAAAAGACAGAAGCACCCGACATGAAATGACACTTGGTTTACATAGAGTTAACCATGTCTTTTCATGTAGTTTGATATCTGATTTGCACAAACAATTACATGAGTGTAAAGGGTATGCCACACTAAACAACATCGCTAACGGGATCGCTAAAAAACGTCACTATTTAGCGATCCCGTTAGCGATGTTGTTGTGTGCGGCATGCAGCAACGACGTGGCCCCTACTGTGATCTCGTCCGTCGTCCTGATCGTTCCGGACCCTATTCTGATCGTCGGCGTCCCGCTGGGTAAGTATATATCGCTGAGTGTGGCACCTTTTTTAGCGATTTAGCGGTACTTTTGTACCGCTAAAGTCGTTAAGGAGATCGCTAACCGCGATAGCGTCCTTAACGACATCGCTAAATGTGGCCGACACTAGCGATATTGTAAACGATCCCGCTAGCGATCTCATTAGTATGCGACGCTAACGAGATCGTTAGCGGGATCGAGTAGTGTGGCAGTACCTTAAGTGTGCAAAATTTCACACCTGTAGGGGTTAATTAAAGGTGTAAATTCGTTGTAAAAAAAAAGGACTTTTTTGCTACGAATTTACACCTTTAATTAACCCCTACAGGTGTGAAATTTTGCACACTTACACTCATGTAATTGTTTGTGCAAATCAGATATCAAACTACATGAAAAGACATGGTTAACTCTATGTAAACCAAGTGTCATTTCATGTCGGGTTCTGCATTTTCACAAAAGCCGGCAATTGAATTAGCGGCTATTATACTATGTAGAAGTGTATGAACTATAAATATAAATATATATATATATGTGTCACAAATTCAATGACATGTATATATATATATATATATATGAGGTGTAAAATTGCTGGAAAAAAATGCGTGGGCTCCGCCCTATTTTCGCAACCAGACAGACAAAGCCAGTGAGTGGGGGCAGATAATAATAGCCCAGAGAGGGACCATTTTTTTTTGCCCCTCCCCGGCTACTAACATCTGCCCCCAGACACCCCAGAAAGGGCAAATCTCTAATTAGATTTGCCCTTTCTGGCACTTTGCCCGTCTATTCCCATTGCCCTGTAGCGGTGGCGAATGGGTTAATAAGGGGTTAAAATGACCTTGCAATTGAAAGGTCACTTTAAGCCAGGTTAATAATTGAGAGCTGTCAATTAGACAACTATCAATTATTAATCCTATTGTATGAAAGAAAAATCAAACACACACACACTTTAATAAAAAAGAAGTTTAATGAAATAATCACACAGTTTTTGACCATATTTTATTTACCTGCTAAAACCATTTCCTGTAATAAAAATAAAATAATAAAGCAAAATTATTCTTACCTATCCCATGCACAGTCAGGTCCCACGGTGTAATCCTTCAGAAAGGGTTAATGTTTACTGCAGGGACCGCAGCTAATGCTGCAGCCTCACAGTAAACCCCCAAATGAATGAGTTCCTCTCCTGGCTGACAGGAGAGGAAGTGGAAAGCTTAATTGATTGCTTTCCACTTTCACTTCAGGTCAGCCAGGGACACAATCAGTGACGTCAGAGGGAACTGGTTAACAAAAATTGGCGTGGGGTCCCCCCTATTTTTGTTAACCAGCCAGATGAAGCAGACCGCTGAGGCCTGGATTTTCAGGCTGTTAAGGAGCCAAGATCCATGGACCTTGCCAGCCTGATAATACCAGGCCACAGCAGTCTGCATATCTTGGCTGATTAACAAAAATAGGGGATCCCCTCGAAAAAAATTGGCGTGGGGTCCCCCCTATTTTTGTTAACCAGCCAGATGAAGCAGACCGCTGAGGCCTGGTTTTTCAGGCTGGTAAGGATCCAATATCCATGGACCTTGCAAGCCTGATAATACCAGGCCACAGCAGTCTGCTTAGCTTGGCTGGTTAACAAAAATAGGGGATCCCCTCGAAAAATAAACGGCGTGGGGATCCCCCTATTTTTGTTAACCAGCCAAGTAAAATGCAGACTGCTGCGGCCTGGTATTAAAAGACTGTCAAGGCCCATGGATTTTGGCCCTCAACAGCCTGATAATACCAGGCTACAGCAGCCCCACATTTGGCGCATCAAAAGATGTGCCAATTGTGGCACTTTACCCGGCTCTTCCCACTTGCCCTGTAGCGGTGGCAAGCGGGGTAATAAGGGGTTAATGTCACCGTTGATTGCACGGTGACAATAAGCCCGGTTAATAATGGAGAGGTGTCAATAAGACACCGATCCATTATTAATCCCAAAGTTTTTAAATGTTTAAAAAAAAAACACAGCAAGAAAAAAGTCTTTTAATGAAATAAAAGAGACAACACAGTTTTCATTTTTTTATTACTCTCTCATTCCTGCGACGCCATCGATCTCCTGTAAAAAAAGAAAAAAAACAAACCAACAGTATACCACCTGTCCGACGCAGTCCATAGTAACGACAGTCCCACGACGATCCAGCTCTGCTACATCGCAATGACAGGCAGAGCCTGTCATTGCAACGCAGCACAGCTGATTACCTGCTTCCCCGGCGGTGACGTCATCGGACTGACTGCTTTACGGCCGGGATTACCCAGCAGTCACTGCAGTTATCGCGAGAAACTGCATGTGACCGCCGGGGAAAGATGATGGCGGCCATGAAGCAGTCCAGGCCGTGACCGCCGGAGATCTTCTGCCAGCTAAGTGCCGCTGACTCCTGACAGACCCGACCGACGGACACTGACAGTGACAATCCCGATTCCGGTATCCGATATGACGAAAATATCGGAACTCGGAATCGGAATTCCGATACAGCCAATATCGGCCGATACCCGATATTTGCAGTATCGGAATGCTCAACCCTATGTGGGACCAACCTCTTGACCCGAGGATGCAGGGTTCTATAAAAGAAAAAGCGCACGCAGCAGTGGGGAGTTTTGCGCCAACCTGGGGCAGCGCAGTCAGGCGAGTGGTGCGCTCCGCTTTCCCCCACCGAGTACCGGCGCTGTGACAGACTCTGCCTGCAGAGGGACCGTGCGTTGGGAGGAGCCATGCGCTCTGCAGCAGCTCAGAAAATGAGTGCTCCATCCTGGGAACACTAGCATCGCGCAGGTCAGTGTCCGGTGACTACCAGAGAACAATGTGCCGTACGCACCATGTCCGTGAGTACAGCACACGTGCCACATAAGAGGGACTGGGTACAGGACAGACACTTGCGCCCTGATTTTTCCAGTGTATATTTGCAGAGCCACGTTGGGCTCTTACAGTGATGTGGCCCGCACCCTTGTCAGCTACTGCAGCATATGCACTAGGGGCTCAGCAGAAGGTACAGGACACCCACCGCTGCCGCCAGAAGACAGACCATCGTTGCCTACAGGACCCCAAGGAACAACCCCGCGTCAGCCGTTGTTGGCGTTATCGCCTGCTCCGTAATTGCCACGGCCTGGAAGACGACTGACAGGCTAAGTTGATTTAACAAGAACTGCTACTATCTTTTCCCTTGTTTTCATTGACACTGCACATCTTTTTGCATCTGAACTGTTTTTGTCCTTCCTTTAACTGTTTGCCTCCCTGAGTGGAGTATTCCCCTGTTGAGTAAAACTGTTAACCCTTGCTCTGCCTCCTGTCCGTCACTGCATCCCGCAACCTGCTCACAAATACTAGATAGATATTAGATAGATAGATAAAGACTGGTTAGATTAGATAAGATCGATCTGAGTTTTCAGCAGATCAGAGGAAAGCAAACAATACTGACAATAGACAAATACCAACATTCCACAGATACATTTCCCTTCTGCATTTTTACAATCCCGTTGAACTTTGAGATTGTACCTTTACATGGTTTGTAAATTCCTAACTGCACATTTACAGATACAGAGAGAACATCCTCGGCAGAAGACATGAGTTTTCGTAAGTTAACCCCTGTATCTTTATATTAATATAATATCTTTTCTGTAGAATTAACAGAACGTTGTTCTTGCTTCTTGCTTGTAAGCTTGTTCTTTCATATAACACATGAATTTGTTATGAGGCAAAACCACCATGTGCCACATCAATGTCCCATTACGAGCCCATGCATGTTATTTCTTATGAAATTTAGTGAAACCTTAAATAGATCGCCCATTATTCAATACTCTTATTAGGAAGTCTTATTTACTAATGTATTGCCAGCTCTTCTCACCTGTCTCTACAGCCAAAGCATATAGAAACATGACATCCATTTGTCTAATACTCTCCAGACCATCCTTGCACTGCCAAAATAGCTCTGAGGATTAGACTTTACATGACTTTCAAAGGTGTCCTGTGGCATCTGGCACCCAAGACATTAGCAGTAAATTCTTTAGAAAGGACCTCCATGGATAGGACTTGTTTTTCCAACACAAACCACAGATTCTTGACTTTTTATAGCAAAGTTAATACCTTGAACTCTGTTCGTGTTCCTCCATCCATTCCTGAAGACTTTTTCAGTGTGGCAGGACCATTATCAGGCAGAAGTAGGTTACTGCCATTAGAAAATACAATTAACGTCAAAGGTTGTACTTATCTAAGTGGTGCATGTCAAAGTAGTATCTAAACAATTGTCAGGATCAAAAGATTCCCAATAATACATTATCTAAGAGAACCAGCTTAGCCATCTTGTTCTTTGCTTTATGGTCCAGTTCTGATGCCCACATACCCATCATGGCCATTTCTGTACAAAGCAGGCATCAGCATTGACATTGTAACTGGTTCCGCAATCCCCAAAACAGTAGGGTATGATGCAATGTGTGTTCGTAGACACCTTTAATCATAGCATGAAAAACAGTCTTACCAAGTCGGATCAAATGACCAAATGCACTAGCAGGATGCAGCAGGCTCCCATAGATAAAGGCTGGAGAAGCACAGGTGCTTACCACTGATAAAAACAGCCACCCTATCACAAAAACAGTGATGATGAAGGTGTTAACTGCTTAGTGGGAAAAAAAAACACACAAATGTAAGTTGCTTAGGACATGAATGTCATGCACAGTGTCTGGATAACAGCCTATTTTAAACGCCTATGATGGAAGGCGGGCTGGTCAGCATTGAATGTGCACAACACACTAAACCAAGCCATCGAAAAGGAGCCTGGGTGCACCCTGCAAAAATTGATAAAAGTGCGAAAAATGATGCATATGATAAATGCATCAAATGAGGTATTGGTTACTATTTTGGCCAAAGCAGATAAGCTCGCAACCCAACGTCAAGGGTCCCCATTTTATTGCGAGTCACTAACTAGACATAAATTCAAAAAAATCACATTAAAAACTTTTTAGCAAAAACACATCATGAAAAACAGTGATGTGCTAAAAGGTTTTTAATGTGACCTTTAATCATAGCCATAATTTATTACATTATGTACTTTTATCAAAATTAAGGGCTTACGTCACAATACCCCTACTAAGTTTCTCAGCTATCAAGGACTGCCATATTTTTGTTATGGGTTACCATTCACTCTTCTGTAGTGTGGATAACATCTTGTTGCCCAAGTTGTCTTGTTAATATACATGGTTATGTATGGTTATCTTTATGCACGTTTTGTTGAGCTTTGTGCTATCGTGTGTTGTGTATTTTCAGCTGTGTTGAGTACATGTTTCTTACTGCAGTGTGATTTGTGGTGTTGTAATATAAGTGCAATATATATGCACCATATTGTGCACTAATAAATAGGATCACAGCATCAGTTATGAGAGTTTGCGACTAATTATTGTGAAAATTGCCCCAGTCACATAATTGCCAATGAAATGCCACTGGTAGCAGTTAGAAGATCTGAGGTGCATTTTATTAGAAGAGCTGCACTGTGTCGGTTAATAGTTAATGTATTGAGTTCCTGCTGACAAATGGGGCAGAGAGCAGCATGGTCTTGGCATTAAAATGCATAACCATATCCCTAAAAATGATAAAGAGCATAAAAGGTTCCTGTTCCTTCCAGTAGAGGTAAGAGCAGCAGTAGTGCTCTATAATACTGAATCTTTCTCACCCTATGTGGCAAGTGCTACTCACACCCACTGTAAGCTATCAGTAGCGCTGTGCCCATCTAAGCACTATGTGGCAAGTGCTACTCACACCCACTGTAAGCTATCAGTAACGCTGTGCCCATCTAAGCACTAAATGTGGCAAGTGCTACTCACCCCCACTACTAACTAGCCATGATGTTTCTGCTGGTAGAAGTCATAAAAATGGAGATGGACAGCCTAGAAGAAGGAAGGAGAACTATGGTGCACTGCAGAGAAAGTCTGAGTCTTGATCGGACAGGCTTTCTTTACTGGGTACCACAACTCTCATTCCTTCTGCCATGTTGTCCGTCTGAATTTGTCTGACCTCTACTAGCAGAAAACCGCACACCTAGTTAGTAGTGTGGGTAAGTGGCACTTGCCATGTATACAGTAGTGTTCAGATGTGCACAGCATTATTGATAGCTCCCAGTGAGGATGAGAAAGATTCACTATGATATAGCACTACTACTGCTCTCACCTCTACGTTCATGGTGTATCAAACATTAACTTAATGAACACTCCCATGTTGTCTTTCAATTCTGTATGAATGACTATGGTGTTCCACACCATCACACCTCCTCCTCCATGCTTCACGGTGGGAACCAGGCATGTAGAGTCCATCCGTTCACCTTTTCTGCGTGCAAAGCAGTAATCAAAGCAAAAGGTGGCTACTTTGAAGAACCTAGAATATAAGACATATTTTCAGTTGTTTCACACTTTTTTGTAAAGTGTAATGTATAATTCCACATGTGTTACTTCATAGTTTTGATGCCTTCAGTGTGATTCTACAATTTTCATAGTCATGAAAATACAGAAAAATCAGTGAATGAGAAGGTGTGTCCAAACTTTTGGTCTGTACTGTATGTCCATTAAAGCTAGAGGGAAATGGATATGGGTGAAGGGAAGTGTAGAAAAAAATATCTTATTATTTGTTTAACTTTATCATCAACTTTAATTTGTTGCTTTTCTTTGATTTTTTTTTACATCTCTATGGCTTTCTTGCCCAGAACTAAACTTCATATTCTGGATAAATGCAGTTAAGGCATATGTAAATGTCCATGTTCCGTCAGTCCATGTCTTTCTTAATAAAAACACCCCCCAGCCTTAGATGCAGCCGATAGACTAAATTACAGCATGCAATGTCACTTATCTAAAAGTATAATCAGATTTGTTTTTACAGTTTGTTCCATCTTTTGTGAATATTTAGCCATTGAAGATCTGAGATTTTACTGGTGTTATAGTTTTTGCTTGGCTGCAAGTTTTGCCAAAATCTCAGGGGAACCGCAATAGGAAAAGTACATACCCTGTCCTATGCAAATATCTCATTAAAGGGAATCTGTCACCCCCTAGGACGTATATGTCCTAGTAATATGGGCATACAGGTAATAGAAATATTACACTAGTCCTACCTGTACACCCCACATTAATGGTCTTGTTGAGAAATCTTATATTCTTTCATTATGCTAATGATTTCTTCCAGGCTCCGGGGCAAGCAGTGCTGTAAGAAATCTCTGCCTCCTGTCTTCATTGTAATACTAATGCATGCCATTTACGGCCCCAGGATCCCACACATGCACCCTTCACTCTCTCAAAAATCTGAACCTCATCCTCCCTTCTATGGGCTCTACATTCAGAGTTCTTCTGCACATGTGAGTCACTGTGAACTATGGAATGAGCGCCGATAAGGTGATTGCCCCACTTTCTCCATGTATACTCATCACATGGTTCCTAGCCATCTTTGTTTCTCCTGCTCAATTCTCTCTCTGGTTAGTTGTTATTAAACTTACAGTCACCCAATATTTTTAGCTGGACAGCACCTATGCCCCACAGTGATGCAGGCAATGCCACGTTCTCCCTCACTAGTGCAGCCTCAGCCCAAACAGTAAATGTAGGGGTGCCTGGTGACAAAGGCCAATGTGCAGACGTTGCCGGAGCAGGTCTTTGCTT
>JARQOD010000010.1:66189453-66261340 GCA_033576555.1 Oophaga sylvatica
AATTCTGATCTATTGCTGCCTGACCTTTGGACCGTGTTCTGACTACCCGTTTGTTATTGCAACTTTGCTTATCCGCCATTTCTCTGGTATTCTGACCCGCAACTGATCTAATGTGAGTCTTCATCTTTTCCCTTAGTTTTACTACTTGCTCTCTTAGTACTGACCCCGGCACATCTGACTTCTCTGCCTCATGACCTGTCCGTGAGTAATGACAAGTAGTGACAATTATTTTTCTTATTTTTTTTAACCCCTTCCAGGTCCTTTAAGACGCCACTGTGCTGGATTCACATGAAGTGACAAGCAAAAAAAATCTGCAAAATCTGATTTTTATTTATTTTTCTTGAAACCATTCAAATATATAGAATTAAGAAAAAATTTACAGAGATTAAAAAAATAAATAAACAGTTTTTGTCCTTTGAGCCCAATAGAGATTCATCCTTATGGGCAATGGCAGACAGACAAGAGTGCCAAAATGCAAGAAGAGTACAAGGTCCCTTTGCAATCCAATTGATCAGAATGCACAATTCCATGTGCTTTGGAGCTGGATGTGGCACCCTTTAGTTATTGGGAGCCTGTGCGGCTGCACCAATAATATGTCCATGTCATTGGTGTGTCAGATGCTACAGACAGTCGTTCTGCATCTGGCTGTGGAAGATCTCCGCGTTTGGCATTGCAGATGACTTTTAACCCTTCTGACTTTTGGACCCAGTCGCATCCTCTCTCCGGCTCTAATTGACACTCCTGGACCTGGGTGTTTATAGTCTCAGTCTGCTTCAAGGAGTCGCTGGTAACATTCACATTTTTCCCTTGTGAAGGCTTGGAGCTGTTGGAGGACGTTTGATGTTACCTCTCCGAGTCTGCTCAAGATAAGTTGCTTACCCTTTGTTTGTCTCCCTTCTCTTTAGTGTACAGTGGGGACTGACCAGTGCTCATCCTCCCCTCTTCCTTATTCAGGGCCTAGCTCTAGGGATATACATGGCTTAGGTTCCTGCTCAGCGATTGGTGTGGAACCAATATAGGGATGGTAGAGGAGGCAGGGTGCTATTAGATCTGTTTAGGGGTCTCCACTCCACCTTTCCCTAGCGTTTGAGCTTCCTTCCCCTCATGTTGCACTTAGTCTTCCCACATGCGTGACAGTCCACCACTGCTTAGGGGTTAACATTCGAATAAGGCCTTAATTTATGTCAACTACTCAACTATTTAAAGGGGAATACACAGTACAGTCATGGCCAAAAGTTTTGAGAATGACACAAATATTATATTTTCACATGATCTGCTGCCCTCTGGTTTTTATGTGTGTTTGACAGATGTTTTTATCACAGACAGAAATATAATAATTGCAAACATATGAGTAACAAAAGCTTATATTGACAGTTAGAATGCGTTAATGCAGCAAGTCAATATTTGCAGTGTTGACCCTTCTTCTTCAGGACCTCTGCAATTCTCCCTGGCATGCTCTCAATCAACTTCTGGACCAAATCCTGACTGATAGCAGTCCATTCTTGCTCAATCAATGCTTTGATTTTGTTAGAATTTTTAGGTTTTTGTTTGTCCACCCGTCTCTTGATGATTGACCACAAGTTCTCAATGGGATTAAGATCTGGGGAGTTTCCAGGCCATGGACCCAAAATCTCTATGTTTTGTTCCCTGAGCCATTTAGTTATCACCTTTACTTTATGGCAAGGTGCTCCATCATGCTGGAAAAGGCATTGTTGATCGCCAAACTGCTCTTGGAGGGTTGGGAGAAGTTGCTCTTGGAGGACATTCTGGTACCATTCTTTATTCATGGCTGTGTTTTTAGGCAAGATTGTGAGAGAGCCAATTCCCTTGGCTGAGAAGCAACCCCACACATGAATGGTTTCAGGATGCTTAACAGTTGGCATGAGACAAGACTGGTGGTAGCGCTCACCTTGTCTTCTCCGAATGAGGCGTTTTCCTGATGTCCCAAACAAACGAAAAGGGATTCATCAGAGAAAATAACTTTAACCCCAGTCCTCAGCAGTCCACTGCCTGTACCTTTTGCAGAATATCAGTCTGTCCATGATGTTTTTTCTGGAGAGAAGTGGCTTCTTTGCTGCCCTCCTTGAGACCAGGCCTTGCTCCAAGAGTCTCCGCCTCACAGTGCGTGCAGATGCACTCACACCTGCCTGCTGCCATTCCTGAGCAAGCTCTGCACTGCTGGTAGCCCGATCCCGCAGCTGAAACACTTTTAAGAGACTGTCCTGGCGCTTGCTGGTCTTTCTTGGTTCCCTGGAGCCTTTTTGGCAACAATGGAACTTCTCTCCTTGAAGTTCTTGATGATGCGATACATTGTTGACTGAGGTGCAATCTTTCTAGCTGCGATACTCTTCCCTGTTAGGCCATTTTTGTGCATTGCAATGATGACTGCACGTGCTTCTTTAGAGATAACCATGGTTAACAGAAGAGAAACAATGATGCCAAGCACCAGACTCCTTTTAAAGTGTCCAGTGGTGTCATTCTTACTTAATCATGACAGATTGATCTCCAGCCATGTCCTCATCAACACCCACACCTGTGTTAATGGAGCAATCACTGAAAAGAGGTTAGCTGGTCCTTTTAAGGCAGGGCTGAAATGATGTTGAAATGTGTTTTGGGGAAAAAGTTCATTTTCTAGCCAAATATTGACTTTGCAAGTAATTGCTGTTAAGCTGATCACTCTTTATAACATTCTGGAGTATATGCAAATTGCCATTAGAAAAAGTGAAGCAGTAGACTTTGTAAAAATTAATATTTGTGTCATTCTCAAAACTTTTGGCCATGACTGTAGATACATCCTGCACCCACAAGGTTAATAACTATAGGCTGGAACATTTTTAACATCAGTTGTTTAAGTAGTGAGCCCTTACACAAGCAAAAATGCATAGAGGGAATTCAGCAGGTGAAATAATCACATCATTTTTAGGACAGAGGATCTATTGCAAATTCTTACATATCTAATATCCCCAAGTTTTTATCACCCACCTCGTGGATTTTCAGTAAAGATTTCCTCTCTAATTTGCACATATCACTGCTCATTTTCTCTTGTCCATATAAATTTGGTACCATTTCAATTTTGCTTCATTTTGATGGCCCTATGCTTCCTTTGCCAAATCCATTACAAGGCTATAAAGTTAACCGCCCGCATAAAATATGACTGCGTTACATCTAAAATGAGCTATCGCTTATTGATTTGAAAGGCTAATCTCCTGTCAAAAAAAAAAAAGAGCAAGTCTTCTTTTTAAACTCTTAACCATAAAATGATTATGCATAGAACAATTGAACTCCACTTAGCAAATCCATATCATCATCAAAATGAGAAAAGTCTCCAGCCACGTAACCCCATATATCCCGATTGTACAGAAGTCATTAAGACAATGTCGGGAAGGTGTAACACTGTCAAGTCCAATACAGTAAATTTTTAATAGAAATTCATTTGTCTGAACTGTCCACACTTCCTTCCCGGGGGACCTGACCCGCGATGTCACTAAGTGCAGCCCTGTGACATTCACCAATAAAGCACCCAAGTATTGACCCGATGAACATTTTTTTGCATCTTCTAAAACCTTTTAGCTACTTTTTTTCCCCCAAAGAGTCAGTTTTATTTTTTATGTTTGACTTCCACTGAAACTTGTGATATTGATTCTTAGCAGAATGTGTTAATCTATGGATTGTGCATCGATACAGTATGGTGTGAAAATATAGGACTAAGAAAAACGGGCAGCAGAATGGAAAATAGCAACAGTTATTAAAAATACCAGAATGTAGGGTCAAGATAAAGCCTTGTAAATGGACTGTAGCCAGCACTCTGATTAAGGACATGTTACAATTCCTACATGATAAGGTGACCGCCTTCTAGATTCACCTTATATTAGTTGCCTTCATATTAAAGAAGCACTCAACCTCCTCAATTCAAGATTTTTTATCCTCTTGATACATTGCAGTCATCATATTATATATCACTGTATACTTACAATTGCTCATTTTGCCTTTCTACCCAGATAATTCTTCTCTTTTCCATTAGGTCTATATCAGCACGTAATTAAGAACTGACTAGCTGAATCCTTTTAAGCTCTGTAGAAAAAGGAGGTCAATTTTCCCTGTATGAGTCATGAGTCACTGCAAAAGTTTATGGCAGGGGAAATCAGGGAGTAGCTGGGTTAGGAGTTGAAGAGGGGGATGACTCATGCAGAGACAAGAGACTTTCTGTTTCTACGTAGAGCAGAGAAAAGAGAATAATTAGCTGGGTAGAAAGGCAAAATTTGCAATTGTTAAGTACACGGTGTTAAGTAATATGGTGGTTACAATACATTAAGAGGATAAAAACTTTGATGGGAGGGCTTCTTTAGGTTATTATATATACATTGCCCCAAAAAATTAAAGGACCTCTTGCCTATCACAATCTAACATGATAAGTCAATGAAAACTTAAAAGGCACCTGTCAATGGGATTTATCCTCCTAACCCTATTTGGGAATTAAGGTCATAGGAAGCTGAGTAAAATCCAATGTCTTATTCCAGAGAAATCCACATTTTTCTTAATACGTAAATGAGCTGTTAAAGGGGTGGTCCGATGTATTTTAATCCTTAATGTCTGTCATAATCTAATCTTTTTTGTAATATTCTGCCCTATTTGTATTTTTTCACTACTTCTTGTGTGATGACACTAAGAATCCCAGTGTGTGTTGGGATACTCAAACAAATTGTTAGTAGGGGGCAGAGGCTGCAATCACTGCCCAAGCTTTTACCCCCACTCTGAAACAAAGTGTAATTAGTGACATCACATGGGGGTGGCGCTGGTCACTTCTTGCTTGTTTTTTCCCTACAATGTGCACTGACCATGCTCTCTTGCCGACTCATCACGTCTCTCCAGAGGGAGCGCACTGTCACTGTGCACTGAGAATACTGCACAGTGATAAGATCTTACTGAACATCTTGAATTGACAATCAACGCATGCTCAGTAGAGCATGAACTAGACCAGCCTCTAAAATGGAGGTCATTGATGATGCTTCATTTCAGGGTGGGTGCACAGGCTGTGCCAGTGACCGAAGCTTCTGCCCCCTGCCCTGATTACTATTCATTTGAGTATCCCAGTATGCACTGGAATTCGCCAACAAAGCGTCACACAGGAAGTAGTAAAAATCAAAAATAAGTAGCTAGAGTAGTGAAGGAACATCAGGACGGGCACTTGGTTGCCAACTTGTGTGCCACAAAAACACATGCCGATAAGTCAGTTTACAGGATGCATGTCATTCCTTCCCATCCTCCCTCTAGCATTACTTCTCACTAGAACTTTTATCAGTAATTAAATGTCCTACATTTCAGTGATATTTTAATTATACAGTATGTGATAGTGACTCTGGGAATGGTTTCCGTACCAATGGAGTGCTGTTCTTTTACCTCCATTTTCAAGTGTTTTATCTATTGTTTTAGTAAATAAAATGTATGGGTTTATGATATGTTTGGTTTGTGTAAACCCTTTTTGTATAGGTAGCACATTCTTGACAATAGATCACACGACTATTGACAAACCCTAAGATAAAAATATGAGCAAATACCCTGCAGTAAATAAATACTATAGCAATAGTGCATGAAAACAACATGGGGTACTAAAACAATTTTTATTAAAAAAAAGTAAAAGCCATCCCACCACATAAAGCTATTTTGGATGGTCCTAACTCTAGTATTAAAACCTTACCCCTATGTCAAATGACATAAATGTGAAAGAGGGCCGAGCAGGACCGAGACCATTTTTATATAGGTATTATATTCAAATGAATTGGTCACATGACTATTGCTATTACACTGGCTTGTTAATGCTATAGAGATGTATTTTGGAAATTCATTACATCTGAACAGTCCACGTTTTCCTCACCTGGAGACCCGAACTGCAAAGTCACTTAGTACATCAAAGTATTGATCTTCTGTTTAATCTAAAACTTTTTAGATCCTTTTTTTTTACTTTTTTAGATTCGGTTTGTTCTGAATCCTGTGATATTGATTTTTAACAAAATATGTTGGCTGATTAATAGTTAGTTATTCATCCCACATATCAAGAATGGATTACGGCCATGCTCACATGTTACTGTTTTTTTATATTAACCATCCCATCACTTCTAGTTTGTGTACTTTAAAAGCCACTACACATATTAGAATAACGTGCGTCAAAGTCCCACCAATATCAGCAGGACTAACCAAAGCTATGTTCACACATTGCATTTTTGATGCTTTTTCTGCGGAGCCAAAACCTGATCTTTGCAGTAAAAAAAAACTGAAAACAAGGAGGTTTTGCCGTCTTTTTTTCCTGCTTTTCTTGCTGCGTTTTTCAGGATCCCAAAGTTTAGCTTTGCTTCCACCAAACAAGCATGAACAATGCAAGGTGTTAGGCCACCAGTGCAAAACTTAGTGGAAAAAGACTTTTATGTCTGAAAAAATTAGTATTCTGATCAAAAATGTTTATGCTTTCATAAAAACATGGTGGTTTCTCGTGTGTGGAAGTATTGAGTGATGTGGGAACGCAGGACGCCATGCTTTCCACATGTTCTGTGGCCCAGGAGACATGGCACACTGTATCTCGGTTGCTGGGCCCCCTTTCTTCTGCTCATCGGGCCCCAGAGACAGGATTCTGCTGGCTCAGTAACTGAATGTGTGTATTCAGATGCATGTTCAGTTAAAATCTATCCTCCTGCACTCACAGCCTCCAGCCAATCACAGGCCGGCAGATGACGTCAGTGCGCACGTCACTGGCGTATGACGTCACTGCCATACGCAGATTAATTGAACAGAGAACACCACTGGTCCTCGGCCAGGTATGGAGAAACTTTTTTTTTCTAAAGCTGCACTATGGGGGTGCACTATACTACTATGGGAGTGCAGCATACTACTATAGGGGTGCATTATACTGCTATAAATGACTATGGGATGCATTATACTACTACAAGCGCTTCTCACTAAATTAGAATATCATCAACAATACAATATAAAATGTGAAACTCATATAGAGTCATTACAAACAGAGTGATCTATTTCAAGTGTTTCGATCAGAGAAAGCTTTGGCCCACAGCCCCCATTGCCGCTCTTAGCTGTTCAGCCCTGTTCCTCCAAAACCAACTTCTCCATCATGACAGAAGATCAGCTCTCCACCCTCCTATCAAGATCACACCTCACCACTTGCATGCTTGACCAGCTCCCATCCCACTCATCCCTAGCCTAGCCACAGTCTTCACCCCTACTCTAACACACCTCTTCAACCTCTCACTTACAAATGGTGTCTTCCCCTCATCCTTCAAACATGCCTCGATCACACCCATTCTCAAAAAGACCTCCCTTTGTTGAGGTAGGATCTAAGTGACCCTTCACGGTTGACCTAGTGATTTCCAAATTAATAAACAGAACATTGCTAGCAACATAAATAACCAAGCAGACTCGTGTTTCCGTCTGGGAGGATCAAGCAAGATTCCTATCCCATGTATTACATCGTCATCTTTTATAGTATTTAGCGAGCTTGTACTTCAACCAATAGTATAAAACCACACCTACAACATTTAACCAATGAAAATACAAGAAAATTGACCTATAAGAATTACAGGAAAATTAACCTATAAGAATACAAAAAAATAGGAAACTACATATATGGTCATATCCACGTGACCATAGAAGCGAACAATAACATACTCATTTCTCAAAGCATTCTACAGTGATAAATCCCAAGGTCTCATATCTTGTCCAAACTGGAGCAGTCTGGTTTTATCACAGCCCATAACCTTTACTCTACTTAAAATCAGAAAAAACTATTTGGCTCTTTACCAGCCAGAAACTATTGCCTAGTAACAGAATTTATCTCATAAAGACAAGATGGAGTTACAAACACAAAATGGAGCATTCAGTTTTGATCTTTCTTAATTTAGTCCTTTACATTCCCCCCTAGATAAATTTTGTTAACTTATGTCCAGCATCAGAGGTACTATCCCAAGCTATAAGCTTGAGGGGTACTGGTCTTCACATATCTGATGCCATGTTACCAGACATGGCTGGTGCGGCATACCCATCCCCCCTGTATACTACAATTTACAAATAACAATTTTTGATAACTGTGGTGGAGATCTTTTGAAGATAGCCATGCACTTGGCTTCAACATCTTCATCAGATAACTTCTTGAAATCGATGTAGAGAAGAGCAGGGCTAGCAACGCCTTTTGGTATCATTAGCTGTCCAAGTACAGAATTTCCTAATACATACAGAAATACACCAAAAAAAAACAAGTTTTATTATTACATACATAACAAGAATAAGGGCAGCAATGTGTAACAAACTTTTCAAGATTCCAGCTATCCAACCCCCAATTCCCTTAAACCAATTGGCTGGATTAAAAAGAAAATATCTGCCAGAGACTGGGAATTATTCAACAAATCTCTCAGTAATTTTTCATAATATTATATAAACTTATCATTCAAGGACATTGGGGAATTTAGGCTATCCCATGTGGTTACCAATAATAACATAAAAAATACGAAAAACCAAAACATTATTGTCATGACCCAGGACGGGGTTTGGTCTTTGTCCCGTCCTGGCCAGACTGGGGTTAATGGTTTCAGCCTCTCTCTGGCAGAAGGCGGCTATTTAGTTGCCAATTGACCTAGGTCTGGTGTCAGTTATACTCCTGCCCTCGGCTGAGTTAGTTGACCTCCTGTGTGCCTGTGCCTTGTGCCTGATCTTGTTGCTTGTTTGGTTTTGACCCGGTTCGTCTCTTCGTTGTGAGTTTGTCTACTGTCTTGGTACTGTGTATTTGCCCGTTCTGGTTTTCTGATCCCTTGGCTACGTTCTGGTTATTCTCTGCCTGCTCCTCTTGTACTGCGTTGCTCCCTCTGTGTATGACCTAGCTATCCTGACTATCCGTTTTGTTTATGCCCCTTGGTAACTCTGTCCCGTAGTTACCCTTCTAGGAGTTTTCCTTCTGCTCATAGCTCTCTGGAGCTTAGGCCACGCCCATCAGCAGTCACGTGCTTAAGGTCCTCTGGCCTGAAGCATTCTCTGTCTGTTACTGCCTTCTCTGAGAGACCTGTGGCCGGCGCCGCCCCTTGGTAGTCACGTGCTTAGGGTCCTGTTAGTCTGAAGCACGCAACTTCACCACTACTGCCTCGCTCCACAGGTATCTTTGAGTGCAGTCTGTCTTATTCAGGACACGCGCACTGGCTCAGTGAGCAAGTGCAGTGCGGTGTTCGTGATATTATAACTGACCGATACTTTTTTTTTTCTCCTTTGTGTGTTATGGATCCTATGTATGCTCTTTCTGAGCAGGTAAAGCACCTGACTCAGATGTCTCAGAAACTGAATGAGGAACAGCGAGTTCTGGCTCAGTCTCAGCAGCTGATGGCTGACACTGTGCAGGGGGCTTTATCATCTGGTGCTCACGGGACAGGCTTTCAAGATGTTACATTAGTGTCCCCAGAGCCCCCGGTTAAATTACCGGATACCTTTTCCGGAGATAGAAAGGAATTTAAAGTTTTCAAAGAGGGCTGTAAGCTTTTTTTCTCTTTAAGACCGCACTCTTCTGGGGATGAAAGTCAGAGGGTGGGGGTCATTATGTCTCTGTTAAGGGGAGCCCCCCAGGCTTGGGCTTTTTCCCTTCCTACCACTGCCCCTGAGAGAATAACTGTGAGAAATACTTACCCCCTCCCACTTATTCCTGATTTGTACAACCAGTTGTCTGGGGCTAAGTGGTTTTTGAAATTGGATCTGCGGGGGGCATATAACCTTATTCGGGTCCGGGAGGGGGATGAGTGGAAGACTGCCTGTCTCACTACTGAAGGCTTGTTTGAAAACTTGGTCATGCCTTTCGGTCTGACCAACGCACCAGCAGTCTTCCAAAATTTTATTAATCATGTGTTCTCTGAATTTATTGGGCATTTTATGGTTGTGTATTTGGATGACATTCTTATCTACTCGCCTGATAAACAAACTCACAATGATCATCTTCGGGCAGTTCTCCAAAGGCTCCGGGAGAACTGTCTCTTTGCTAAGCTAGAGAAATGTTCATTCTTCGTTCAGGAACTGTCTTTTCTGGGGTTCATTGTGTCTGCTGAGGGGTATCGCATGGATCCTAATAAGGTGCAGGCCATTGTTGATTGGGTACAACCTCGTGATTTGAAGGCTCTGCAGCGTTACTTAGGATTCGCAAATTACTATCGCAAGTTTATAAGGGGGTTCTCGCAGATAGTTAAACCTCTCACAGATCTGACTCAAAAGGGGGCTGATGTCAAGAATTGGTCAGCCACAGCGGTGGCGGCGTTTCAGTTTTTAAAAAAATGTTTCAAGTCTGCTCCGGTTCTTATTCAACCAGACCCGTCTGAACCATTTATTGTTGAGGTGGACGCCTCGGAGGTGGGGGTGGGGGCGGTGTTGTTCCAGGGACCCGCCACTTTGACTAATTTGAGACCCTGTGCCTTTTTCTCTAAGAAATTCTCTCCTGCGGAGAGAAACTATGATGTTGGGAATCAAGAACTTCTGGCCGTGAAGTTGGCCTTTGAAGAATGGAGGCATTTTTTGGAGGGTGCTGTCCATCCTATTACCGTGGTTACGGACCACAAGAACCTAGCTTACATTGAGTCTGCTAAAAGGTTGACTCCTAGACAGGCAAGATGGTCGATTTTTTTTTCCCGATTCCAGTTCTCCATCACTTTTCGGCCAGGATCCAAAAATGTCAAGGCTGATGCCTTGTCACGCAGTCTGGATCCGGTGTCTCCCCCCGAACCTCAATCCTCCATTCTTCAGCCTGGGGTGGTGGTGGCAGTTGTTTCTGCTGGGTTGGAGCAGGAGATTCGGGAAGCTCAGTCTCTTGCCCCTCCGGCTAAGCCAGTGGATAAACTTTTTGTACCAGTTCAATTTCGTCTCAGGATCCTTCGGGAATTCCACGACTCAGTTCTGGGTGGACATCCCGGGATCTCGGCTACCCGGAGGGCCATTGCTAGGATATTCTGGTGGTCTTCTTTAGCCTCTGATGTTGGAGAATTTGTGTCTGCTTGTGGGGTATGTGCCCGTGCGAAACCCCCCCATAACCGGCCGGCCGGGGAATTGGTGCCATTGCCAATTCCTGATAGACCATGGACCCATTTGTTCATGGATTTTATCACCAACCTTCCTCCTTCCAAGGGTAACACCGTCATTTGGGTAGTGGTGGACAGGTTTAGTAAACAGGCACATTTTGTACCCTTGGCGGCTTTACCTAATGCGGAAACATTGTCCAGATTGTTTGTTGAGCATGTGGTGCGGTTGCATGGGGTACCCTTGAATGTGGTGTCTGATAGGGGGGTACAATTTGTTTCCAGATTTCGGAGGGCATTTTGTAAGAGGTTGGGTATTGGTCTGTCTTTTTCATCCGCTTATCATCCAGAGACTAATGGGCAGACTGAGCGGACCAATCAGTCTCTAGAGCAAATCCTGTGTTGCCTGACCTCAGCCCGACAGGATGATTGGTGTACTGCGTTACCTTTGGCTGAGTTTGCGTTTAACAACCGCATTAACCAGTCTACGGGCACATCTCCCTTTTTCTGCAATTATGGGTTTCATCCACATTTTGGGGAGTTCTCCCGTTTGGACTCTGGGTGTCCTGGGGCGGATGGGACAATCCAGCGGTTGGGGGAGTTATGGCAGGAGGTCCAAAGGAACATTACGAAGGCTCAGTCTAAATATAAGTTTTTTGCTGACAAAAAAAGGTCTGTGGGGCTGGTGTTCCAGGTTGGGGATAAGGTATGGTTATCTGTTATGATTTGGTAGCTGAGGAGAGCAAGCAAAAACGGCAATACACCAGACAGGTTGGAATCTACTGGATTGCAGTACCCTGACTAACCACCACAACTAAAGGCAGCCGTGGAGCGTACCTACGTTGGTCCTAGACGCCTCGTCACAGCCTGAGAGGTTAACTACACCTAGAGATAGAAAGAGGAAAAGCTATCTGCCCCGGAGCAGATCCCCAAAGAACATAGGAAGCCCCCAAACATGTAATGGCGGTTAGACAAGAGGAAATACAGACACAGACAGAAAATAGTATGAGCAAACGTTGGGGCCCAATCTTCCTAGACAGAAAAGGATAGGAAGGACACTTACTGCAATCCCAAAAACCCTAAAAAGTACCAACTCTACTAATTGCAAAAACACCTGAGATCACACGACCTCTACCACCTAAATTAGTTCTCTGGTGTAACAAAACTAAGCCGCAGCCACTGAAGAAAAACTGGAAAAGGCAAATGAACAAACAACAGTGGCTCAGACAAACTGAGAAGAGCACAAGCCCCTGGAGGGGACCTGGCTGACCTCCACAAAAGTGCAGGAAACAATGCAAAAAGCAAGCACAAAAATAAAAACAAAAAAGTCTTATCTGAGAGCAGGAGAAGAGGCAAGATTCAGCAAGCTTCCAATGAACCAGGAACCACAGTTGAGACAAGAACAATTGATCACCGGCAACCTTGATGGGAGGGAACCTCCCTTATATAGGACCAGTCTGTAACTCCTGATTGCCAATCTTCACTAAATGGTTCAGCACTGTCTGCAACCACCAGAGGGAGCTTCTGCTCAGAACTCATTTCTAACACATTCACAACAGTTATCTACTAGGAATATAAGGCTCAAGGTCCCCTCTGCGAAACGTGGACCTAAATTTATTGGTCCTTATGAAATTAGGGAAGCAGTTAACCTGGTGGCATTTCGGTTGCGTCTCCCTCCGTCTCTACGGATTCCCAATGTTTTCCATAGGGCCTTTTGAAACCTGTGGGGTCCTGTAGGGAAAGACCGTTGTCTTCCCCACCACCGGTTTTGGTAGACGGGCAGTCTGAGTACGAGGTGGAACGAATTCTTGACTCTAGGTTTGTCCGTCGTGCTCTTCAGTATCTGATACATTGGAAAGGCTACGGTCCAGAGGACCGGTCGTGGGTACCTGCCTGATCTGTTCATGCGGATCAGTTGGTCCGGGCCTTTCATGCCAGGTGTCCTGAGAAACCCGGGGGTCCGGTGGCCCCCCGTTGAGAGGGGGGTACTGTCATGACCCAGGACGGGGTTTGGTCTTTGTCCCGTCCTGGCCAGACTGGGGTTAATGGTTTCAGCCTCTCTCTGGCAGAAGGCGGCTATTTAGTTGCCAATTGACCTAGGTCTGGTGTCAGTTATACTCCTGCCCTCGGCTGAGTTAGTTGACCTCCTGTGTGCCTGTGCCTTGTGCTTGATCTTGTTGCTTGTTTGGTTTTGACCCGGTCCGTCTCTTCGTTGTGAGTTTGTCTACTGTCTTGGTACTGTGTATTTGCCCGTTCTGGTTTTCTGATCCCTTGGCTACGTTCTGGTTATTCTCTGCCTGCTCCTCTTGTACTGCGTTGCTCCCTCTGTGTATGACCTAGCTATCCTGACTATCCTTTTGTCTATGCCCTTGGTAACTCTGTCCCGTAGTTACCCTTCTAGGAGTTTTCCTTCTGCTCATAGCTCTCTGGAGCTTAGGCCACGCCTATCAGCAGTCACGTGCTTAAGGTCCTCTGGCCTGAAGCATTCTCTGTCTGTTACTGCTTTCTCTGAGAGACCTGTGGCCGGCGCCGCCCCTTGGCAGTCACGTGCTTAGGGTCCTGTTAGTCTGAAGCACGCATCTTCACCGCTGCTGCCCCGCTCCACAGGTATCTTTGAGTGCAGTCTGTCTTATTCAGGACACGCGCACTGGCTCAGTGAGCAAGTGCAGTGCGGTGTTCGTGATATTTATGTCCCCTTTATTTGCTATTGGCTTGTTTAACCAGCTTGCAGTGCGATACGTAGATCCAAGTTGGTCTTCCTTCCAGATTCACTGACATAGGGGTGATGAGGAGAACTTAATAGGGACCGTCATACAAGGGTTCTAGTCCGTGTTTTCCGACATGCCTTTTCACAACCACAAAATTATCAGACTTCAAATTATAACAAATATCGGTTTCTGCTGAATCTGAAAAAGAAGAAACTAAAGCATAGGTGTTAGCAAGATTTTTACTAAACTGAATAACATATTAAACAGCACGGTCAGTTTCTTCTAATAACTACTGAGGCTGGAAATTTGCAACAGGGGTCCTAGCACCAAACAATATCTCATATGGGGACAGGCCATGTTTTGCAATAGGGGTAATACAAATATGGTATAGTACAATAGGCAGGAGCTCTGGCCATGGAGCAGTAGTCTACTGCATCATTTTGGTCAATTGTCCCCTCAGTGTGTCGTTCAACCTCTCAACTTCCCCCCTGGATTGTGGATAGTACGGAGTATGGAGGGCTACAGTGGATCCAAGCATTGTCAAAACCTCCTGATACACATGAGAAGAAAAAGCCAGACCTTGGTCACTTTCAACGACTTCTGGAACTCCATATCTGCAGATGACTTCCATCACCAGTTTCTTTGCTGTGGTCTTTGCAGTCATGTTGGTAACGGGGAATGCTGCTGGCCAACTGGAGAACGTATCGACAACCACCAGACAATATTCATACCTTCCAGACTTAGGCATTTATGGTCCACTTGGAGCCCAGTAGAATTTTTGTACCAGGGCCAGGGCCTGGTTTTTTCCTCGATGTATGGGTCCATATGCCCATGTAGCAATAGCAGGGTACATCCGCTTAGGGAAACACAGGTTGGTCCTTTTTGCAGAGACCATTGTCCATACGTGCTCCATCAGCCTTCACTGCTTCACCTCTTCTTTTGGAGACATTCTCTGCATTGTCATTAAGCGGTCTCGCGGGGTCTGACAGAAAACCTCAGTCTGTTGTAGATCATCAGGTTCTTGTAGAGTCAGGATCTCTTACAACTGTTTACTCTGAGAGCATGTGGTCACCATAATTGGTATGGTTAGTTCAACGGGCAGAAGAGCAGCGGCCTTTGCTTGCATATCTGCAAATACGTTGTCAATAGTCTGTGGACTGTTCCTAGGACCGTGCGCCTTGACTTTGATAATGGCCACCTGAGTAGGCAATTTGATCGATTCCATGAGGGTTTTAACAGCTTCAGCATTTTTCACTGGAGTTCCGGCAGTAGTAATAAACCCTCGATTGGCTTATAGAGCTCCAAAATCGTGAGCAATACCAAATGCATATCATGAGTCCGTGTATATATTAGTCCATCTGTCTTTGGCCAAAGTACATGCAGTAGACAGAGCCTGAAATTCTGCTTCTTATGCTGCCGGTGATGGTGGGAGCGCAGCTGCGTGCACTACAGTGTCCTCTGTGGTGACAGCATATCCAGTGTGGAATCTTCCAAACTCATCAGCATATCTTGAACCATCCGTGTATAACACCAGATCGGGATTTGGAAGTGGATTCTCAATGACATTTGGCGGAGAAGCTGTTTCTTCAGTCAGAAGTTGGGAACAATCATATTGGAGATAATCCTCATCACTGCCATCTTTCTTGGGGATCGGCAGTAAAGTAGCGGGGTTGATTGTAGCACAGCGATGCAACTTGGTGATACTCGGGCCACAGGGTCGAGGCGGGCCGAATAATAGTCCACTGGTCGTTGCCTATTGCCATATGATTGTATAAGTACACCTGCAGCGTGTCCTTCATTCTCAGACACCTACAAATGGAACGGTCGAGTATAGTCCGGGAGGCAGAAACAATAAGCCACTTTAATTCAGAGAAGGCACGATAAAGGCTTTCCATACAAACCGGTGATCTTTCCTTATAGTTCATTATACCGTCTCTTAAGGCATTGTAAAGGGGTTGCATTATGCGGGATGCATCCGGTATCCACTGACAACAATAAGTACATAGTTCATTTTCATCTTTTGGGAAAGGAAGGGAGCTAACAGCTATTTTTCTTTCTTCTGTAAAGTATCTGACACCCTGAAGGAGACAGTGACCCAAAAATATCACTTGACCAAGACAGAACTGAAGTTTCGAGGCCGAAACCCGACAATTCAGATCTGCCAGATGCTTCAGAAGACTAACAATAGCAACATGGCTTCCTGCTCCGTCCATACACACAACAAAAATCATCCACATACTGAAGCAGCGTGACATGGGGGTGGTCAATTGCCAGGGTAAAAGACACTCGCCCATAATTTTTGCAAACTGATTGGGACTGTTTTGGACCCTCGTGACAGAACTGTTCACATTAATTGTCCTCCCTGATAAATAAAACCAAACAGCATCCTGAGATATCTGGAACAAAGAGTATATAGATCTTGTACCAGCCGATGCATAGAGGGTTAAATTTGTGTAATTGGAAGGGGGGGCTGTAGTCTGCTATGTGGGCACTGATAAAAACTGTGTCCTTGCAGCTGCAGAGGTGGGTGTTGGAACTGCTCCTGGCTGGCTTTTTTTTGTATCTGATACAGAACGGGCTGAATTCTTCTTTTTTTTTTTTTCTTCCTGATACATTGTCCGGAGTGGACAGGGAAAACATACAGGATTACATTCTGGACAGCTTCAGTAAGTAATTGTTGGGACCTAGGCATATTAGTAGGAGTATATCGTGATTTCATTGCATATATTACATATTGACACGGCAGCTGTCCTGCTCTGGTTGCTGGGACCTGTCCTATTTCTACCTGGCCACACGTTTGTATATACGAATTAGATTCGTCCTGTATCATGGGTCCACCTTTCTGTGAAATTGTTGCGGCCAGTCCTCCAGCATGGCGGAGTTGATTATTTGCAGCATTTACTATGGCCCCAAACATGCTGCTTCGTAAGATCCCATGTCCCTATCCTAAAGAGCACATCATGATGTTGGGGTCCAGGAATAACATTGGAATATATTTCCTGAAAATCTTCTCTTTCCTCTGTGTATCCTGTCTCTGACGGGTGAATAAAGTAGGAGGGGGTGGATGCTCATAACTGCTAGCAATACTAGAGCAGGGACTGGTGCTGGCAATAGTTAATAA
Source organism: Oophaga sylvatica (assembly GCA_033576555.1). Taxonomy (NCBI): domain Eukaryota; kingdom Metazoa; phylum Chordata; class Amphibia; order Anura; family Dendrobatidae; genus Oophaga; species Oophaga sylvatica. Next base: position 66,206,319 of record JARQOD010000010.1, read on the forward strand.
TAAGTGCCGTCAGAGTTTACCAAGGGAAAAGTTGAGACTACGACACTGCAACAGGTCTCTCTCCACTGAAAATTAGTAACTCCGCATACATTACAAATCCACCCAGCATAGTTTTTTTTGCAACCCAGGATATATTGGTGCCCTGGGGTTGAGGGGCACAGAGCTTACAGTCGGAAGGAGAGACTTAATTTCCTGGGAAGGGACATTATTATCTAGCAGAGAAACCCCTTATTCCAAATCATCATTTTTAATTATTTGTCTTTCTGGTACTTTCAGTCACTTTCTCAGTTCCTTCCACAAAACATCCAAACTCTGTTATAGTAATAGACAGCTTTCCTTTTTTTCATTATAACCATAACACAATCAATCAGAATTCACTTTCTGTTTTCTACCTCCATATCAACGTGCCTTTCTTTCTAACACCTTTGTCTCATAGCGTAGGCTTCATACTCCCGCCCCTAAGAATTCCTCTGCATTTCTCACAGATTTTTTTTTTTTCTTTCGTCTCTGAACCATAAGACAGACAGTATCCAATCCATTACACAAATCCAAACTCTTCTTTAATTAAATATCCTTACTTAAATTGTGCCCAGTCCTAGAGCGGCCGTATAGTCTGTCGCACCGGGCCTATCTATCCCCCACAGGGATGGCCCCACAACACGATACTCAGTGAAAGGAGGAGGGCGTCTTAGACTATCCCTCAGGACACCTCTGGTTATATATTATATATTTTATATAACGGAGTTATGCATCCTAACCCATCTTCGATCACTTCATCGTGCCCGATTCTAACAGTGATCGGGATTTCAGGATATTTTGACTAAAAAGAGAGTTACAATCACTGGTCAATCTGGGGTGTCCGTCCCTTATGAGGTACGGTTCGAACACTGGGCCCCCAACGGAACTACACCTCTATATGATTCCACCCGAGAATCATCCCACCATCGGGACAAACCTCAGATCCTCTTTCCAGCAACAAACACAGGAAAACCACACCAAACGGTCAGTCTGAACAGTATAACTGCCAACTTACCGTGGTTGTGGGGGGTGATCAGTCCCAATTTTCCAGTGCCTATGTCCGGTCCGAGGGTCCTTTGTCTTGTTGTCCTCCGGGGGCAGAGGCGCTGCTGCCCGACTAATCCACCTGTCTCCCCGTTATTCCCCAGGTTCTCCTCTCTGCCAAGCCCTTCATTGGCTTCTTATGGTCCAGAGGCTCCAGTTCAAAACCCTAACCATGACCTACAGAACAAAGCCATCCACAACCTGTCTCCTCCATACATCTGTGACATGGTCTCCCGATACTTACCCTCCACTCCCCTCTTATCTCTTCTTCCCACAACCGCATACAAGACTTCTCCCGTGCCTCCCTTATACTCTGGAACTCTACCCCAACACATCAGACTCTCGCCTACCATGGAAACCTTCAAAAAGAACCTGAAGACCCACCTCTTCCGACAAGCCTACAACCTGCAGTGATCCTCAGTCTACTGAACCACCGCACGACCAGCTCTACCCTCTCCTAGTGTATCCTCACCCATCCCTGTAGACTGTGAGCCCGTGCGGGCAGGGTCCTCTCTCCTTCTGTACTTGTGTACTTGTAAGGCATTTGTATTGCTCACGTTTATTGTACTTGTCTATATTTGCCCCTTTTCACATGTAAAGTGCCATGGAATAAATGGCGCTATAAAAATGTATAATAATAATAATATAGTGTATATTTCTGTTAATGTGGATGATTATGGCTTACAGCCATTGAAAACCCAAAAATCATTATCTCAGAATAATTATCAAAAAAAAACCTGCAAAGTCTTCCTAAGCGTTTAAAAAGGTCCCTTAGTCTGTTTCAGTAGGCTCCACAATCATGGGGAAGACTGCTGACTTGATAGATGTTCAGAATCAGTAATTTTAGGGAAAAAATATAAATGTGGTCAATTGGAGGAGCGCTATTGCTATAGAGCACACTGCAATGGATTAGTGGTAAACAATCCTGAGGAAGGTAGCGGTATGCTGCCGAAATGTGTAGTGGTCTAATAAAAGGTTTTACCACTAATCCATTGCAGTGGGCTCTATAGCCTTAGCGCTCCTCCAATTGACCACATTTATATTTTTTCCATAAAATCCTCCAGTACAATGGCTGATAACACCTCTATATACAGTAGATAACATGGGATCCACCATTCACAATAGGTGATGTCACAGCTCACCTCCTCCTCCTGTATAATGACTGATAACACCTCTATATACAGTAGATAACACAAGATCCACCATTCACAATAGGTGATGTCACAGCTCACCTCCTCCTCCTGTACAATGACTGATAACACCTCTATATACAGTAGATAACACAGGATCCACCATTCACAATAGGTGATGTCACAGATCACCTCCTCCATTCATAACTTTTGCCCAGATTAGAGCATGCTCAGATAATGGCTCTGTACTAACACATAGGATCTGAGTTTTTTACGGCCGAGAATCGCATCAATGTTTCATGAACAGTGATCTGTATGTCATCCATTTTCAATGAGAGGATGCGATTTACTCGCATCAAAGTATCCATGTATCATCCGTATGGCATCCGTATAGTGAGATTTTCTCGCACCCATGCAAAATTTAACTGATCAATGGGCTGAAATATTCGTCAAAACATATATATATATATTTATATTTCATAGAGAGATAACAGAATAGCTGTTAATTCATTTGTCGGCTCCTGTATGAAATATAAATATATATATACTGTATATATGTCTCACAGTGTATATTAATGGGAACCTGTCAGCTCATTTTTCGCATATAAGCTGCTGCCACCGCCATTAGGGGCTTATCTACAGGATTCTGTAATGCTGTAGATAAACCCCGATGTTACCTGAAAGATAAGAAGAACAAGTTAGATTATACTCACCCGGGGCGGTCCGGGTCCGATGGGCGTCGCAGGTCCGGGTCCAGCGCCTCCTTTCAACATTGAAATTACAACACCAAGAAGGTGGAAGATGGAAATCCTAGGAACTAGACATTATTAATATGAAAATGATGTAAACATGGAAAAGAAATTTCATACATGTGGATTTCTTCAGTCTGGGATATGAGCCCCGTGCAGTAATCTCGGCACTTCCAGCCTCAGCTGCTATCAGTAAGGTTGTTAATGGTCATCTGAGGAAGGATCTGCCGCTGAATGCACCTGGGCAAATCATCAAGATCCTCTGCTGGCAGCTCCTGTGTAATCACCGAGTAATGACAGACCAGTATTTGCTGAAGGAGTCTTATTATTTTTCTGCTGGACCATTGGCGTTTTCATTTATACTATTATTTTTTTGTGTGTTTTTTTATGTTTTATTTTACTTTTTCTTCACTTTTGTATTTTGTCTCACTGTGGGACATGTATAATTTTTACTTTGATTGCTGGTCTCATACACTGCAGTACTTGTGTACTGCAGTGCATGAGTCTGACAGTGTCTCACTGACACAGCCTGTGACTTCCAGCTTATAAAACGAAAATATGCCTAACCCTAGGGTTTTTTCAGACTTATCTCCTTGTGTAAAAAAACCCTTGCATTTTACAGTACCAGCTTAGAGAATGAGATTTCTAAACTCTCAATCACACGTTGCATTTTTTTCTTCCGTTTTTTTATATGAAGTTTGTGAATTCTTTCAGTTTTGCAGCGTTTTTCACCCATTCAACTGAATGAAAGGAAAAACAAAATGCTGCAAAAACATGAGTATTGTACGTAACGTTTTTTCCTGCTACCACTCTGGTTTTAGGGGTAGAATAACATGCTGCAAAAATGCATCATGTGAACATACCCTTATCCTGGTTGTGTTCAAGCTGGAAATAAAATAGAATGTCCATAATAACATGGAGACATAATTCATTCTATGGTTTTCCACTTTCAGAATTACTAGGCTGCATCTATTTGTACAGAGCCGCCCATGAAGATTCTATCCCAAGATTCCATGATGACATCACTCATGATGTTGGCTATTATGACATCACTCATGATGTTGGCTATTATGACCTCACGGAACAGAATCTTCTTATAGAATGTACGCAGTGTCACAGGCTGCCATTCTTGGTTCCATAGCTGGTGAACAGTACTCTCTTGTACTTACTCGCTATGACTGACTATCTTATGGATAAATATCAGGTAGACGCACTATGGGAGATTTTTAAAAAAAATCGCCCTGACACTGCGCTTCTACCACCCGATGGCGTCCTCAGCTTCACTCACCGGCTGGTGATGGGGCTGGTAAATGACTGCCTGACCAAACACTACCAAGGTCAACTAACCTCAGAGTATCTGAGCGATTTACCTCAGAACATCAGGACATCAGTACAGCAGGTAAGTGGCGGACGCTCTGCACAAATCTTCTCCATAATAATAGATCATAATGGTGGGATAGAAGTTTCTTATTTCCTCCAACATAAAACACCACTAATCCCCATATGTGGCGTCATTGTATCTGCAGACAGAGGAGCAAATGTCACATAAAATGGCCGCCTTCGTTGTGACCTTTCTCACCTCAGGATTTTCATTTTTATTTCTTTCTTTTTTATAGGCTGAAGCAAGATTTCAAAATGGCGATTTGTCTGTTATTAAGGAACTCCGCCCAAAATATCCTGTCTATACTGGAACATCCGGCCTGCTCATCGGAACGCCTGGTAAGGAGCCGTCTTCTTCTCTATCACACGTCCTTGTTTTCTGATATTCTCAGATAACCAGATATCAGCGGCTGAGATAATAGGCGATATTACAGAAATGTCGTGTATACAAGTCTCTTACACAGTATATGAATCTGGACTTGTGGAGAGGAGCTGCAGTGTAAAGCAATTCCCTCTAATACTGTAATGAATGAAGTACAAGATGTGCCCATGATGTACCGAGCGCAGGTAACACGGCGCTGGGATCACGGTGCAGAGAAGTCGACGTTTACACTGAACATTTGATTTTTCCATCTTAATTTATCTTAATCCACCTAAATGAGAAAATGAGAAAACATGGCGCATTATCTGTAGAGTTACAATTGCTGCATCTGTAAATGCAGGTTTAGCGCTTCCTGATTTATGGATTTGGTGATTTAGTGAAATATTCCACATATTAAATCTATATATTATTACTATTAGGAAACAGCAGAAGGCGACACCGAATATGGGCGAAATCTACACCCGGAAATGACCCCTGACCCTAATACGAGTCAGTGGGAACTGCCCAGCGATCTGACCACAGGTGAGCCGATCATCCGACCTTCTAGAAGAAATCTCCAGATATTATAGAGAACGGGATAATGGTGGATTTACTCTACTCGGTGTCCAGGGAACCTGTCAGCACATGTGAAGTGCTGGTCTGACTGTACGGCCCATTACCCTCTAATGACAGGAACCCTTTTGTTTTTAGAAATCCAATATCTCAGTCAGGAGACTCTAACGTAGAAGCAATGCACCAAATTGGATGGAAATGCACTGGGGGCGTGGAAGAAAGCGTCTGAGTGCAGTGACACGCCCTAGTGCACTTCCAGGCTAATTTGCATATTGCTGCTCAGCTTGAGCTCTCCCTTCCCATCACTCACATGTACAGTGAGGGCGATGTGCTCCTCGTATTTAGAATCCCCATATAATTAGTAATAACCCCATTTACAGGCGTCCCGTTATTTCTCCCGTATATCGCTGTCTTGTGTATGTAGGATTCATATCGTTTAATACATTTTATTTCTTCATCGTTTTATCACTGTTTTAGATACAACTGTGCTGGAGATTCCTGACAATGGAATCAATGAGATCCCGGAGATCCAAAAACCTGCGGCTGTGAGTATCATAGAGGGGGATGTCTGTGTATCACCAGATCATGGCGTGTGAATGACGCGTCCAGTATTATCCCCCATATAACCATGGGACATCGCTATTCTAAATGTAGATGATCCTATCGTGTTAGATAATAGCACTTATACTATGTAAACGGAATCTGGCACCAGGTTTTTGCTACCCATCTGAGAGCAGCATGATGCAGGGGCAGGGACCCTGATTCCAGCGATGTCACCTACTTTTACTGGGTGGAGTAGTGATAAAATCACACTTTTCTGATTCAGATCTAGCAGAGCTCTGAATGCTGAGCCATGTATAAGCCCGCCCACACCATTGATTGGCAGCTTTCTGTGTATAGTACACTGTGAATAAGCAGAAATCCGCTGATCTGTGGTGGGGGCAGGGTTACACAGAGCAATAGGACTATGTGGCACAAGATTAGACCTATAGTGATAATCTCTTGCTGATTAAACACTCATTTTAATAAAACGACACACAGCGTAGTAACACGTCGCTGGAATCAGGATTTCAGCCCTTTCATCATGCTGCTCTTAGATTACATATAAAAAACCTGCTGACAGAATTCCCTTTAAGTTTTCATAAGTGATCTACCATATTATTCAGCACTGTGCAATGATTCCGGTGTATGGAGGCTCCCCTTATCCCCTAAACGAGCTATAGAAGCCAAGAGTACCCATGCAAATGGATAGAGTAGGCATATACTTACAAAATATTTTTATTAATATGCAAGCAGTATAAACAATGGCAATGCTGAAAATACCCAAAACACAGTGCCTGTATTTACCGGCCCTATAGCAGATAATTAATGTAAATACAATAAACTCTAAAATATCGTTACCAGATAGGCAGGCATAAAAGGTAGAGAACTAATAACTCCCAAATAAATCCATGATAAATAGCAGTCCCAATCAATATGCAGCTAAAAGATTCCCAAAAACATAAAATAATCATCCCACAAAAGTATGTGTAAAAACCAAACCTGGATTTGGTATATATAAAAGAAAAACAAGTGCAAAACACACCTTACACAGATGTATAAGGCATTATAACAAATACACACAATCATCAAAGTGATGTCACTATAATAGGTGGCTATATAAAAAAGTGCAAGTGCTATGTGCAAAAATATATTTTTATAAAAAGAGCAAAAAGTGACAATGTGCACAAATTAGATGGGAAACAGACATAGCTGCATGGTGGCCAAATATGGTAGAATATACAGGAATCACACAATAATAAAGAGCCGCACTATTAATAAATAAAAGTAAATATTAGTATAAAAAGAGCAAAAAGTGACAATGTGCATAAACTAAATGAAATACAGACATAGCTGCATAGAGCCCAAGTATGGTAGAGCACACAGGAAACCCAAAATGATAAAAAGCCGCACTGTTAGTAAATAAGGGACTGTACCTTTAAAGGCCGCCAATACCGAATACAGAGCAACCCCGACGCGCGTTTCGAATGAGAATTCCTTCGTCAGGGGGACCTTTGAAGTGCTATGTTCAAGACCTCCACCATTTTATCCGGCATATGACAGCTGATCCAGTTATATGCCCCTAACGCCGCGGGTGGAATCGCGATCCACTTGCAGCTTTTAATAAGTTAAATGCTGCTGTCAACTCCGACAGTGCATTTAACATGGCTGTGCAGGAAGTGCGTCTTAGCTCTTGGCAGGAGACCCCTGTGGTTGTCATTGTCACACTGCTATGTGCGCCCCCCGGTGGTCGGTGCTCATAGCAGATGAGCATTTTTGCTGACACATAGCAGGGCTGAACCCCTGCTATGTGTAACACAAGTGATCGGATGATCGCAGCTTCCACTCACCCATGGAGACTATTGAAAAAAGTAAAAAGTAGATAATATATATATATAAAATAAAAAAATATAAAGGTCCAAATTACCCTCCTTTTGCCCCATTCAAAATAAAACATAAAAAAATACACATACTAATAGCATTTAGTGAGTGTGGTAAAAAAAAAAATCAATTGTGGAATTGCACTTTTTTTTGCAATTTTACCACACTTAGAATTTTTATCCCGCTTTTCAGTAAAGGATATATTAAAAGCAATGGTGTCATTCAAACATAAAACTCGTACCACAAAAAAACAACAACAAGCCCTCACTTGGCCATATTGACCGAAAAATAACAAAGTTATGGCTCTGGGAAGAAGGGGAGCAAAAACCGGAAATACCCGTTTCTTAAGGGGTTAAATGAGATCCGTGTCTGCGGAGCGTTCTGCTTGTACATTCAATCACTGTAAATCAGCGGGGACATAATACTGGAGGAAGAAGATTTTTCTTGCAGCTTTTTTATCTGAAAATCATTTCTTATTTTTTTATAGGGAGCGATCGAATCATTGATCCCAGAGAGAAAGCCGCATATAGGAGACTTCGAAACATCCGAACTGATCGGCGCTGGATCTTTTGGGTGAGATTTCTGTAGGGTATAATCCACATTGCTCAGCGCTCCCTATGACAACACTTCTGCCTCTGTGCCCTGCCATTCAGCGTTATCATAGGGAAATGATCTGAGTCCACACCACTGTTCATATCTAATTCTCACTATTCATCTCATTTATACACAGTGGAGCATACTGACCGTATAACAGGTTACACTGTATGGACCTGTGCACACACTGCAGAGTTGGCGCATTTTTTTTGTGTTTTTTTTTTCTCCTCAGATTTGTTATAAAACCTGAGGGATTTCATGATGCCAGAAAAGTGAATGAGTTCCCTGAAGTCTCATGCACACGATGCTTATCTTTCCATTTAAATCTGCAGCATGTCAATTCTTTCAGCATTTTTTCTGCAGATTTCACACATAATAATGAGTGGGGAAAAATCTGGCACAAAAACGCAGGTAAAAAGTGTATCAAAAATGCGACAAAAATGCGTGCGCCTATTTGACGCATTGTTCTTCCTGCTAAGAAATGCAGATATGGGGTAAACATTTCTGCTGCAAATACTTAATATGGGCACAAACCCTTAAGGAAAGGGGTTAATATATTATATTACACTCACTTGTCCGAGGCCCCATCTGTTCTTATGTTGCCGCCTCCACCAGAGCTTCCTCCTCAGAGGACTTTTGGTTTTTGGGGTTCCATTATGGAGCTGATAAGAGTGATTGGCTACACATGGTCACTTGAGGATTGACACGATATTGACGTCAATGACCTCTGCACCCGCACCCTCCACCATGACCACGTGAGTCCAATCACTGGCCTCAGCACCAGAAGGGGGCGCCAGAGCAACCAAAGACTGGCACGGAGGATGGAGTACTGCAGGGATGGACAGATGGGAGCCTCGGACAGGTGGGTAGAATGTGTTCCACTATTATTTAACTATTTCCATCCCCTCCATTTATTATACCTTAGGTCGGGGTCACACTTGCAAGTGCAATGTAAGAAACTCGCTCGAGTCTCTCGCCTCAATACCCGGCACTGCCGTCGGCACTCGGACCGGAGCGTTCAGCTGCATAGAAATACATGCGGCCGCACGCTCCGCTCCCGAGTTCCGGCGGCAGTGCCCGGTATTGAGGCGAGTTTCTCGCATTGCGCTCGCGAGTGTGACCCCGGCCTTAGTGTCTGAGAGGAGCAGAATAAACTTCTTACAGCAATTGGAGGAATTTCAATTTGGACTAAATTTTACTTGGACAGAATCAGATCTTCTGGTCAATTATAGCGAATCTGCCCAAGAAGATTCTCTCCTCTCCAATATGACTTGTGTGAGGCTCCGGCAGCCATGGCATTGTGCAGATCTCCATAGTTGATCTATGCAGTGCTATATTATTAGTTTCTAGAAATGTATCTCCAGTGACGGTCAGACTTCAAGAAATTAGTACAGAAGATCATATAATGACTTCTATAGATGAACTGTTAATAAGGATTGATTATTTACCATGGATTGTCCTTTTCTCCAGGTCCGTACATGTAGTGCGCCATAAAGACTTAAATCAGAGCTTTGCAATGAAGAAAATGGCAAAGCAGAACTTGAATACTCGAAAAATTAAATTGGCTTTCCTGGAAAGGGACATCTTAACATTCTCTGATTGTCCCTTTGTGGTCTCCATGCTCTGCTCCTTTCCATCTAAATCTCACCTCTGTATGGTCATGGAGTATGTGGAAGGTAGGACATGTGCATTATATTATAGTCAGTCTATGTCTGCTTACATCTTATCATATAATTAGGATTAGTCCAGGTGGTTGGTCACATCACCACAGAGCATTTACTATAGGTTATACATTACCTACATGCCCAGAAATTAATTGATCTGTGAGCAGGGGTACTATGGGGCCCATGAGTTCTAGGGGCCAAGCATCACTTGGCATTGGGCCACATCACTCCTCCTATCATCACAATTTCAGCATAGCCGCATCCTTAGACTCTGAATACAGCTGATCAAAATGGCACATCAGGAAGCCGGAAGCTCCCCGATCCACCATTCAGCCCGCGGTTGTGAGACTGTGGTCTGAGACGCCGTACACTGCAGGGGCAAAGTAGTCACAGCATCACGCCTGCAGTGTGGAGTCTCAGTACTCACACTGTACTGACCAGAGCAGCATGCCGTGGCAATGGGCGAGGTGAATAGTGCTTTTCTAATGTCAGCATTTGTAGGGGCCATAATACTGATTGGGTGGCTGTGGGGGACATAGTACTGTGTGCGAGGAAATGGGAGCCTGCTAATACCCCCATACTGACTTGTTGACTGTGAATGCCCCTGTACAGAGTGGTGTCTTCATACTGAGTGGTGTGCTGTGGGGGTCCTCATTCTGTGTTAGGGTCCAAATTATGTGTGAGGTGCTGTGGGGGCCTTTATACTAAGTGAAGACATGTGGAGGCCATTATATTGTGTGAGAGTCTGTTTGGGACATTATACTGAGTATAGGGAGGGTGGGCGCCATCATACTGAGTGAGGGCATCATGCTGACACCGTATATGTGGGGTGATACTGTAGGGAGCAGGATTCATTGGGGGAAACCGTACTCAGTGTGTTTGGGTGGGGGCACTTTTGAGGGCATCATACTTTGAAATGGCCATAAAAAGTATAATGCTGGTGAAAACACTAAGGGGCTTCAATAGATAGATAGATAGATAGATAGATAGTAAAGTCAGCTGTAGACAAGATGTGATATCACTTTGTTATTAGTCACATGGACCACATTTCACCACTACTTTAGTCTAATATTATGTGCACTATTCATTATATCTGTATATAGTCTTTCCCGCCAAATATCTCTGCTCACTTCTCATTATACATCATGGTGATCTGCTTTATAAACCCCTCACCGGTCATATTTCTTTTTTTCACCAGGTGGAGACTGTCGGACCCTATTAAAAACCAAGGGTCGTTTACCTGTCCCCTTGGCCCGCTTGTACTTTGCAGAAGCGGTTCTTGCTGTAGAATACCTGCACAGCTATGGGGTGGTACACAGAGACTTGAAGCCACAGAAGTAAGTGCCCCCTGTAGTATGATAAAGGAAGTTATCATTTATTATCATATAGTCTGCAAATTTAAAACCATCTTTTCTTTCACAGCCTCCTGATAACATCTGCTGGACACATTAAAGTTACCGATTTGGGGCTTTCAAAAGTTGGTGTCATGACACCAAAAGACAACATCTACCAGCAATCAGCAAAGGACATCAGCAGAGAGTTCCGGGACCGTGAGGTCAGCATCACTTACAGAAACGCAGCTTGTTCTTTACTAATCTCATCGCACTGTTGTTTCTTCTCTGAATTCTTCATTTCTAGAGATCTTTTCCGCTGATATTTTATCTTCTGTTATTGTGTTTTTATGGTGAGAACTTGTCATAATAATGGTATCATCAATCTCTTCTTCTTCTAATGGTTTCCAGGTCTGTGGCACCCCAGATTATATAGCCCCAGAGGTCCTCCTGAAAAGAGGCTATGGAAGACCTGTTGACTGGTGGTCAATGGGGATCATGCTACATCAATTTCTTAGGGGATTTTTACCATTTCAAGGGAAATACCCACATCAGACTGTTGATAATATTATCTCTGGTAAGTGGAATAATCCAATCATTGCTTTGATTGGTTACACTGGTTTACTTATTTATTTTGCTTTATCTTACAGTGTAATAAAGATGTTTTATTTTCTGTAATTTTCTATATAACAGGACACCTACGTTGGGATCTTATTCCCATTCCTCCCCTTGATGCTCGGCGCCTCATCACTGAACTGCTGATAAAAAATCCTGAACAAAGACTTGGGACAGGTAACAACTTGCTCATTACACATAGCACATAGTACATATCACTTCTCTATCAGCTCATCCATTTCTAATTCTTCATAATATGACTTTCAGTAAATTTCCTTCATGTTTTCTCAGAAATGTCATTAGTTCAGATTTAGCTAAACAGTTCAGACATGGAACAGTCTTTGACAATATTCGCAACACTTTTATTTTGTATTTTCCAGGAGGAACTTTTGAGATCAAGGGTCATCCATTCCTGACTGACTTAGACTTTGACAACCTTCTAAGTCAGAAGCCAGAGTATGTTCCTCAGCTTGCGTCAAACGTGGACACAAGATTCCATATCAGTAAGTAGAAGGAAGGAGACGTCATCTAGACTAAGCAGCTGTTTGTCTCTTCTACCATAGTTTGAGACAATCCGTTCCCATTAATATTATGGATAAATGGTGACTGTGTTATATTGACAACCTCTAATAATACTTCATTATGTATGTCTTGTAGAACAGTCTAAAGTAAAGAAACATCTGGTCTCAGAGAATGAGGAGGACAATGAGAGCTCTGACTACCAAAATTTTACATCTTCTTCTGAATGGCTTTCTAAAGTAAGTATGAGAACAACAAAAAATGTAAAAAAAATACATCTAAAAGTAAAAAAAAAGTATTTCATATCTTCTTCTTGTCCGCATTTAGCTCTGTACCACTGCTACCAGGAGGATGAATAATGAGGTTCCCAAGTCACCTCCAGAGTTTACCCAAACATCCTGCACGAACATCTTAAAAACGTGAGTAGATTATAGGGTCTATACTTGCATCTCCAGGCTGATATATGTTCACAGCCCCAAATATAGGACATAAATAACATAATATCGATTACAGCATCCATCGCCCCATGATTAGCAGTCATTAGACTTCAGAAACTGCTGATGGTAACATCCTATAGCTGCAGCCAGTCATGCACTTTTAGTTCTGCCCACACTGTAGGAGATGTAGTAATACATGCCAGCCATTCTTTGTAGTTGTTTTTCGCTCTGCTCTATAAAAGGTAGATTTAAGCAGGAAACCTTTCCCAATATAACTCTCATATGTCCCAATAGGCTTTATAGTTGGTGTTAAAATACTGAGGCAACCCCTTTTAAACAGCGTTTACTTGTGATTTACACGTTTTTTTTTCTTCCAAACAGGCAGAAAGAATCTTTTCCTGCACCTATTAGAGATGATACTATCACCAGCTTGCCATCCTGGTCCCCATTGCCAGGTATGTATATGTCTACAGCACAACAAATGAGAATGTTGAGTTCAACTCTCAAATATTTCCACGTTTTTTTCTGTAATTGGTCTCCTATGCTGTCCATGTTTCATGGATACCAATTATGTTGCCCATAGGCCCATACATTTTGCTAATTTTGTACAGTTTTTCCAGATTACCAGATCATTCATCTGGAGCAGTTGTTTTCTGTCAATGATGGGATGGCTGCATGTATGATGGCTGACAATGATGGCTGACTTCTGTATGATAACATCCCTCTGCCATTCACGCACAATAGTATCATGTAATAAAGTGTCCCTTTACTTACCTTGCACTGGTAAACAGTGATTTTGGTGCCAAAGGTTTTATATTAAGTTTATGATGCTGATTAAAAATATTGCTTTAGTTTTGCCAGATTGGCTCTAGTTTTTGAAATATTTAATAGTTAATTAATTACAATAAAATTCTGGCCTCAAAAAGTCGCTTTTATAGCATTGTAAGCGTACAAATTGAAATACAAAATAATTACATAGGATATTTCATTACCTAAGACGCTGCTAAAGAGTAAAAAGACTGAACAAAAGACCAAAAGCTATTGCCTTTGTTATTACACGCAAGAGGGAAGTCATTATTTTTAAGATTGAACTATTGTCTCTGGAACTGGGACCTCAACTATTCCTGTCCCGAGGGTACTCTTAAAAGGTAGAGAGGCCTGAGTCTATACCAGCCTAGAAATGGTTGTTAACCTCTTCAGCACCAAAGGAAATGAAATTAATTTAATATGGGACACAAACAAATGGAAGATCTGAAATTCACAATAAGTAGTGATCTTCTAACCCCAGATCTCCCAGGAGGACGAGACTCACTCTTGACAATTATATTAAAAACTAGAACCAATTCAGCAAAAGTAATGGTGATCCCCGGACCTTCTCGAAAGAAACACATGGCATTACCCTTTTTTTGTTATATTTCACCCTCCTGAAGGGGTTAAATGGTGAGAAAATATCTTTCTCTCTGTTTTTGCCACAAGTACTTTGCAGGTAGTTGGCTAGCAAACCTGGCAAGTCCTGGGACCATAGGGGAAGGATAGGTTTCCTTCCCTGTGAACGGTCTCTGATTGGTGTATGCATTAGTAAATAAAGAGGGAGAGGGGGATAAAAGAGAGGGGGCGCCAGAGATCCGTGCCCGACCTTCAGCGTTTTCCTAGCAGAAGTGCTGCCCCACCCTTCATTTTGTCAGGGCCTTCGTGTTAATCATTCAGGTATCTGAATAAACAGGAAGTTGGGATTAATGGGATGGAGCCTTTTGGCCAAGCTAAAACCCTAAATCCATAAGAAAAACCTTGACACCCAAATTTTTTTTTTTATGCATCAGATCCTAAAAGAGTATTCTGTTACTAAGAGGTTTTTTTTTACTTTCTGATCAGGCAATGAAGCTCATGAGGAAAGAAAACCTTTAATTCCTTTGAGTATAGAGCAAGAGAAATTAGAAAAGGGGGAAAAGAGCCAAGGTAAGTGTGAGAATCAGCTCCATGTTGTGCGATGTCAGTCAGTGAAAATAATTCATGTGAAGATGACATCTGTCAGTGATGGGATTGTCACATGTATGATGGCTGACAATGATCCCTGATGTCCGGCCACAGAGACCGCATATTAGTATCATGTCATATGGAGTCCCGTCACTTACATTATATTTACTTCTCTTCTCACAGGTTCCCTCCCCTGCCGGATCTTATCATCCTGCTGGCGTGGACTATCCAGGGCTGCTCAAGCATTTGCATGTTGTTACTGTTGCCCCAGCACCAAATAAAAGACTGGAAACCTCTACATCTAGCGCCCTGAAGTCCAGCAGATCCACCACCACTGCTGGACCTGTATAGAAGGACCGTCACCATCTACCTGTGGCCTTCTGACGGTTACATCTTCACCCGGACATGTTCTGCCTCTGTCACCAGGCGCCGCGGTATTCATACTGACTTGGCTTTAACTGATCACCTGGTATCTGACCCCGGCTATCTTCCTGACTATGATTTCGACTACTGATCATGTTCCTGGTTTTGTTCATCCCTTACCCTTCTATCCTATTAGTAATAAAAAAATAAATAACTAAAAGCCATTACTGTTGCTCTGATTCCTTTTCATCTCGAACTCACAACTAATTTTAAGTCACTAATTTCTCTTCTTGTCACTAAATGCATTTGTCATTATCCTGAATGCAGCAGTCAGGCTCATATTTCTGTCCAGCAGTTACACTGATGCCTCCACTCAGTGCCAGTCATTGCACTTTCCCACAAAGCTCTCCACAGTGCTGCACTGTCCTACAACTCCTCCCATTTGTCACTCCACTACCATATCTACACTCAAATGAGCTAACACTAGCATGATCAGGACCTCCCACTCCCATGTCCATGACTTTTTCTGTGCTGCATCAGCTCTCAAGAGGGCACTACTGCAGACAATCAGGTTCATTCCCACTGTCTATAGGATTTAAGTGTCCACTAAATACAGATCATTTTTAGCAGGAGTATTAAGTCATCTCAGTAATCTAAGTTTTGCCCACTGCACTCAGCGGCACTCAATATCTGCACATATAAAGATATTGGCTGGTGACGTGTTCATGCGGTCTTAACTCCCTGAAGATATGGAAGCAATAAGAACATGTTTAATATGATCTGACAAAGTCACTGGTAAAGTACTGGAGGGGAGATATGTATCACTGTGGTTGTTGGCTTCAGTGACAAGAACCTAGGAAGATGCTCCAGCACACAATAAACCTTTAATAAAATAGTGGAAGATTTAGGAAACAGCGTTCCTGTGTCCACATCTACATGCAGCCGAGTGAGTCCATCTACCACAACGGCCAAATCATCCTTAATCATTGCAGAAAAGCTTCACTTTAAGTTCCCACGATGAGTATTTGGTTTGTTTTTTACGCTGTTTTTTCACTTCACAAAGAACGCGACTTACAGTTCCAACAAATCTCAGTATGCCGACGCCTCGTGTAGTCGTTTTCAGCAACACCATTCATTTTATCATATAATTAGCGATGAGAGAGAGCACTAAAATGCTGCTGGTAACGAGCTTTCCATAATGCTCGAGTGTTCGTCTCGAGTAACGAGTATAATTGAAGTCAATAGGAAACCCAGGCATTTTTCTGGGGGTCCTTCCAAGCAGGTCTGGTGGGCATTAAAATTGCTGAAATGGAAAAAGTTCTCCAATGGAATGGGAACAGAATGGTGGAGACGCCTGTACACATCCGACTCCCAGGTCACTGCTGGGAACAATGTTGTCAGAGTATTAATCCACGTTAATGGAGTGACAATAAAACATTGAAAACCGAAGTAAAATGGATTTTACAGGAAAAAATGTTGGGAAACATTGTTTCCTGTCTATTGACTTGTATATAAGGCAAAAAAAAAAAAAAGTAAAAAAACAAACCTCCACCCCTTAGGCTAAAAATTCACTCCATCTGTTAGAAATATCAGCTGTGGATGCAATCGTCCTCTTCTGATTTGCAGACTTCCCTGCCGGTCTGTCCATGCTGGGAGCGAAGCTATCGTGCACTTGCATGGTGCAACTACTTGCAAATTAAACAACATGGGGTGGACACTGGTTACTTTCACACCTTGGTTGGCCATTGAGTTGCCTTGGCAATTGTTTACTTTAACACATCATTAATTTAATTAAACCTTACTAATCCTATCTGCCATTCTCAGGTGAAGAGACCAAAATATTTTGGTTTAAACATGAGAAAATCACAAAAATGAATGGGTGTAACATCCTGCTGTACCTGCTTTTTTTCCACTAAAAATGCAGCAAAAACTGATGTAAAACAATTCAGACGGAGAAAAAAATTGTGTACGAGATTTTTAATTTGCATTAAAATACACAACAAAAATGCATTGTGTGAACGTAGCCTAATAATCTAATGTGTATGGGGGCCTCCCGACTCTCCCTGGACAGAAGAAGATGTTGGGGAGAGGAGGATCTGAGCTACTGACCTTGAGACCGATCCCGTTTAGCAGGGAGGGCCTCTTGCTCCATCCATTAGCAATGAATGTATCTGACAAGATTTGAAATCACCAAATAGCATAAATTTTACAAGGAAATTCAATTTGTAGCAATTTTTTTCTCCGCAAATTGAATATCCCTTATTATGCAGTAAGGACTGGGGCGGTAAAGCGTCTCTTCTTTTGATTCATTGGACTACAGAACAGTTTTCCATTTTGCCTCAGTCCATTATAACATTATAAATGAGCTTCGGTCCCGAGAAGACGGCAGCGTTTCTGGATTGTGAGGATATACGGCTTTTTCTTTGATTGATAGAGCTTTAACCTGCATTTGTGGACTGCAGGGCGAACTGCGTTCATAATGATTTTGGAAGTATTCCTGAGCCCATGCAATGATTTGCACAACCGAATCATGCTCATTTATAATGCACTGTCTCCTGAGGGCCCGGAGATCACAAGCATCCAATATTGACCATCGGTCTTCTCTCTTGTGCACATGGATTCTCCAGAATATGAATCTTTTGATATGTACTGTAGAGGGTGAGATATAAAAAGTATTTGCAGTTTTACAATTAGGAACATATTTCTGAAATTATTCTACAATTTTTTTTTAGATGCAGTTTACAGATTTTTGAACCTCCGACAATATTCACTTCTGAGAGGCTCTGCCTCTCTGACATTCTCTTTTTACTTCTGAGAGGCTCTGCCTCTCTGACATTCTCTTTTTGCTTCTGAGAGGCTCTGCCTCTCTGACATGCTCTTTTTGCTTCTGAGAGGCTCTGCCTCTCTGACATGCTCTTTTCATACACTGTCATGTGAATAGTTGACAGCGGCATTTAACCCCTCTCTGACATCTGACATACTATCCCGTCCATAAAACCCGTGACAATCTGACCATGGACGGGATAGTACATCATAGCGATTAGCTGCGCTCCCGGGGGGAGCGCAGCTAATCGCCGCCGGGTGTCAGCTGATTATCACAGCTGACACCCGGGACTGTGTGCCAGGAGCGGTCACGGACCGCTCCCGGAACATTAACCCCTTGCACACCGCGATCAAACATGATCGCGGTGTACTGGGAGCACAGGGGAGCATCGCGCAGGGAGGGGGCTCCCAGCGCGCCCCCCCTGAGACCCTCAGAACAGCGCGATGTGATTGCACTGTTCTGAGGGCTTCCTCCCTCCCAGGACCCGGATCCAAGATGGCGCCGGGGTCCTGGAGGGAGGCGGCTTCCTCAGTGCCTGCCGAGAGCAGGCACTGAGAAGCCTGCAGCGCTGCCTGTGAGATCGCTGGTCTCACAGAGTGCTGTGCACACTGTGAGACCAGCGATCTGACATTTTACAGTGATGTCCCACCCTGGGACAATGTAAAAAAGTAAAAAAAATAAAAATAAACGTGTAAAAAAAAAATTCCAAAATAAATAAAAAAAAAATATTCCCCAATAAATTCATTTCTTCCTGTAAATAAAAAAAATAAAACAATAAAAGTACACATATTTGGTGTCGCCGCGTCCGTAACGACCCCCCCTATAAAACTGTCCCACTAGTTAACCCCTTTTGTGAAACCCCTTAAAAAAATAAAATAAAAACAAAGCAAAAAATCAGTGCTTTATCATCATACCGCTGAACAAAAAGTGGAATAACACGCGATCAAAAAGACCGATATAAATAAACATGGTACCGCTGAAAACGTCATCTTGTCCCGCAAAAAACGAGTCGCCATACAGCATCATCAGCAAAAAAATAAAAAAGTTATAGCTCGCATAATAAAGCGATGCAAAAATAATTATTTTTTATATAAAATGGTTTTTATTCTATAAAAGCGCCAAAACATAAAAAAAATTATATAAATGAGGTATCGCTGTAATCGTACTGACCCGAAGAATAAAACTGCTTTATCAATTTTACCACACGCGGAACGATATAAACGCCTCCCCAAAAGAAATTCATGAATTGCTGATTTTTGTTCATTCTAACCTCCCAAAAATCGAAATAAAAAGCGATCAAAAAATGTCACGTGCTCAAAAATGGTACCAATAAAAACATCAACTCGTACCGCAAAAAATGAGACCTCACATGACTCTGTGGGCCAAAATATGCAAAAATTATAGCTCCGAAAATGTGGCGATGCAAAAAACTATTTTTTGCAATAAAAAGCGTCTTTTAGCGTGACAGCTGCCAATCACAAAAACCCGCTATAAATAGTAAATCAAACCCCCCTTTATCACCCCCTTAGTTAGGGAAAAATAATAACATTAAAAAAATGTATTTATTTCCATTTTCCCATTAGGGTTATGGTTAAGGTTAGGGTTGCGGCTAAAGTTAGGGTTAGGGTTGGCGCTAAAGTTAGTATTAGGCCGGCGTCACACACAACTACAAAAAATCGGTCCGTTTTAGTCGGTCGATTGTCGGATCAAAATGCAAACATCACACATCCTTCTGTCATCCGATTTTCCTTCAAAGATGCGATTTAGTCGCATGTGTGTGTACCTTGTAACATCCGATTTTCATCCGACTTGCGAGAATTTCTCGCAGGCTTGCAAAACTGACATATAATGGATCCAAAAGAATAGTATTTAAATCACAAAAGAAAGAATAGATATATACACATAGAACACATATATATATATATATATACATGTCATTGTGACATGTATATATATATATATATATATTTATAGTTCCTAGACTTCTACATACTGTAATAGCCGCTAATTCAATTGCCGGCTTTTGTGAAATCACAGAAGCCGACATGAAATGATACATTGTTTCCACACAGTTAACCATGTCATTTCCTGTATTTTGATATTTGTTTAGAACTTACAATTACATGAGTGTATTTGTGCAAAATTTCAGACATGTAGGGGTTAATTAAAGGTGTAAATTCGCTGAAAAAAAAATGTGTGGGCTCCCGCTGTATTTTCTCCACCAGACAGACAAAGCAAGCGAGTGGGGGCAGATAATAATAGCCTAGGGAGGGTACATTTTTTTTGTGCCCCCCCGGCTACTAACATCTGCCCCCAGACACCCCAGAAAGGGCAAATCTATAATTAGATTCGCCCTTTCTGGCACTTTGCCCGTCTATTCCCATTGCCCTGTAGCGGTGGCGAATGGGTTAATAATGTCACCTTAATGTCACCTTAGTATTGAAAGGTGACCTTAAGGCAGGTTAATAATTGAGAGCTGTCAATTAGACAACTATCAATTATTAATCCTATTGTATGATAGAAAAATCAAACACACACAGTTTAATAAAAAATAAGTTTAATGAAATAATCACACAGTTTTTGACAATATTTTATTTTCCTGCTAAAACCATTTCCTGTAATAAAAAATAAATAAAAAAGCAAAATGATTCTTACCAATCCGATGTACAGTCAGGTCCCACGGTGTAATCCATCAGAAAGGGTTAACAGGTTACAGGTCGCAGAGAGCTAATAATGCTGTCTCAGACCTGTATTCCCCTGAATGAATCAGTTAAGGTACTGCCACACTAAACAATCCCGCTAGCGATCACGATAAAGACGCATACTAATGCGATCGCTAGCGGGATTGTTTCTATATCGCTAAATGCGGCCACATTTAGCGATATAGTTAACGACGCTATCGCCGTTAGCGATCTTCTTAACGATTTTAGCGGTACAAAAGTACCGCTAAATCGCTAAGAAAAGGTGCCACACAGCGATTAGATACTTACCCAGCGGGAGCGCCAGCGATGAAATAGGGTCCGGAACGATTCCAGCGACGAGCGAGATCACAGCAGGAAGCTCGTCGCTGGAAGCTGCCGCACTGAACAATATCGCTAACGGGATCGCTAAATAGTGACGTTTTTTAGCGATCCCGTTAGCGATATTGTTTAGTGTGGCATACCCTTTACTCTCCCAGCGAAAGGAGAGGAATAGATTCATGAATGGAGCTTAATTGATTTATTGCCACTTTCACTTCAGTGACCTGACCTAACGTGAAAGTGGATACAATCAATTAAGCTTCATTCATTAATCACATCCTCTCCTGTCGGCAGGAGATAAGCTCATTCATTCAGGAGCTATCAGATGAGCAAGCAGGATTACTTGCGCTGCTTATCTGATTGCTAGTTAACCCTTTGTGAAGGATTACATCGTGGGACGGGACAGATTGCCAGATAGGTAAGAATAATGTTGTTTTATTATTTTATATTTATTTTAGAAGAACAAGGGCTTCGAACGGATTAAGAGTGAAATAAAAGATGGTCAAAAATGTGTTTTTATTTCATTAAAATTATTTATTCTTAAAGTGTTTGTGTTTTTTATTTACTTCAATAGGATTAATAATTGATAGTTGTCTAATTGACAGCTCTCAATTATTAACCTGCCTTAAGGTCACCTTTCAATACTAAGGTGACATTAAGGTGACATTATTAACCCATTCGCCACCGCTACAGGGCAATGGGAATAGACGGGCAAAGTACCAGAAAGGGCGAATCTAATTATAGATTTGCCCTTTCTGGGGTGTCTGGGGGCAGATGTTAGTAGCCAGGGGGGGCACAAAAAAATGTACCCTCCCTAGGCTGTTATTATCTGCCCCCACTCGCTTGCTTTGTCTGTCTGGTGGGGAAAATACAGCGGGAGCCCACGCATTTTTTTTCAACGAATTTACACTTTTAATTAACCCTACATGTCTGAAATTTTGCACAAATACACTCATGTAATTGTAAGTTCTAAACAAATATCAAAATACAGGAAATGACATGGTTAACTGTGTGGAAACAATGTATCATTTCATGTCGGCTTCTGTGATTTCACAAAAGCCGGCAATTGAATTAGCGGCTATTACAGTATGTAGAAGTCTAGGAACTATAAATATATATATATATATACATGTCACAATTACATATATATATATATATATATATATATATATATGTATTCTATGTGTGTATATCTATTCTTTCTATTCTTTATTAAAGCTGTCAGTGTGATTTTACAGTATAGCCGGGGATGAATTGCCGGCTTTTCTAAAGGACACCAATGCGATTTAATCGCAAGTCACACATGCGGTCCGTTTGTAATCAGATTTTTCATCGCTCCCATAGACTTGCATTGGCGATAGTCGACCCACAATCGGTGACAATCGCAGCATGCTGCAATTGCACACGGACGTTTAAAACTGACCACAAAAAATCTGATACTAGGAGCTGCTCCATAGATTAACATAGGGCAGACTGCAATACGATTTTTCATCGTATTGCAGTCGTCCGATTCTGTCGCCAGTGTGACGCCGGCCTTAGGGTTAGGGTTGGGATTAGGGATAGGGGTGTGTTAGGGTTAGGTTTGTGGTTAGGGTTGGGACTAGGTTTAGGGGTGTGTTGGGGTTAGGGTTGGAGATAGAATTCATAGAATCATAGAATCATAGAATGGTAGAGTTGGAAGGGACCTCCTGGGCCATCTGGTCCAACCCCCTGCTCAAAGCAGGATTCTCTAAATCATCCCAGACAGATGTCTGTCCAGCCTCTGTTTGAATTGGGGGGTTTCCGCTGTTTAGGCACATCAGGGGCTCTCCAAATGTGACATGACGTCTGATCTCAATTCCAGCCAATTTTGCGTTGAAAAAGTCAAACGGTGCTCCTTCCCTTCTGACCTCTGCCATGCGCCCAAACAGTAGTTTACTCCAACATGGGGTATCAGCGTACTCTGGACCCTAAGAGTTATTGTGCAATTTGTCCTATTTCCTCTGTTACCCTTGGGAAAATAAAAAACTGGGGGCAAAAATATCATTTTTTAAAAAAAAAAAGGATTTTTTTTGTTTTTACGGCTGTACGTTATAAACTACTGTGAAGCACTTGGGGCTTCATAGCGCTCACCACACATCTAGATAAGTTCCTTATGGGGTCTATTTTCCAAAATGGGGTCACTTGTGGGGGGTTTCCACTGTTTAGGCGCATCAGGGGCTCTCCAAATGCGACATGACGCCCCCAGACCATTCCATCAAAGTCTACAATCCAAAACGTCACTACTTCCCTTCCGAGCCCCAACGTGTACCCATACAGTAGTTTTCTCCCACATATTGGGTATCCCCCTACTCAGGACAAATTGGACAACAACTTTTGGGGTCCAATTTCTCCTGTTACCCTTGTGAAAATAGAATATTGGGGGCAAAAAAAATAATTTTTGTAAAAAAAAATATATTTTTTATTTTTACGGCTGTTCGTTATAAACTTCTGTGAAGCACTTAGGGGTTCAAAGTGCTCACCACACATCTAGATAAGTTCCTTGTGGGGTCTATTTTCCAAAATGGGGTCACTTATGGGGGGTTTCCACTGTTTAGGTGCATCAGGGGCTCTCCAAATGCGACATGACGCCCCCAGAGCATTCCATCAAAGTCTGCAATCCAAAACATCACTACTTCCCTTCCGAGCCCCAACGTGTACCCATACAGTAGTTTTCTCCCACATATTGGGTATCAGCGTACTCAGGACAAATTGGACAACAACTTTTGGGGTCCAATTTCTCCTGTTACCCTTGTGAAAATAAAATATTGGGGACGAAAAATCATTTTTGTAAAAAGAAAAAAAAAAAAATTATTTTACGGCTGTACGTTATAAACTTCTGTGAAGCACTTGGGGGTTCAAAGTGCTCACCACACATCTAGACAAGTTCCTTGAGGGGTCTAGTTTCCAAAATGGTGTCATTTGTGGGGGGTTTCCACTGTTTAGGCAGATCAGGAGCTCTCCAAACACGACATGGCATCCAGCCAATTCTGCGTTGAAAAAGTCAAACAGCACTCCTTCCCTTCCAAACTCTGCCATGCACCCAAACAGTGGTTTACCCCCACATATGGGGTATCAGCGTACTCAGGACAAATTGCACAATAACTTTTGGAGTCTTGTTACCCTTGGGAAAATAAAAATTGGGGTGAAAAGATCATTTTTGTGGAAAAAATATGATTTTTTAATTTTACGGCTCTACGTTATAAACTTGTGTGAAGCACTTGGGGGTTCAAATTGCTCACCAAAGATCTAGATAAGTTCCTTAGGGGGTCTAGTTTCCCAAATGGGGTCACTTGTGGTGGGTTTCCACTGTTTAGGCACATCAGGGGCTCTCCAAATGCAACATGGCATCCAATCTCAATTCCAGCCAATTTTGGTTGGAAAAAGTCAAATGGTGCTCCTTCCATTCCGAGCTCTGCCGTGCGCCCAAACAATGGTTCCCCCCCACATATCGGGTATCAGCATACTCAAGACAAATTGAACAACAACTTTTGTGGTCCAATTTCTCCTGTTACCCTTGGGAAAATAAAAAATTAGTGACTAAAAATAATTTTTGTGGGAAAAAAATAGGATTTTTTATTTTCATGCCCGGGCATTATAAACTTGTGTGAAGTACTTGGGGGTTCAAAGTGCTCACCAAAGCTCTAGATAAGTTCCTTAGGGGGTCTAGTTTCCAAAATGTGGTCACTTGTGGGGGTTTCTACTGTTTAGGCTCATCTGGGGCACTGCAAACGGAACATGACCCCCATCGTCTGCATTCCAAAACGTTACTACTTCCTTTCCAAGCCCTGCCGTGCGCCCAAACAGTTTGCCCCCCCCACATATTGGGTATCAGCGTACTCAGGATAAATTGGCCAACAACTTTTGGGGTCCATTTTCCTTGGGAAAAATCAAAAATTTGGGACTAAAAAATCATTTTTGTGGAAAATTGTTTCTTTTTTTTTTCACACCCAGGCATTATAAACTTTTGTGAAACACTTGGGGGTTCAAAGTGCTCACAACAGATCTAGATAAGTTCTTTAGGGGGTCTAGTTTCCAAAATGGTGTCACTTGTGGGGGGTTTCCACTGTTTAGGCGCATCAGGGGCTCTCCAAACGCGACATGGCGTCCAATCTCAACTCCAGCCAATTTTAGTTTGAAAAAGTCAAACGGCGCTCCTTCCCTTATGAGCTCTGCTGTGCGCACAGACAGTGGTTTTCCCCCACTTATGGGGTATTGGCGTACTCAGGAGAAATTGCACAACAACTTTATCTGTCCATTTTCTCCTTTTACCCTTGTGAAAATAAAAAAAAAGTTTGTAAAAGATCATTTTTGTGGCTAAAAAGTTAAATATTCATTTTTTCCTTCCACGTTGCTTCAGCTCCTGTGAAGCACATGAAGGGTTAATAAACTTATTGAATGTGCTTTTGAGTACCTTGAGGGGTGCAGTTTTTAGAATAGTGTCACTTTTGGGTATTTTCTGCTATATAGACCCCTCAAAGTGACTTCAAATGTGAGGTGGTCCCAAAAAAAAATGGCTTTGTAAATTTTGTTGTAAAAATGAGAAATCGCTGGTCAACTTTTAACCCTTATAATTTCCTAAGAAAAAAAAAATTTGATTCCAAAATTGTGCTGAAGTAAAGTAGACATGTGGGAAATGTTATTTCTTAACTATTTTGTGTGACATATTTCTCTGTTTTAAGGGAATAAAAATTCAAAGTTTGAAAATTGCAAAATTTTCTAAATTTTCGCCATATTTGCATTTTTTTCAAAAATAAACGCAAGTTATATCGAAGAAATTTTACCAATAACGTGAAGTACAATATGTCACGAGAAAGCAATCTCAGAATCGCGCAGATCCGTTGAAGCGTTCCAGAGTTATAACCTCATAAAGAGACAGTGGTCAGAATTGTAAAAATTGGCCCGGTCATTAACGTGCAAACCACCCTTGGGGGTGAAGGGGTTAACAAGCGCCAGCAGGGGAAACGCATTTCCCATGACAGAGGGCTCCGATGAGTTGCCTTGAGGAGCTGTGGGTCTGCTGAAGACCCCCTATGCCTGTCATTATGGAGCTCCTGTGAAAGCCAGCCTGTAACTGCTGCTCATAGGAGATTGTGATTTTCTTTACTCATAGTAGTGCTGAAGCATTGCTGCATATAGCAAAAGTGATCAGATGATCGCAGCTACCAGTCCCCAAAAGGGACTAAAAAATAAAGCAAAAAGTGGGAAAAAGTTTAAAAATTGAATTAAAAATCAACCCCCTTTTGCCATATTAAAAGTAAAACAATTAAAAAAAGTACACATTTTTGGTATTGCTGCGTATATAAAAGTCTGATGCATTAAAATAGAAAGTAAATTAATCTGATCACTAAACGGCATAATGAGAAGAAAAAAACAAAATGCTGAAAATTACATTTTTTTGGCCGCCGCAACTTTGCATTAAAATGTAATAACAGGCGATCAAAACATCGTTTCTACCCCCAAATGATATCAGTAAAATTGTCAGCTCAGGGTACAAAGCCCCATAACCTAAAAAATAAAAACATTATGGGTCTTGAAAAATGATGAGAAAAACAAAAAAAATGTTTTTATTATAATTTTTAAATTTCTGAATTTTTTAACCACTTAAAAAAAAAAAACTACAGGCTTGTTATTTATGTACTCATACTGACCTGGAGAAACGTATTGGAAGGTTAGTTTTACCAAACAGTGAACATGGCAAAAAAAAAAAAAAAATTGGGGATTTGCACTTTTTTTGCGGTTTTAATGAACTTGGAATTTTTCTCCCGTTTTCCGTGTCATTTAAAAGTACAACTAGTCCTGCAGAAAACAAGCCCTCATATGGGTATTTTGACAGAAAAAATAAAGTTATGGCTCTTGGAAGAAGAGGAGAAGAAAATGAGAAAAAAAAGAAAACGAGGAAAAAAAGAAAACGAGAAAAAAAAGAAAATGGAAAAAAAAAATCGCCATGTCATGTAGGGGTTAAACTAGTGCAATTTAAAGTAATAAATGTGGGCAGCTGTGGTTATCCTTCACCTTTTTCCTTGCCCCGATACCATCTTATATTCTTTGCTGATTTACTTCTATTGCCTTTCATGCTTCTCTGTGGCATGAAAAGCTCGAGGATTCGTTCCCCCCTTAACGCTATTAGACGGTTACAGTTTTGCAGTCTTCGCACTTTTAAGTCTACGCACGATATTCGGCGCCAGTGAAATTTATAGATAACGCTATAAAATAGATGGGCCTTCTAAAGAGCGAGTGATTTGAGCTGATGTCACATATAGAAGATATCCGAGCTCACTTTGTGATTGCTCCCATTTATCCATTAATCCTAATGAAATATTATTCTGGGTGTTCTCATCTAACTAATTAAAACTCCACTGCGAATGACATGAATAATCAAAATATTTATTCAACGCCAAATTGGGAGTTAATTAAAGATGCTAATATACAGTAAAGCATGAGCTAAATGCTATAATCTCCATTGTGTAAGCCTCTTATGCTAATGACTTCATGTGTGAAAGATTTTAGGTTTAAAAACGGAAATCTATTTATTCCAGATCTAGGAAAAATGGTTCTCTCGGAAGAATGGCGGAACAGCTGGTCGGGGGAGATGATGGCTTCTGTATCACATTGCACAAAACGTCAGCGTTAAAGCCTGATGGAACCATTATGTCACGAATGCCGGTTGGGAATTTGTTATTACAGATTTGATTATTGCTTTTTAAATAAAAAAAAATGTATATGACAAGTGAAAAAACTGTAGATGAAGCTTCTACAAGATCTCAGCACCAAGGACAGCGCAGCATAGCGGCTCACTGGAAAGACTGGTCACACCTGATAGTTCTCCAACATGTTTGGAACAACCTTCCTGCAGAGTGCCTTCAATAACTGTATGCAACCGAGCCTTGAACTGATAATTTGAAGGCAAATGGTGGTCAATAGTGACGAGCGCAAGTGCTCGTTACTCAAGTTTGGACCTAGTATCGAGAGTGCTCGAGTGACATGTTTGAGTCCCCAAGGCCGCATGTTTCGCAACTATTAGGCCAGGATCACACATGCGAGAAACAAGGCCGAGTCTCGCATGTCGATACCCGACACTGCCACCGGCACACGTGAGCGGCTGCATGTATTTCTATGCAGCCGCTCACTCCGCTCCCGAGTGCCGGTGCCAGTGCTGGGAATTCACATGCGAGACTCGGCCGTGTTTCTCGCATGTGTGATCCCGGCCTTAGCCACAAAACATGCAGGAATTGTCTGTGCATGTCAGGCAATCCCAGTATGTTTTGGGCTTGTCTAACAGCCCTGAAACATGCGGCCGCGGGCACTCAAACACGTCACTCAAGCACTCTCGATACTCAGGGCACACCCTAGCACCCTGGGCTAACTCGAGTAACGATCACTTGCGCTAATCACTAGCGGTCATACCAAATATCTGATTTATAGATTTCTCTTTTGTTCAGTTACTTTGCATTGTGTTAATTGATAAAAAAAACTATTTTCACTTTTATTATGAAAGTAATTACTTTACAGCTGTGGTGTTGTTGTGCAGATGAAGGGAACTTCAGAAGGCCACACAGAGATGCTGGATGGTAGGTTTAAAACAGCCATACTTTATTTTCGTTCCTCTCCCCTGCTCCCCTGTCATGGGTGTATCGCCACAAGGATCGTCGCGATTACACACTCTGACTTCTCACAGCTGAGTTGCTGTTTCTTTGTGTTTGGTAATGAGGGAGTTAATTTTACCTAGCTCTTTGCTAAGACTAGGTCCAGCCTCGCCCGGCTGCTTTTGATTATGTTCTAATTAGATTCCTTCATATACCTGCCAGTCTGCTTGTTAGATGCCGGTGAAAGCATTCATGTAGTCTAGCAGACTGGATCGGTTCTGAGAATACTTAAGCTAAGAGCTCCTTAGTTGTTTTTACTCTTATAGCTTATAGTTTATCTCTGAGACCTTAGGTGTTCCTACTGTGTGTGAGTGTTGTATGTAAGACTTTATTTACTTTATTTCTTGTCTTTCTTGTATGTCTTTCTGTTCATTAACCGTTACCTGTTCATTCCCTTTGGTGGTAATTAGGGTCCTTCTTAGGACTAGATTACAGTTGGCAGGGATTGATAGGAGACAGGGTTTACGCTGGTGGCCTGGACCTCTGTACCTTTAACAGTACCTCCAGGTAGAGGGATTAGTTAGGACCCCAGTTTAGGGTCAGCATAGACCCCGGTCACCCTCTAGCCGGAGACAGCGTATAACGGATTCTGTATTGACCCACTGGACTTTCTGTCAGGTAATTCTATGTTATCATATATCTATGCGCATGTTATATTGTATGTTGCCCTTTTGATATAGATTACTGTCATCACATATATATATATCTGCTATACAGCGTGACATTTTCACCGGCCATACTAAAGATTCTCTCCAGCTGTCATGGATCCAGTAGCCCAGCTGGCCCGGCAGTTGCAGGGGTTGTCCATGGAGTTTGCAGACATTAAGTCCAAGGTTTTGTTCCCCCCGGAGCAAACCAGATCTGAACCTAAGGTTGCTCTCCCGGACAGGTTCACTGGTGGGCGGGACAAATTTTTTACTTTCCGGGAGGCATGTAAATTGTACTTTCGGCTGCGGCCTCGGTCATCTGGGAGTGAAGAGCAGAGGGTGGGAATTGTTATCTCGCTCTTACAAGGGGACCCTCAATCTTGGGCGTTCTCTATTCCTCCAGGCTCCCCAGATCTCCAGTCAGTGGATCGATTTTTTACTGCCCTGGGTCTGGTATATGATGATCCGGATCGAGTTTCCCTTGCTGAAACAAAGTTACGTAAAATACGGCAAGGAAATCGTCCAGCGGAGGAATATTCTTCTGAGTTCCGTAGATGGGCAACAGATACTCAGTGGAATGACCCAGCTCTTAGGAGCCAGTTTTGTCAAGGGTTGTCTGACAAATTAAAAGATGTGTTGGCTCAGTATGATTCTCCTCCATCACTGGAGGCTGCTATGGCCCTCGCTATTCGCATGGATAGACGAATTCGGGGAAGACGCGAGGTAACTCCGCCTCCCGTGATGACTCCACCTACTACTAAAGTCCCTTATACTGAGGTTCCCCTGGTCTGTTCTGAGGAACCCATGCAGTTGGGAGGGACATCTTTTTGTAGGAGGGAATTGGCGGTGCACCGCAAGACTAGAAGGTGTTTCTTTTGCGGGAGAGAGGGACATTTTGTTGGGGGGTGTCCATCCCGGGCCTCTTTGAGCAAAGGAGTTAACCTGGGAGTGTGTATTTCGTCCCCAAATCCCTCTCAGTTTCTCGTGCCTGCGGAGGTGGTGATTGGTACTAGAACTGAGAGGATTTCTGTTTTTCTTGATAGTGGGTCCGGGGCTAATCTGGTGGACGCTCGGTTTGCCCAGGTGCATGGTATGCAACTGAGTGTATTGGCCAAACCGGTCCCTATAGTCTCTATTGATTCTAGACCTCTCGGTCAAGGTAGCTTGGTACAAGCTGTTCATAACATAGATCTTCGAGTAGGGGCAAGACATAAAGAGCAATTGTCTTGTTATGTGTTGGAGGGTCTACCTACTCCTATTGTGTTGGGACTTCCTTGGTTGGCTAAACATAACCCAGTGATTGATTGGCAATCCGGAAAGATAAGCCAGTGGGGTGAATTTTGCAGGAATAACTGCATGAGCACGGTCATCGGTGCGGTTGTGCCTAGGACTTTGTCTCCTTTTCTGGAGGACTTTGGGGAGATGTTCTCAGAGGAGGGGTGTAAAGAGTTACCTCCTCATCGCGCATATGACTGCTCAATAAAGTTGCTTCCTGATGCCTTATCTCGTACTTTCCCAGGGGCCGGGAAGACGGATGATCCGGTTCCTATTCCTCAGGAGGGAGTTGTAGTGTCAGCTGTATGCTCTGAGCTTGAGGGGGAGGTATTGGGGGCTCAGGGGGACGCCCCGGTGGGACTTCCAGGGAGACTGATAGTTCCAGATCGGTTAAGACTGAAGGTTACAGGAACCGTTACAAACGGATGGCTGATAGGGGGAGAGTTTCTGGTCTAGATCTGAAGGTGAACGATCTAGTTTGGTTGTCTACCAGGAATATAAAACTTAAAGTTTCCTCCTGGAGGTTGGGTCCCAGATTCATCGGGCCGTACAGGATCAGTTCCATAATTAATCCTGTGGCATTTCGTCTGGACCTCCCTCCTACGTTTAAAATTCATAATGTGTTTCACAAGTCATTACTTAAAAAGTATGTGGCACCAGTCATACCGTCACCTCTACCTCCGCCTTCAGTGGTGGTCAATGATAACGTGGAATTTCATGGGTCGAAAATCATTGACTCACGTCTCAGTCGCCGATCCCTTCAGTACTTGGTTCATTGGAGGGGGTATGGTCCTGTGGAGAGGACGTGGGTCCCTGCGTCTGATGTTAACGCAGATCGATTGGTTCGGACCTTTCACACAACTCACCCGGCAGACCTGGCCCTGAGGGTCCGGAGTCCCCTCGTAGAGGG
The DNA here is from genome assembly GCA_033576555.1 of Oophaga sylvatica. Lineage (NCBI taxonomy): Eukaryota > Metazoa > Chordata > Amphibia > Anura > Dendrobatidae > Oophaga > Oophaga sylvatica. The sequence goes on from JARQOD010000010.1 coordinate 66,237,832, forward strand.
GGGGGTACTGTCATGGGTGTATCGCCACAAGGATCGTCGCGATTACACACTCTGACTTCTCACAGCTGAGTTGCTGTTTCTTTGTGTTTGGTAATGAGGGAGTTAATTTTACCTAGCTCTTTGCTAAGACTAGGTCCAGCCTCGCCCGGCTGCTTTTGATTATGTTCTAATTAGATTCCTTCATATACCTGCCAGTCTGCTTGTTAGATGCCGGTGAAAGCATTCATGTAGTCTAGCAGACTGGATCGGTTCTGAGAATACTTAAGCTAAGAGCTCCTTAGTTGTTTTTACTCTTATAGCTTATAGTTTATCTCTGAGACCTTAGGTGTTCCTACTGTGTGTGAGTGTTGTATGTAAGACTTTATTTACTTTATTTCTTGTCTTTCTTGTATGTCTTTCTGTTCATTAACCGTTACCTGTTCATTCCCTTTGGTGGTAATTAGGGTCCTTCTTAGGACTAGATTACAGTTGGCAGGGATTGATAGGAGACAGGGTTTACGCTGGTGGCCTGGACCTCTGTACCTTTAACAGTACCTCCAGGTAGAGGGATTAGTTAGGACCCCAGTTTAGGGTCAGCATAGACCCCGGTCACCCTCTAGCCGGAGACAGCGTATAACGGATTCTGTATTGACCCACTGGACTTTCTGTCAGGTAATTCTATGTTATCATATATCTATGCGCATGTTATATTGTATGTTGCCCTTTTGATATAGATTACTGTCATCACATATATATATATCTGCTATACAGCGTGACATCCCCTTACCCAGGACTTCCTGCTCCTGCCTAGTCTCCTCCTCCCCATTACATCATTGTTACTAGGCAGAAACTGAAACAAGAATAAGAGCAAGCCAATCACAGATATAGTAACAACATCACATCTCTCCTCTTCTCACCAAACAAAACAACATTATAACTGGATAACGGTCCAAAAGTTCACATTAGTACGAAGGATTTTTCTTTTTTTTTTCTTTTTACTGCAGAACATAGTCCAAGAGGTGGGCTGGCGGTCTACGATTTGCCCTCGCTGGATAGCGGTGAGACATCACAGTCCCAGATGAACTTTCTGAGTCCCCTGAGGTATCCTCCCTTGGAACTGCTGAGCTCTGGGGATCCGGCAGGACGTCATCGCTATCTGCCTCGTCTGTTTCTGGGACATAGTCGCAAAGTTTTTTAAAATGGGACACGTTCCTTGTGACCTGGCGACCGTGATCTTGAGCAGTAACCATGGTGCCTTTGACTTGTGTGACCTGAAAGGGTTCAGGATAGTATTGTGATGCAAACTTGTCTCTAGGTCTTAGCCTTTTTACCAGGACCCAATCTCCCACCAATACTTCCGGTGGCTTGCAACGATGACTGCTCTTATCTGCATACCTCTTCATCTTCTGTTTGGATATGGCATCCTTAGTAGCAATTGGGGTTTGAACAGGGCTCAGCGGAACGCTCGGGAGTTTGACACGCATAGGCCTGTTGAACAGCGCAGTGGCAGGTGGTATCCCAGTAGTAGAATGGGGTGTAGCTCTGTACTGTCTAAGAAATCTGTGTAACTCTTGCTGTAAGTCCTTGTGCTCCATGGTAGCGATCCTCAAAGTTTTGTTGATTGATTGCATGAACCGTTCCACTTCACCATTGGCCTGAGGCCAGTAAGGAGTTATTTTCCTGTGAGTGAAACCAAGATAGGTTGCGAATGATCGAAAGTCTGTGCTATTAAAAGGTGGTCCATTGTCGGACTTCACTGTTTCCGGTATGCCATATGCCGAGAAGATCTTGTCTAATTTTGGTATAACAGCCCTGGCAGAGGTTGTCGAAACATGTTCAATGACTGGGAACCTCGAATAGTCATCCATGACAACCAGCAGATAGGAGTGATCCGGTAAAACACAGAAATCAACACTAACAGCAGACCACGGGCCCTCTGGCAGGGGTGTCATTTGTAAGGGTGCGCGTCTATGGTCAATTGTAGTTGCTTGGCAAGGTATGCAATTTTCAATGAGTGGCTCTACTTTTTTGTCTAGTCCTGGAAACCAGACTTTCTCTCTCAGTAATTGCTTTGTTTTCACCACCCCTTGATGAGCCTCGTGGGCCAGATCCAGTACTCTGCTTTGAAGTTTCTGGGGTATCACCAGCCGATTGTTACGCAACAGTAGATTTGAATCAGACACGGAGAGATCATGTCGTGCATTAAAGAAGGCTGTCAAGTAGGTTGTTTCATCCGGTGTTTGGAGGCGGGCTTCAGCAAGAAAATTGCTCCAATTTTTAGATCGAACAGTCTCTATAACTAACTGAAGTTGGTGATCGGAATCCACCGTTTGTTGTATTTCCTCCATAGTCATAGCTTTTGGCACAGAATGTGCAACAATAAAATTGATATGTTCCTCTGCAAGGATAGTTGCTGGGATGTCGTCCTTGGTAGTTTGTGGTGTTGGGTGTCTCGAAAAGTAGTCAGCCGGATTACCAGCTCCTGCCTCGTATCTCAACCGAAACTGGTAGTTCTGTAGGCGGAGCAACCAGCGTTCAAGTCGTGGGGGAGGCTTTGAAGAATGTTTGTTGAAAAGCGGAATGAGCGGTTTGTGGTCGCTTATCACTGTGAATTTATGTCCCATAAGGTACAGATGAAAATGAAGGCATCCCCACACAACCGCAAGAGCTTCCCTTTCAGTTTGTGAATAGCGTTGTTCTGTCTCTGTTAAGGCTTTGCTTGCATAGGAAATGGTAGAAACGTTGCCTTCTTTGGACACTTGTGTGAGAATTGCACCCAGGCCCACCGGACTAGCATCCACGATCAGCTCTGTGGACTTTAGAGGGTCAAAATAGGCCATGACGGTGTCGCCAGTCAGACCGGACTTCATGGAATCGAATGCTGCTTGGTGTTCAGTAGTCCATGTCCAAGGAGTGTCTTTTTTCGTGAGTAGTCGCAGGGGTTCGGAGATCGTGGCCAGATCAGGCATAAATCGCCCACAGTACGTGACTAGTCCTAGAAAACTGGAACCTCTGACACATTTTGAGGTTGGCTAGCTGACTTTATGGCAGCAACTTTCTGAGGATCTGCTGAAACTCCTTGATCCGAAAAGATATATCCAAAGAAGCTTGATGACTTTTGGTTAAACTCACATTTTGACGGATTGACAGTTAGATTGCAGGCTTGCAGTCTCTGAAACACTTGCTCTAAGTGACTGTCATGCTCCTCTTGGGTTGTACCATATATAAGAATGTCATCACTGACGTTTAGAACTCCTGCTATTCCAGATAGAACCTGACTGATAGCGTTCTGAAATATTTCTGCCGCAGATGAGATACAAAAGTTCAACCTCTTGAATCGTCGTAAGCCCACATGGGTACTAAAAGTTGTAATGTACCTGGAATCTGGATGCAACTCAAGTTGATGATAACCTGATTTTAAATCAATTTTAGAAAATACTTTTGCACCATTCAGGTCTGTGATAATGTCATCAATAGTGGCGTGATGTGCCTTTCTCTTTGAATAGCCAAATTGGCATGCCGCATATCCACACATAGCCGGATTTTACCAGGCTGCTTTGGTTTTGGTGCAACAACAATGGGCGATACCCAAGGAGTCGGGCCTTCAACTCGTTCAACAACATCAGACGCTTCCAGATCCTGCAGTTCTTGCTCCACAAGTTTGCGGACATGAAATGGGATACGCCTGTGAGGTTGAACAGACGGCTGTATTGACTGGTCAATATGCAATTTTATCTGAACGTCTTTTAGCTTACCGAGACCTTTAAAGAGATTGGGGTATCTCTGCATGATGTGTTGGGCCGAAGGACCTGTGACGCTATTGACCAGGTTGACCAGACCCAGAGATATAGCACTCCTGCAGCTGAAAGCGTGTCTGCGGAGCACTCTACTACATATACAGTGTCGTGATGGACTTCCCGTCAGCTGCAAGTTCTGACTGAAATTTGCCACACAGGGGTAGTGCAGATGCTGAACCATAAGGAAAAATCTTTAGGCTAGTGCTTTGTAGAGCAGGTCTGTTCGGGAGTTGGCTATAGACTGCATTGCTGATGACATTTACTGATGCCCCCGTGTCTACTAGGGCTTCCACCGGACTACCATTTATCAGGTAAAGTCGCCTTGGACTGGTAAGTGCGTGCAGTGTTTGAGATCCCTCTGCAGTCACTGAGAATAGATAAGTACTGTGAGGCTCGTCAGTAAGCTGCAGCGTTTGGATTTTCTGAGACCTGGGTTGTACTGTGGAATGAGGGGATTGTGGTTTGGATCTACACACTTTTGCAAAATGGTTTTGTTTTCCACAATTATGGCAGGTCCCCCCTTTTGCTGGGCAGACATTCTGGTGAGGATACGACCCTCCGCAGTTGTAGCAAGTTGCCCCCTGCATACGAGGCACCGGCGGTCTCTGTGTCAGCTTTGCTATACAAGATGGTGCTTCCGCCTCGCACTCAATGTTCTCTATGAGTTTAGCCTGTTTTTCGGCGGTATCATTTACACGTGCTGTTTCAAGCAGTTTTGCTAAAGTCATGGTGGGATCTCTGAGTGCTTGTCTCTGTAACTTAGAGGAGATGCAGCCTTGTAAAATCTGCATTTGGATCTCTTTGTCGACATCTGTAAATTCACAGTAAGCTGCAAGGTGCCGTAGTCGGACATGATATTCATCAATGCTTTCTGTTGCTGACTGCTTTAATTGTCTAAACTTGAAGATTTCAAATGCTGCATTTCTGTGTGGGGAGAAATACTTGCTTAATGCTGCCTTACTGAGCTCATAGTCTTTGTCTTCTCCTGTATTAGGCAGAGTAGTGAAGATATCATAGACTTGTTCCCCTGCATAATGTAATAGCATGGCTTTCTTCCTGGTATCATCTGATATGTTCATGGCTTGTAGGAATATATCAAAACGCTTCAGCCATTTCTCCCAACATGCTGCTAGGTTAGCTGGGGACTGATGCACATCAAAAGCAGGGAAGGCAGGTAAACAGGCCATTGTTGTAGAGCTGAAATACCTTTAGCTGATCATGAACGCTTCCTCGTCGCCAGTTGTGGTGTTGTTGTGCAGATGAAGGGAACTCCAGAAGGCCACACAGAGATGCTGGATGGTAGGTTTAAACAGCCATACTTTATTTCCGTTCGTCTCTCCTGCTCCCCTTACCCAGGACTTCCTGCTCCTGCCTTGTCTCCTCCTCCCCATTACATCATTGTTACTAGGCAGAAACTGAAACAAGGATAAGAGCAAGCCAATCACAGATATAGTAACAACATCACAACAGCCTCCACTCCTACCTGCTTAAAACTTTTACACAATGCTGTAGAGTCACATCCAAGGTGTGTTAGTAAAATTTCAGCTAAATGGAATCCGTCAGCAGCTTAGTGCTATGTAATCTGGCAGCATTGTGATGTGTGGCCACAGTCCCCGATTGCTGCGATGTATCAATTAGTTTACTGTGGTGACAGAATCAGTTTTCTCTTGCAGTGCTCTGAATGCTGAGCTCTGCATAGCCCAGTCCACACCACTAATTGACAGCTTTCTGTGTACACTCTGCATAGGCAGAATGAGGCTAATAAGTGGTGGGGGCGGTGTTGGACCAGGAGGCACGAGACAACTAGTCCTTTAATAATAATCTCCTGCTTATTAAACACTGATTATATTGAAAGAGCAACAAAAAATCTAGAAAGTGACATTGCTGGAATCAGGGTCTCAGCTCCTGTATCATTCTCCTCTCATTATATAGAAATAAATTGAATGGCTTTTTATCTGAAAATGTTAATGTTAGAAGTGCAGTAATACAGAACTGCCCTCTGCCCCTTCATTTATATTCAATAAAACCCCTTTTAATTTATTTTTAAGAACATTATTAATAGTTTTTTTTATTCCCAGTAGAAAAATTTTACAGCATAAAATAATTCCATATACGGACAAAGTGCTGTAATCCTTTTAGTTCCTTTGCTTAAAAGATTTAATAGGCTTTTAAGAGCAATTGAATAGGTTTTGTAGAGAATGAGGTTTTAAAGTTAATTTAGAAAAGCCTGACGTTTTAACAACTGGTAGTTTTACTTTTTACTCCAACTGAAGAGTCTGAAGACGTCCTAAAATATCAGATTATTTTGTTATTTTTTTTAGATGTTAATTTTTTTTAGTCTTGCTCAAATGTTAAAAAGTGGGGATCATCATTGCAAAAAGGGAAATAAAAAATATTTATTTCTGGAATTTAAGATCCCTTTCTAGGTAACATCTTAAATAAGTTTTACTTCCTATGATTTTATGTGTTTGTCGTTTTTATTTTAGTTTATACTATGTGAAAAAAAAATAAAAATAGTTTTTCATTTGTTTATGGAAGTCAAAAGTGAAAAAACAAAAAGTTAATTCTAGTAAAAACCTCTTATGTACAATTTAGTTTTTTTATATTGGAAAATGTAAATGTAATTGGGTGATTTTTAATTTTTAACAGGACCATGAAGATGTTTACCAGCAAAGCATTAAATTCTAGATAAAATGTGATATGATAGAGTATGGAGCAGGCTATGAAGCTTAAAGGGGTTGCCCCGCTAAAACTAACTCTGTAGACCCTGTGAATCCTCAAATTGTGCACACTGTGCACTGTCAGGACTCTTCGGTGTCAGCGCTGGGAAAGGCAGACCACAATTCGAGGAGATGGACGTGACCTCGCTCAACCAGAAATGGTGGAGCCGGATTGTGGCCGGCAGTATGTAAATAGTATTCTTAGGCTGTGGTTCCACGGTCAGGAAACACAGCGCATTTGACGGAGCGGAAATTTGCCGAGAACCAGACACTATGCATTACCTACATGTGAACAGCGCCCTATACAGGCCTTTATTGTGCAAATGCATATTAAGCAGTCCCCCCCTCCATGAATGGGCAGGTGGTGAGTGGCTGTTAGTTTAGTATTTTGCACCTGTGCTTTGCAAAAACCTTTGCTATATTGGCTGTAGTGCATTTGTTCAAAGACCTGGGCAGGTAAGTGGTGCTGCCCTTTTTTTCTGCTGTATTTTTGAATTTTTGGAGGATTTTAGTCCTCCTTTGTGGCTTTGCTACTAGTTTATGGACAAACAATAAAAACACGACTTATTGAAACCAGCACTTCTATGGAGACCAGATCTACCATGAGATTCGATTTTAAGTATTTTTTGACAACCAGATTGCCAGGTTATTCCCTTTACTGAATAATATCCAGCATGTAAATTGGTGATGAAACGCTTTGAGGCGATCATCATGTGAAATCATGTTTTCAATTTTCATAATTACGGAATTGCTTTTTTCTTATCATTCTGCATCAAAACATTTTTTCCCCTTATGGTAACTAATTACCATTTTTATTTATAAGTTACAGGTTTAGGAAGCTGCATATGAAAACAGTAAAAGTGAAAATCAAAATCGGAAGAGTAGAAAGTCCTGCTTTTTGTATATTTTAAGTCTCATCCAGATGTCCATGCAACACAGTTCGTGTAAGTCGCCTGACCCAAACTTAACAGCCTCATAGAAATATTTGAGGCCATCAAGTGTGGGTTAGGAAACCCACGACCAGTCCATGAATCGTCATCGGTACATGAACCTTGTTGGGCATGCTCAAATAATATGTTCGAGTCCCCGTGGCTGCATGTCTCGCGGATGTTAGACAGCAGCAACACATGCAGGGACTGCCTAACAAACAGGCAATCCATAAATGTGTTGAAGCCGTCAAACAGCCGCGAGCATGCAGCCGCGGGGACTCTAACTCATTTTTTAAGCACGCCGAAGACACTTGGTTAGCACCCAAGCATGCTCAGATAATGCCTTATCCCAGCACGTTCGCTCATCACTACTTACAGCCTAATCGAAATTTTTGTATGTACTGTGAAGTTACGTAAAAATTTAGCGACTTTTGATGTTTTAACGATAGAACCTGCCGTGCTCCACCAGTGGGCAGAGCATGGGTGGGTTGGAGCATGGAAGCAGCCGACTGCCAAATTCATCAAAAGTTATATAAATTTTAATGGCAATACTTATTCCTGAAATGTTACCTAGAGTAGCAATTCTGTTGAGGCTCATGCCATTGAGAAAATGTACTGAATTCCTTAAGTGGCATATGACTATTAATACGTTCGGTGCATTTTATTCCACCACGCCACTTAATTAAAACTGGTTTATGCAACAATTTTAATGAATCTGCACCATAGTCTTATGGATTGACAATAGAGTATTAAATTGAGGAAATGAGAATTTTTTGAGTTGATTTTAACAGGTGAAAAGAATTTTCTTATGCAAAGCAAGGAACCTTTTGATATTCAAAGAGAATATAATTACCCGTTGTGAGATCATTATAAAATTATATCTTGGTTGAGATAAACTTTGTGAAGAACTAAAGAAATTTAATGATATTTACAAGCAAGATATATCGGAATTCATTAATCTGACATTATTTCACACTAGGTAAAAAAAAAGTGAAAAAATGTATATAAAAAAATTATGGAATTCAAAAAATTCCAACATAATGATGGAATACTGAAGTCTTAGACAACATACGATATGAGTGATGAAAACAAAAATGAGGCTCACTGAGGCCATTGTCAATGGATGGGTAGGAGGAGGATTAGAACTTTGTGTCCAGGAGGACCAAGAGCTACCCATGGGCAAACCGGGCTTTGTTAATTGAAACTTTTATGTAAGGTTGGTTTTACAACCAATCCAAATTCCTTGCCCCTAGTCTTAGGCTAATTAGCTGCCATCTTCATTCATCTGTTCCCAGCACCGGTCTGGCGATCTTCTTCAATTTGTGACCTGCCAGATCTCTCCAGTGTTTGATGGGCGAGCCAGAAGTGGCAACTCAATGTAAGTCTATCAGAGACAGAATTAGGCCAGGACAAGGCTCCCATAGACTTACAGCGAAAGCTTGTGACCGTTACTTCTTTCAGTCAGTCAGAAGTTTCGGTCACAAGATGGTAGATCGGGACCATAGCGGCACTGGGAATACAGCAGCAATGTGATATATCAGCCATGTCTGCAGGGAAGTCGCACAGTATCTGCCTCTGCAGTGTGTGAGGCAAGTTGTAGCAGACACATGAAGTACCATGGCAGCTACATGAATTTCTGAGGTAATATTGATCCCATAGATGAGGTAGGAGCTAATACTACACAAGTACACAATGTCTGAGGTGAATATGGAGTAGTATATCAGCCATGTCTACAGGGAGGATTTTTGAGGTAATACTGATTGCCTATATGATGTAGGAGCTGATACTCCACTAGTACACAATGTCTGAGGTGAAAGTGGAGTAGTATATCAGCCATGTCTGCAGGGAGGTCACACAAAAGCTGACTCTGCAGTGTGTGGGGTAAAATGTAGCAAGCACATGAGGGAACATGGCAGCTACATGAATTTCTGAAGTAATATTGATCCCATATATAATGTAGCAGCTGATACTACACTAGTACATAATGTGTGAGGTAAATGTAATGTGAGGTGATAACCCCAGTATTACACTCCCTGAAATTGCAGACATGTTTCATCCAGTGAAAGAAAGAGGAAAAAGACAGTTACCTCCTCTATATCAGCCCCACGCTCCTCACAGTAACACACCAGGCACAGACATACTGTGCTTCCTACTCTTAAAGCAACATCACTCTTGCTTAAAATCTACCTCACTATACAAATAAAGCTGCAGGAGTTAAAGGTCCGCCCCTCCCAAAGTCATGTCCTCCTCCGCTTAGAGCTCCGGTGGTTTCTTTCTGCTAGCAGTTCACTGCAGCATTAAAGAAACACTCCTACCCCATCATTTTTTATATCCTCTTAATATACTGTAGTCACCATATTATACAGCACTGTATACTTACAATTGCTCATTTTGTCTTCCTACCCAGTTAATTCTCTTTTCCATTATGTCTATGACATCACATGATTGAAAACTGACTAGCTGAATCCTTCTAAACTCTGATGAGAAACAGGAGGGCAATTTTCCCTGTATGAGTCATGAGTCACTGCAAAAGTCCCTGGCAGAGAGAAGAGGGAGCAGCTGGGTCAGGAGATGAAGAGGGGAATGATAGATGGAGGGACAAGAGTCTTCCTGTTTCTACATAGTGCAGAGAAAAAAAAAGAATTATCTAGGTAGAAAGGCAAAATGAGCAATTGTAAGTACACAGTGCTGTATAATATGACTGCAATATATTAAGAGGTTAAAAACATTGATGGGAGGAGGAGGATGAGTGCGTCTTTAAATTCCCTTCAGGATCCCTATATTTCATGGTGCTTTTATTTTATGGTTGCCTCTGTTAGAAGTTTAGGGTGGAGTGTGTAGGACTGTCAGATTTTTCAGTCCTCTAACTTTTCCCCCTTTTGTGATAACCAAATTCTATGAGTTATCGCACTTTATGAATACTTTAGTGGCAGTCCCGGCAAGGACAGAACAATCTCTTGCAAAGCTTCGGTGAAGGGATAGCCTCTGATCATTGATTTTTGCAGGGCTTTGTGGTTTAAAAATACAGTAGATTTATTACACGCCTTTTCTGATTTTACAGTGTGTTCTGGACTAGTCCAGCTGATTTTTTTAAAAACTCTGCACTTTAGTAGTAGCACGTGAGTAAAAACAAATTTTGAGCTTTCTAAAGACTGATTTTATCTACTGATGGGTTTCTGAGGATTGACATAACTGATTATGTTTCAAAGCTTTATAGATGGTTCGGCATTAGCTGACGATAACCACATACAGTGGGTACGGAAAGTATTCAGACCCTTTAAATTTTTCAGTCTGTTTCATTGCAGCCATTTGGTAAATTTAAAAAATGCTCATCTTTGTCCTCATTAATCTACACTAGTCTGCCCCCATCTTGACTGAAAAAAACAGAAATGTAGAAATATTTGCAAATTTATTAAAAAAGAAACACTGAAACATCACATGGTCATAAGTATTCAGACCTTTTGCTCAGACACTCATATTTAAGTCACATGCTGTCCATTTCCTTGTGATCCTCCTTGAGATGGTCCTACTCCTTCATTGGAGTCCAGCTGTGTTTAATTAAACTGATAGGACTTGATTTGTAAAGGTGCACACCTGTCTATATAAGACCTCACAGCTCACAGTGTATGTCAGACCAAATGAGAATCATGAGGTCAAAGGAACTGGCCAAGGAGCTCAGAGACAGTTGTGGAAAAGCACAGATCTGGCCAAGGTTACAAAAGAATTTCTGCAGTACTCAAGAGCACAGTGGCCTCCATAAACCTTAAATGGAAGAAGTTTGGGACCACCAGAAGTCTTCCTAGACCTGGTCGTCAAGCAAAAATAGGCAATCATGGGAGAAGAGCATTGGTGAGAGAGGTAAAGAAGTTCCACAAAGTCAACTATTACTGCAGCCCTCCACCAGTTGGGCCTTTATGGCAGAGTAGCCCAACGGAAGCCTCTACTCAGTGCCAGACATATGAAAGCCCTCATAGTTTGCCAAAAAACACATGAAGGACTCCCAGACTATGAGAAATAAGATTCTCTGGTCTGAGGAGACGAAGATAGAACTTTTTGGTGATAATTCTAAGCGGTATGTGTGGAGAAAACCAGGCACTGCTCATCACCTGCCCTATACAATCCCAACATGCTGGTGGCAGCATCATGCTATGGGGGTGTTTTTCAGCTGCAGGGACAGGACGACTGGTTGCAATTGAAGGAAACATGAATGTGGCCAAGTACAGAGATATCCTGGATGAAAGCCTCTTCCAGAGTGCTCTGGACCTCAGACTTGGCCAAAGGTTCACCTTCCAACAAGGCAATAACCCTAAGCACACAGCTAAAATAACAAAGGAGTGGCTTCAGAGCAACTCTGTGACCATTCTTGACTGACTCAGCCAGAGCCCTGACCTAACCCCAATTGAGCATCTCTGGAGAGACCTGAAAATGGCTGTCCATCAACATTCACCATCCAACCTGACGGACCTGGAGAGGATCTGCAAGGAAGAATGGCAGAGGATCCCCAAATCCAGGTGTGAAAAACTTGTTGCATCATTCCCAAGATGACTCATGGCTGTACTAGCTCAAAAGGTGCTTCTACATCATACTGAGCAAAGGGTCTGAATACTTATGACCATGTGATATTTCAGTTTTTCTTTAATAAATTTGCAAAAATTTCTACATTTTTTTTCAGTCAAGATGGGGTGAAGAGTGTACATTAATGAGAAAAAAAATGAACTTTTTTGAATTTACCAAATGGCTGCAATGAAACAAAGTGAAAAATTTAAAGTGGTCTGAATACTTTCCATACCCACTGTAGCGCCGACGTCCCTGCCCTCTGCCAGGCAGGGACGCTGTTCCCCTGCGACAGCGTCCTCTGCCAGGCAGGGACGTCGCCCCCCTTACCCGCGCTCAGCGTCCTCCTTCCGTCCTGCTGGGGCCGCGCGCTCCTTCCCTGCTTCTGGACTTAGGGCGCGCGCCCGCGCGGCTCCCCCGCTCTTAAAGGGCCACGCGCATCTTTCAAAAAGGTTCCCGGCCAATGCCGGAGGACTCCACCCTATATAAAGTACTTCCTCCTTAATGGAGGTGCCCGAGCAATGTTGTTGTTGCACTGTTTAACTCTGCTTCAGCCCTCAGGGTCCGTTACCAGTTACCTGCCTGTTTCCTGCCAGTTTCCTGTCTGCTACCTGCCCGCAAGCCTGCCTGGAGGTTCGGCCGTCACATGCGGTGACCATCGGCAATTCCAGAGACTCTCGCCTGCTCACTTGGGGGCGCTCATCTGCCATCTGCCTGCAAGCCTACCTGGAGGTTCGGCCATCACCTGCGGTGTCCATCGGCTATTCCAGAGTCTCTCGCCTGCTCACTTGGGGGCGCTCATCTGCCATCTGCCTGCAAGCCTACCTGGAGGTTCGGCCATCACCTGCGGTGTCCATCGGCTATTCCAGAGACTCTCGCCTGCTCACTTGGGGGCGCTCATCTGTCATCTGCCTGCTAGCCTACCGGGAGGCTCCACCATCTCAGGTCGTATATACCTGTCCATTCAGAGACTGCCCCGGTCCCTTGTCTGCCTGTTTATCCAGAGACTGCCCCGGTCACTTGCCGTGACTACCTGCCTGTCTACCCAGAGACTGCCCCGGTCACTTGCCGTGACTACCTGCCTGTCTACCCAGAGACTGCCCCGGTCACTTGCCGTGACTACCTGCCTGTCTACCCAGAGACTGCCCGGTCACTTGCCGTGACTACCCGCCTGTTTGTCCAGAGACTGCCCCGGTCACTTGCCGTGACTACCTGCCTGTCTACCCAGAGACTGCCCCGGTCACTTGCCGTGACCACCCGCCTGTTTATCCAGAGACTGCCCCGGTCACTTGCCGTGACCTCCCACCTGTCTGTCCAGAGACTGCCCCTGTCACTTGCAGTGACTTCCTGTCCGTCTCCCGGGCGCCACCCGCTCCTTTACAAGGAAAGCCTCCTTGTATAATAAAGCTCAGAGGTTCCGCCTCCCAGACCCGTTACAGTTTGCTCGGGCCATGGAACCCGGTGGCACCCAAACTCCCTCGCTCTCTGACCTATGTCATGAACTGTCTCGTCAGAGGTCTCAACAGGAGTCCATCCTGGGTCACCTGCAGAATGTTAATTCCCGCCTGGACACCCTGACTACTTCACCAGCAACCACCGCGGGCGCCATGACTCGCAATCCGGCAGTTCCGCTGCTTACCAATTCTGTGGTTTCCGTTCCTGGACTCGACTTTCAGCTCCTCCTCGGTTTGGAGGCGACCCTGCTCTGGCTTGGGGTTTCATTAACCAGTGCACCCTGCAATTTGAACTCCTGGCACACCAGTTTAACTCCGACCGGGCCAAAATTGCCTTCATCATGTCCCATCTCACCGGAGAGGCCCTGGCCTGGCTAAATCCTCTTTGGGAGAGAGAAGATCCTCTGGTGTCTGACCTGTCTGCTTTTCTCTCAGCCTTCCGGAAGGTATTCGACGAACCCGGACGGAAGACCTCCTCTGCATCATCTCTGCTGCGTCTCCGTCAGGGAAGTCTCACCGTGGGTCAATATGCCATACGGTTCCGTACCCTTGCCTCGGAGCTGGCTTGGGATAATGACGCTCTGATATCTGTCTTCTGGGAGGGTCTGTCCGGCCGTATTAAAGATGAACTTGCCGGTCGGGACATTCCAACCTCTCTCGATGACCTAATAACTCTTGCCAATCGAATTGATCTACGGTTCCAGGAGCGCGCTAAGGAGGTCACCCGTGAGAGAGGGTTTCCTCGTCTAGCTCCTTCTTTTCAGAGACCTGTAACTCCTTCCGTTTCTCCTCAGGTACACTCTTCTGAGCCTATGCAAGTCGACCAGACCAAGATGGTCAAAGCCCGTCAGGACTTACGCCGTGCCGAGGGGAGTTGCTTCTACTGTGGCAGTAAGGAGCACCGGATCCGTACCTGCCCAGAGAGGTCGGGAAACGCCTGTGTCTAGGTTCGCTCGGAGAGGTCCACCTAGACAAAAATAAATCCTCTTCATCTCTGCTGCTGTCAGTCTCAATTCTCCTCGGTGAGAACCGTTACTTCGAACTAGCCCAACTTGATTCTGGAGCAGCCGGGAATCTTGTTTCACAGGCTCTAGTAGAAAAATATCGCATTCCTACCAAACCTCTGGTTGAACCAGTATCTGTTGCTGCTGTGGATGGGGGTCTCCTACCAGTCCCATCCAACTTATCACTGAAGCCATAACCCTGCAGGTGGGAATGTTGCACTCTGAGAGCATCTCGTTTCATGTTCTGCCTGGACTCTCTCACGCTTTCTTACTAGGTCTGCCTTGGCTCCAAAAGCATGCACCCGTGCTCGACTGGCAGACTGGAGAGATCCTTCGCTGGGGACAGGACTGTCATAAAACGGTGTTGGTTCCTGTTCATCCCGTCCATCCTTCTCCTACACCAACTAATCTACCAGGGCTCCCGATTCCATATTGGTCATTCGCTGATGTCTTTAATAAAAAGGAAGCAGAGACATTACCCCCTCACAGACCGTATGATTGCCCGATCGACCTGCTACCCGGTACTACGCCTCCTCGTGGGCGTATTTACCCATTGTCCGCTGCTGAGACCAGGTCGATGTCCGAATATATTGAGGAGAATTTGGCCAAGGGATGCATCCGGAAATCCACCTCCCCAGCGGAGAGCAGGTTTCTTCTTCGTAAAAAAGAAAGACGGCTCTCTCCGTCCCTGTATTGACTACAGAGGCCTAAATTTGATCACGGTGAAGAATAAGTACCCTCTTCCGCTCATTCCAGAATTGTTTGATCGTCTGAGGGGGGCTAAAATCTTCACCAAACTGGATCTTCGTGGGGCATATAACCTGGTCTGTATCCGTCGGGGAGATGAGTGGAAGACGGCATTCAACACCCGGGACGGCCACTACGAGTATTTGGTGATGCCCTTTGGTCTCTGTAATGCTCCAGCAGTCTTTCAGGAGTTGGTCAATGACATCTTTCGGGACCTTCTCTACTCCTGCGTGGTGGTGTACCTAGACGACATCTTGGTCTTCTCTCCGGATCTCCAGTCTCACCGGAGGGATGTTCGTCAGGTTCTGCTCAGGCTCAGGCAGAATCACCTCTTCGCCAAATATGAGAAGTGTCTATTTGAGCAGACCTCGCTTCCGTTTTTGGGCTACATCATTTCTCAGACAGGCCTACGAATGGATCCGGAGAAACTGTCTGCCATCGAGAAATGGCCCCGACCGGAGGGGTTGAAGGCCATTCAGCGGTTCCTGGGATTCGCCAATTATTACCGCCTTTTCATACCGCACTTCTCTTCCCGGACTGCTCCAATCTCCGCGCTCACCCGCAAGGATGCTAATCCCAAACAGTGGACGCCCGAAGCAGAGGAGGCCTTTCTTTCTTTAAAACAGGCCTTCTCTTCCGCTCCAGCGCTGCATCGTCCGGACGGCAACAAGCAGTTCTTCCTGGAGGTGGATGCTTCTTCTTCTGGAGCCGGAGCGGTACTTACTCAAAAAACTTCATCCGGGAGGATGGTATCTTGCGGCTTCTTCTCCAAACTCTTCTCCTCTTCTGAGCGCAATTACTCATAGGAGACCGAGAGAGTTATTGGCCATCAAACTGGCATTGGAGGAGTGGCGTTACCTACTCGAGGGGGCTCTTCATCCGGTAATCATTTACACTGACCACAAAAATCTGGCTTACCTCCAGCATGCCAGAGACTTAACCCTCGCCAAGCCCGGTGGTCCTTGTTTTTTGCCCGCTTTGATTTTCTTTTACATTTTCGCCGGCTGACAAGAACATCAAGGCGGACGCCTTGTCCTGGTCCTTCCTGGTGTCGGATCTCGAGGAGGAACCTAACATATCATCGATCCCGCCAGAGTGATGCAGGTGGCTCCCGTGAGTCTAAATCTTCTCCTCCTGGTAAGACGTTCGTATCAGTAACCGATCGGAAGAGAGTCCTACACTGGGGTCATTCGTCTAAACTAGCTGGCCACGCTGGTCAGAGAAAGACCCTCCAGCTCATTACTCGGCATTACTGGTGGCCTACCCTGCACAAGGACGTAATAGACTTTGTTTCTGCCTGTGTCTCCTGTGCCCGCAACAAAGTTCCGAGACACCTGCCTGCCGGCCGTCTTCTTCCGCTTCCTGTACCCGCTGCCCCCTGGCAGCATATAGCCATGGACTTCATAACAGATCTGCCCGTCTCTGCCGGTTGTACGGTCATTTGGGTGGTTGTTGACCGATTTTCCAAGATGGCTCACTTCATTCCCCTGCCAGGGCTTCCGTCTGCACCCGAGTTGGCTAAAGACTTTATCCGCCACATCTTCCGTCTTCATGGTCTGCCTCGTCACATTGTGTCGGATCGTGGGGTACAGTTCACCTCACGTTTCTGGAGAGCCACTTGTAAGTTGCTAGACGTCACCTTGGATTTCTCCTCCGCTTACCACCGCAGTCCAATGGACAAGTCGAGCGAATCAATCAGAATCTGACCAGTTATCTCGGCACTTCGTTAATGCCACCATTCTGACTGGGTGGATCTCCTGCCTTGGGCCGAATTCTCTTACAACAATCACGAGAGCGAATCTTCCTCCAAATCTCCGTTTTTTGCAGTCTTCGGTCAACACCCTCGGATCCCTGTTCTTGTCTCCATCTCTGTGGACAATCCAGCTGCGGAATCTCTGGTTAACGAATTTTCCTCCATATGGGAGAGTACCCGGTCCGCACTCATTCTGTCATCGAGTGCATGAAGAAGCATGCTGACAAAAAACGTCTGGATCCTCCTCAATTCCGTCCTGGGGATAAGGTCTGGCTTTCGTCCAAGTATGTCCGGCTCAAGATTCCTTCCTACAAGTTAGGCCCTCGGTTCATCGGCCCTTTTGAGATCATCAGTCAGATCAACCCGGTGTCTATAAATTGAGACTCCCGGCCAATTTGCGGATTCCTAACTCCTTCCATGTATCTCTCCTCAAACCGGTGGTACTTAACTCTTTTGTTAAATCTACAGGTACACCTCCCGCTCCAGTGTCTGCTGAAGACGAATTTGAGGTAGAGAACATTTGGCCACCAAAAGGGTAGGAAGAAGACCTATTTTCTGGTGGATTGGAAAGGGGTTTGGTCCTGAGGAGAGAACGTGGGAGCCTCGGAGAACATCCATGCCCCTCTCATCCTAGCTAAATTTCTTTCTGGCCTAAAAAAGGGGGGGCCTAGAGGGGGGGTACTGTAGCGCCGACGTCCCTGCCCTCTGCCAGGCAGGGACGCTGTTCCCCTGCGACAGCGTCCTCTGCCAGGCAGGGACGTCGCCCCCTTACCCGCGCTCAGCGTCCTCCTTCCGTCCTGCTGGGGCCGCGCGCTCCTTCCCTGCTTCTGGACTTAGGGCGCGTGCCCGCGCGCTCCCCCGCTCTTAAAGGGGCCGCGCGCATCTTTCAAAAAGGTTCCCGGCCAATGCCGGAGGACTCCACCCTATATAAAGTACTTCCTCCTTAATGGAGGTGCCCGAGCAATGTTGTTGTTGCACTGTTTAACTCTGCTTCAGCCCTCAGGGTCCGTTACCAGTTACCTGCCTGTTTCCTGCCAGTTTCCTGTCTGCTACCTGCCCGCAAGCCTGCCTGGAGGTTCGGCCGTCACATGCGGTGACCATCGGCAATTCCAGAGACTCTCGCCTGCTCACTTGGGGGCGCTCATCTGCCATCTGCCTGCAAGCCTACCTGGAGGTTCGGCCATCACCTGCGGTGTCCATCGGCTATTCCAGAGTCTCTCGCCTGCTCACTTGGGGGCGCTCATCTGCCATCTGCCTGCAAGCCTACCTGGAGGTTCGGCCATCACCTGCGGTGTCCATCGGCTATTCCAGAGACTCTCGCCTGCTCACTTGGGGCGCTCATCTGTCATCTGCCTGCTAGCCTACCGGGAGGCTCCACCATCTCAGGTCGTATATACCTGTCCATTCAGAGACTGCCCCGGTCCCTTGTCTGCCTGTTTATCAGAGACTGCCCCGGTCACTTGCCGTGACTACCTGCCTGTTTACCAGAGACTGCCCCGGTCACTTGCCGTGACTACCTGCCTGTCTACCCAGAGACTGCCCCGGTCACTTGCCGTGACTACCCGCCTGTTTGTCCAGAGACTGCCCCGGTCACTTGCCGTGACTACCTGCCTGTCTACCAGAGACTGCCCGGTCACTTGCCGTGACCACCCGCCTGTTTATCCAGAGACTGCCCCGGTCACTTGCCGTGACCTCCCACCTGTCTGTCCAGAGACGCCCCCGTCACTTGCAGTGACTTCCTGTCCGTCTCCCCGGGCGCCACCCGGTCCTTTACAAGGAAAGCCTCCTTGTATAATAAAGCTCAGAGGTTCCGCCTCCCAGACCCGTTACACCCACTGTAAAAGTGGCACAAGAGACGATCCTCTTCCATTTGGGTTTGGATCTATTTTGCATTATTTTAATAAAACAGCTCATTGTAGTGAAAATCGCCAGGATATGTTATCAGCATATCGTAGTATATATTTTATGGAAGGAGTAAGAACTACACATCTGGGCTTTTATCGGTTTAAAAAAAAAAGGAAAACATTCCTGCCATGTACGTGTAATTAGCCAGATTGTCATGCTCGCAGGTTGTGCACGTGGTTCGTGGATCCACTATACCACTGGGCCTTGCTCACCTAGGAGGGGCGTAGCTAAGCGACTACCTGGTGTTCACTGGAGCTCCTCATGGTGGAGTCAGGCTTGAGCTGCAGGTAGCCGCCAGGTACCAACTTCTAGGCAGTCCTCGGTACTGCAGCTGTTGACTCCAATGGTCATGCATGGAGACATTGACTAGGGCTGACGCTCCATTTAGACTACGCAGGTTCTGCATTGTCAGGCAGAGAGATACTGACATGGAGTTACAGACAGCACTGGTTTCAGAGACTGGTTTTTAGCAGTCTGAATATATGGAGTACATGGTCAGGCACTGGCACACACTGATCAGGGAATGAGATCCAGGCACTGGTCACACACGGACCAGGGGTTCGGGTTCAAGCACTGGCCACACAATGACCAAGTTGTTTGGGTTCAGGATCTAGCCACACAAAGACCAGGGGACCTAACAGCTCACAAGTAGCACACTTCACTCACTAATGACTTAATGTTGCTTAGGCACCTCCTAATTGGGGTTGCTTCCTTTTATCCAAGATGCCTCATCACTATTGGCAGAGGACATCTCAGCAGATGCGCGCACTGCCCCTATAAGAGCACGGTAGCACACGCGCCATACGTGTGCCTCCGGGACAGACACGGGAAGCTAGGAAAACTCTGGAAAACATGCCTTATGGATGGGGCGGGGGAGTATGGAGGGGCGCTGGCATGGGTGTTATGCAGATGTATAGCCAAAAGTGGGTTTTTATATAAAGTATACTATTCAATGCAAAAGTACACAAAAAAAACAAACTTTTTAACAGGATGTTATACACTGCCCTGCGAATGAGAAATGAGTGAATACATTCAAGTAGAAATACGGATCTTTTGTAATTCACTTTTCACGTAGCTTCAGCCAAATTTGACTGCTGACAGTTATTTTTCTTAGCCATAAAAGGCTATCAAAAGGTTTAAAAAAATAACTTATCACCGCTCCAGCCTGTCCATTACTCAGTGTCACTTGTCAGTCTTATCTTCTGATTCACACTGAGCGCTGAAGTCCCTAGGCCTCTCACATTGTCACATTGGGCTGTGACCTCTTTCTCAGATAAGGCCCCTGATGATTCTGTGCATGCCCATCCTGATGTCATTCACAGAACCCTCCCAGGCCTTATAAGAGCTGGAAGTCCTAGCTCAAAGTATGGGGCTGGGGGCTCCAGTGTGAGCAGTGGAGATCAAAAGATGCGATGAGGACCAGACAGGTGGACTGAGAAGCAGAAAGGCGGAGAGGTGAGTGGTTAGGCAAATATGAAGAATTTTTGACGTCTTACGATAATTATGCTTTTAGGTCTGGATAGATCCCAGAGCATAATAAGGGACATTAAATTTGCCGAGAACAACATTGAAAACTCAATTCTTGGGAAACTCAACGCAGATTGGTCAAATTCGAATTTTGCTTGATTAGCTCATCACTCCAGCCAAACAAAAATAGCGGAGCGTTATTTGGGGCTGTTTCAGTAAAGCTATTACTCCATAAAACTATTATAAAAGCTTTGAAAAATAAAAAAAAACGCCAAAAGTGGTAAAAATTTTTGCTACCAGTTTCACTCAGCGTGGCTTTGCATCACCTCCGTCAGGTTCATCCTAAAACGTCAGCGCTTTGTAGGCCAGAAATGCTACTCCAATCAATGACAGGAGTTGCATTTGTGGTGCAGAGCACGGAGGCGCATGCCATTTAGAAGGGGCACCGAATTCTTAAGTGGCACCTTGTATTTTGGCAATAATGTTGGCTATGCTACTTTTGATGAATTGCCCCTTTATGTTATATGGTAGAAATATTGGTGCGTTTTTGAAGCTTGGCCACGCTTGGCATGAGCGGATATTGATGACTTCCCAGCAATTGCGCAGTAAACATGCCTTTATCTTGTATCTTTCACAAATACGGGTTTAATTTTACTTGTTTAGAGTTCCTAAAAATATAAATAATTAGACTTTTATAACAAAGAACTTACATTATTAGTTTAGTACAGAGACAGCTGTGCCTTAGAAGATGTGATTAAAACAATTCCCTGGATACAATGTGTCAGGTATGTCAATCTAATAAGGTTTTTCCATAACACAATTTTATGTAAGAACACCCCGGGGGGTCCATTTCCATTAGAAACAGATGTGTGTATGAGAGTAATCCTATTTACCTGATTATTTTCTTTTGATTAACCCCCTCCGTATGTGCAAGAAAAAGAATGCTGAAGTGTTATCTCTAAATATTAAGGTCTATGAGATATTTTGTACAGTATGGGGTACAGAATGGTTTATTCCCAACGTCTAGTATTCTTTACAAACCGTTCGGTGTTGATTCAGTAGTTTAAAAAAAATCTGCAGTTTCATTTGTTTTTGATTTCTATCCATAAATTAATCCATTTAATATCCTTGTTTATACTTCCCTTCTAATGGACTCGTTAATTATCCCGGATGTGGATTAGCAGCATTGGAAGATGACAAGAGACTAAAGCAAAGGGGCCTTGTGAAAAGACAGAGTTTTCAATATTTCTGAAATAATTCCATTATGGAGTAAAACCGCAACTTAGAAAATTAGTAATTTCAAAAGTTAGACATTTAATAGACTGCTCCCAGGGCATTAATATAACTTATGGATTGTAAAACCATTTTAAAGAGCAAAGCACTCAAATTTTCCAATGTAAATTTCCGTGCTTCGTTTGAGAACCAATGTATCAGAATAGGACGAAAGATGGCAACTCCGAGGAAGTGATAGGTAGAGATGAGCGAATTTGTTCGGATTTTGCCCCCCAAAACTGATTGGGGCATGTTCAAGCCTATTTGACAATATTTGTGCCCAAATGTAAAGTCTTAATGATTGGTCCGAACATATTGGGTATTTCTACTCCCATTGAGTAAAACGTTTGGCTTTTTTAAGAATTTTTCAAAAACAACCCCCAAAAACCGTCTCCCCAAAATCTGAAAAATGGACCCCGGGCCCCCCCACACGCCCTTGATCCCCTCAAGTCTCCTTTTCTATCCCCCCTTTTCCTTTTTCCAAAAAATCAAGACTTTCCGTGTTCCCCCTACTCTACTTCCCGCCCATCAGCTTCAGAACAACGGAGCTTCAAGAAAACTGAAGACCCCCTTTTGACAACCCCCTCAGCCTGCAATAAAGCCCCTTTCGACAACCCCTACAGCCTGCTGATCCTCAGTCTAGCCCTTTGATGACGTCCCCTTTCCCCTAGTGTATCCTAAACCCTCCCTGTGGACTTGAGCCTCGCTGCGGGTTCCTCCTTCGTCTTGTGTCCCCCCTTGTTAAACATGTCTTTGTATTGTTTTTTTCCCCCCTTTTCCCCAAGTAAAGCGCCAGGAAAAATGGCCTATATAAATGTATAAAAATAATAATAAAATTTAAAAAAAAAAAATATTGATTGATCGTTTCAGCCCGAACCCGAAAAAATTTTCCCCTATCTCTAGTGATGGGTTTCCCCGGGTAGTTTGGAAATTTAAAATAAGTACTTTTTTTTTTTTTCTTTTTGCTTCCTTTAGACTTTTTCTGTATTCTTTTCAAAATAGGAAGAGAGATTTGCCTCTGAGGTGAGGAAAAGGGGCCCCAGTGAAAGATGGGGATATTAATCCGGGGCCAAAATTTTTTAAAAAAATTTACCAGTATTTGAGATAATTTAAATCAAACGTTAAGGGGTCTCCCGATTTGAGAAGTTTTTTATAAAATAGTGTATTAAAAGTCAAAAATTTTTTTTTTTGTTTTCGTTTTTGGTAAGGAAATTTGGTTTAAAATTTGAATTCAAAATTTTAAACTTTTCAAATATACGAGTTATGTCACACAAAATATAGTTAAATATGTTAGGGGGGGGGAAAGACGGGGCAATAGGGGCCCAACGATTATGATTCTTTCTCCCCTCCGCCTTCCCCGGGTGATTGCCCGTGAAACGGATAAATTTCCCCCACATGGTTCGTGTGAGCATTTTTTTGTCGGTTTTTTATATACTTGTTTTTTGGGTTTAAGTTTTTTCCCCTTAAAAATTAAATTTTTTTTTGGTTTCCTTGACACCCATTGGCCTTGGGAAAGATTAGAGGACCAATTGTACATTTTTTTGTGTTCCACAGTAAAAATGTTTTTTTTTTTTTTATAAAAAGCAGTTTTTTGTCGCCCCAATTTTAAAGCCCCAAATATTTTTTGGCGAATAAAGCTGTATGAGGGTTTTTTTTTGTGGGACGAGTTTCAATATTTTTGGTATCAATTTTTTTCCCCATATTTTTTGATTGCGAATGAACAAAACCTTTAAAAATTTTTTTTTATTTTTTGTTCCTTCCTTGCGGTAAAATTGATAAGACGTTTTTGACAAGGGGGGGTTTTGATTTGCCCCAAAACCCGGGTTTTTTAAGTTTAAGTTTTGCTATTTTTACCACTAAAAACTAAATTTTTTAAAAAAGAATTTTTTTTTTGTTGCCATATTTGGATGTAAAATTTTTTTTTGCCA
>JARQOD010000010.1:66261440-66362485 GCA_033576555.1 Oophaga sylvatica
GATTTTTTTAAAAACTCTGCACTTTAGTAGTAGCACGTGAGTAAAAACAAATTTTGAGCTTTCTAAAGACTGATTTTATCTACTGATGGGTTTCTGAGGATTGACATAACTGATTTATGTTTCAAAGCTTTATAGATGGTTCGGCATTAGCTGACGATAACCACATACAGTGGGTACGGAAAGTATTCAGACCCTTTAAATTTTTCAGTCTGTTTCATTGCAGCCATTTGGTAAATTTAAAAAATGCTCATCTTTGTCCTCATTAATCTACACTAGTCTGCACCCCATCTTGACTGAAAAAAACAGAAATGTAGAAATATTTGCAAATTTATTAAAAAGAAACACTGAAACATCACATGGTCATAAGTATTCAGACCTTTTGCTCAGACACTCATATTTAAGTCACATGCTGTCCATTTCCTTGTGATCCTCCTTGAGATGGTCCTACTCCTTCATTGGAGTCCAGCTGTGTTTAATTAAACTGATAGGACTTGATTTGTAAAGGTGCACACCTGTCTATATAAGACCTCACAGCTCACAGTGTATGTCAGACCAAATGAGAATCATGAGGTCAAAGGAACTG
This sequence comes from Oophaga sylvatica, assembly GCA_033576555.1. Classification (NCBI taxonomy): domain Eukaryota; kingdom Metazoa; phylum Chordata; class Amphibia; order Anura; family Dendrobatidae; genus Oophaga; species Oophaga sylvatica. The sequence goes on from JARQOD010000010.1 coordinate 66,262,024, forward strand.
GCCAAGGAGCTCAGAGACAGTTGTGGAAAAGCACAGATCTGGCCAAGGTTACAAAAGAATTTCTGCAGTACTCAAGAGCACAGTGGCCTCCATAAACCTTAAATGGAAGAAGTTTGGGACCACCAGAAGTCTTCCTAGACCTGGTCGTCAAGCAAAAATAGGCAATCATGGGAGAAGAGCATTGGTGAGAGAGGTAAAGAAGTTCCACAAAGTCAACTATTACTGCAGCCCTCCACCAGTTGGGCCTTTATGGCAGAGTAGCCCAACGGAAGCCTCTACTCAGTGCCAGACATATGAAAGCCCTCATAGTTTGCCAAAAAACACATGAAGGACTCCCAGACTATGAGAAATAAGATTCTCTGGTCTGAGGAGACGAAGATAGAACTTTTTGGTGATAATTCTAAGCGGTATGTGTGGAGAAAACCAGGCACTGCTCATCACCTGCCCTATACAATCCCAACATGCTGGTGGCAGCATCATGCTATGGGGGTGTTTTTCAGCTGCAGGGACAGGACGACTGGTTGCAATTGAAGGAAACATGAATGTGGCCAAGTACAGAGATATCCTGGATGAAAGCCTCTTCCAGAGTGCTCTGGACCTCAGACTTGGCCAAAGGTTCACCTTCCAACAAGGCAATAACCCTAAGCACACAGCTAAAATAACAAAGGAGTGGCTTCAGAGCAACTCTGTGACCATTCTTGACTGACTCAGCCAGAGCCCTGACCTAACCCCAATTGAGCATCTCTGGAGAGACCTGAAAATGGCTGTCCATCAACATTCACCATCCAACCTGACGGACCTGGAGAGGATCTGCAAGGAAGAATGGCAGAGGATCCCCAAATCCAGGTGTGAAAAACTTGTTGCATCATTCCCAAGATGACTCATGGCTGTACTAGCTCAAAAGGTGCTTCTACTCAATACTGAGCAAAGGGTCTGAATACTTATGACCATGTGATATTTCAGTTTTTCTTTAATAAATTTGCAAAAATTTCTACATTTTTTTTCAGTCAAGATGGGGTGAAGAGTGTACATTAATGAGAAAAAAAATGAACTTTTTTGAATTTACCAAATGGCTGCAATGAAACAAAGTGAAAAATTTAAAGTGGTCTGAATACTTTCCATACCCACTGTAGCGCCGACGTCCCTGCCCTCTGCCAGGCAGGGACGCTGTTCCCCTGCGACAGCGTCCTCTGCCAGGCAGGGACGTCGCCCCCCTTACCCGCGCTCAGCGTCCTCCTTCCGTCCTGCTGGGGCCGCGCGCTCCTTCCCTGCTTCTGGACTTAGGGCGCGCGCCCGCGCGCTCCCCCGCTCTTAAAGGGGCCACGCGCATCTTTCAAAAAGGTTCCCGGCCAATGCCGGAGGACTCCACCCTATATAAAGTACTTCCTCCTTAATGGAGGTGCCCGAGCAATGTTGTTGTTGCACTGTTTAACTCTGCTTCAGCCCTCAGGGTCCGTTACCAGTTACCTGCCTGTTTCCTGCCAGTTTCCTGTCTGCTACCTGCCCGCAAGCCTGCCTGGAGGTTCGGCCGTCACATGCGGTGACCATCGGCAATTCCAGAGACTCTCGCCTGCTCACTTGGGGGCGCTCATCTGCCATCTGCCTGCAAGCCTACCTGGAGGTTCGGCCATCACCTGCGGTGTCCATCGGCTATTCCAGAGTCTCTCGCCTGCTCACTTGGGGGCGCTCATCTGCCATCTGCCTGCAAGCCTACCTGGAGGTTCGGCCATCACCTGCGGTGTCCATCGGCTATTCCAGAGCTCTCGCCTGCTCACTTGGGGGCGCTCATCTGTCATCTGCCTGCTAGCCTACCGGGAGGCTCCACCATCTCAGGTCGTATATACCTGTCCATTCAGAGACTGCCCCGGTCCCTTGTCTGCCTGTTTATATCCCAGAGCGAGACTGCCCCGGTCACTTGCCACTTGTAGAGGGCCGCCGTGACTACCTGCCTGTCTACCCAGAGACTGCCCCGGTCACTTGCCGTGACTACCCGCCTGTTTGTCCAGAGACTGCCCCGGTCACTTGCCGTGACTACCTGCCTGTCTACCCAGAGACTGCCCCGGTCACTTGCCGTGACCACCCGCCTGTTTATCCAGAGACTGCCCCGGTCACTTGCCGTGACCTCCCACCTGTCTGTCCAGAGACTGCCCCTGTCACTTGCAGTGACTTCCTGTCCGTCTCCCCGGGGCCACCCGCTCCTTTACAAGGAAAGCCTCCTTGTATAATAAAGCTCAGAGGTTCCGCCTCCCAGACCCGTTACAGTTTGCTCGGGCCATGGAACCCGGTGGCACCCAAACTCCCTCGCTCTCTGACCTATGTCATGAACTGTCTCGTCAGAGGTCTCAACAGGAGTCCATCCTGGGTCACCTGCAGAATGTTAATTCCCGCCTGGACACCCTGACTACTTCACCAGCAACCACCGCGGGCGCCATGACTCGCAATCCGGCAGTTCCGCTGCTTACCAATTCTGTGGTTTCCGTTCCTGGACCTCGACTTTCAGCTCCTCCTCGGTTTGGAGGCGACCCTGCTCTGGCTTTGGGGTTTCATTAACCAGTGCACCCTGCAATTTGAACTCCTGGCACACCAGTTTAACTCCGACCGGGCCAAAATTGCCTTCATCATGTCCCATCTCACCGGAGAGGCCCTGGCCTGGCTAAATCCTCTTTGGGAGAGAGAAGATCCTCTGGTGTCTGACCTGTCTGCTTTTCTCTCAGCCTTCCGGAAGGTATTCGACGAACCCGGACGGAAGACCTCCTCTGCATCATCTCTGCTGCGTCTCCGTCAGGGAAGTCTCACCGTGGGTCAATATGCCATACGGTTCCGTACCCTTGCCTCGGAGCTGGCTTGGGATAATGACGCTCTGATATCTGTCTTCTGGGAGGGTCTGTCCGGCCGTATTAAAGATGAACTTGCCGGTCGGGACATTCCAACCTCTCTCGATGACCTAATAACTCTTGCCAATCGAATTGATCTACGGTTCCAGGAGCGCGCTAAGGAGGTCACCCGTGAGAGAGGGTTTCCTCGTCTAGCTCCTTCTTTTCAGAGACCTGTAACTCCTTCCGTTTCTCCTCAGGTACACTCTTCTGAGCCTATGCAAGTCGACCAGACCAAGATGGTCAAAGCCCGTCAGGACTTACGCCGTGCCGAGGGGAGTTGCTTCTACTGTGGCAGTAAGGAGCACCGGATCCGTACCTGCCCAGAGAGGTCGGGAAACGCCTGTGTCTAGGTTCGCTCGGAGAGGTCCACCTAGACAAAAATAAATCCTCTTCATCTCTGCTGCTGTCAGTCTCAATTCTCCTCGGTGAGAACCGTTACTTCGAACTAGCCCAACTTGATTCTGGAGCAGCCGGGAATCTTGTTTCACAGGCTCTAGTAGAAAAATATCGCATTCCTACCAAACCTCTGGTTGAACCAGTATCTGTTGCTGCTGTGGATGGGGGTCTCCTACCACGTCCCATCCAACTTATCACTGAAGCCATAACCCTGCAGGTGGGAATGTTGCACTCTGAGAGCATCTCGTTTCATGTTCTGCCTGGACTCTCTCACGCTTTCTTACTAGGTCTGCCTTGGCTCCAAAAGCATGCACCCGTGCTCGACTGGCAGACTGGAGAGATCCTTCGCTGGGGACAGGACTGTCATAAAACGTGTTTGGTTCCTGTTCATCCCGTCCATCCTTCTCCTACACCAACTAATCTACCAGGGCTCCCGATTCCATATTGGTCATTCGCTGATGTCTTTAATAAAAAGGAAGCAGAGACATTACCCCCTCACAGACCGTATGATTGCCCGATCGACCTGCTACCCGGTACTACGCCTCCTCGTGGGCGTATTTACCCATTGTCCGCTGCTGAGACCAGGTCGATGTCCGAATATATTGAGGAGAATTTGGCCAAGGGATGCATCCGGAAATCCACCTCCCCAGCGGGAGCAGGTTTCTTCTTCGTAAAAAAGAAAGACGGCTCTCTCCGTCCCTGTATTGACTACAGAGGCCTAAATTTGATCACGGTGAAGAATAAGTACCCTCTTCCGCTCATTCCAGAATTGTTTGATCGTCTGAGGGGGGCTAAAATCTTCACCAAACTGGATCTTCGTGGGCATATAACCTGGTCTGTATCCGTCGGGGAGATGAGTGGAAGACGGCATTCAACACCCGGGACGGCCACTACGAGTATTTGGTGATGCCCTTTGGTCTCTGTAATGCTCCAGCAGTCTTTCAGGAGTTGGTCAATGACATCTTTCGGGACCTTCTCTACTCCTGCGTGGTGGTGTACCTAGACGACATCTTGGTCTTCTCTCCGGATCTCCAGTCTCACCGGAGGGATGTTCGTCAGGTTCTGCTCAGGCTCAGGCAGAATCACCTCTTCGCCAAATATGAGAAGTGTCTATTTGAGCAGACCTCGCTTCCGTTTTTGGGCTACATCATTTCTCAGACAGGCCTACGAATGGATCCGGAGAAACTGTCTGCCATCGAGAAATGGCCCCGACCGGAGGGGTTGAAGGCCATTCAGCGGTTCCTGGGATTCGCCAATTATTACCGCCTTTTCATACCGCACTTCTCTTCCCGGACTGCTCCAATCTCCGCGCTCACCCGCAAGGATGCTAATCCCAAACAGTGGACGCCCGAAGCAGAGGAGGCCTTTCTTTCTTTAAAACAGGCCTTCTCTTCCGCTCCAGCGCTGCATCGTCCGGACGGCAACAAGCAGTTCTTCCTGGAGGTGGATGCTTCTTCTTCTGGAGCCGGAGCGGTACTTACTCAAAAAACTTCATCCGGGAGGATGGTATCTTGCGGCTTCTTCTCCAAACTCTTCTCCTCTTCTGAGCGCAATTACTCCATAGGAGACCGAGAGTTATTGGCCATCAAACTGGCATTGGAGGAGTGGCGTTACCTACTCGAGGGGGCTCTTCATCCGGTAATCATTTACACTGACCACAAAAATCTGGCTTACCTCCAGCATGCCCAGAGACTTAACCCTCGCCAAGCCCGGTGGTCCTTGTTTTTTGCCCGCTTTGATTTTCTTTTACATTTTCGCCCGGCTGACAAGAACATCAAGGCGGACGCCTTGTCCTGGTCCTTCCTGGTGTCGGATCTCGAGGAGGAACCTAAACATATCATCGATCCCGCCAGAGTGATGCAGGTGGCTCCCGTGAGTCTAAATCTTCTCCCTCCTGGTAAGACGTTCGTATCAGTAACCGATCGGAAGAGAGTCCTACACTGGGGTCATTCGTCTAAACTAGCTGGCCACGCTGGTCAGAGAAAGACCCTCCAGCTCATTACTCGGCATTACTGGTGGCCTACCCTGCACAAGGACGTAATAGACTTTGTTTCTGCCTGTGTCTCCTGTGCCCGCAACAAAGTTCCGAGACACCTGCCTGCCGGCCGTCTTCTTCCGCTTCCTGTACCCGCTGCCCCCTGGCAGCATATAGCCATGGACTTCATAACAGATCTGCCCGTCTCTGCCGGTTGTACGGTCATTTGGGTGGTTGTTGACCGATTTTCCAAGATGGCTCACTTCATTCCCCTGCCAGGGCTTCCGTCTGCACCCGAGTTGGCTAAAGACTTTATCCGCCACATCTTCCGTCTTCATGGTCTGCCTCGTCACATTGTGTCGGATCGTGGGGTACAGTTCACCTCACGTTTCTGGAGAGCCACTTGTAAGTTGCTAGACGTCACCTTGGATTTCTCCTCCGCTTACCACCCGCAGTCCAATGGACAAGTCGAGCGAATCAATCAGAATCTGACCAGTTATCTCCGGCACTTCGTTAATGCCCACCATTCTGACTGGGTGGATCTCCTGCCTTGGGCCGAATTCTCTTACAACAATCACGAGAGCGAATCTTCCTCCAAATCTCCGTTTTTTGCAGTCTTCGGTCAACACCCTCGGATCCCTGTTCTTGTCTCCATCTCTGTGGACAATCCAGCTGCGGAATCTCTGGTTAACGAATTTTCCTCCATATGGGAGAGTACCCGGTCCGCACTCATTCTGTCATCCGAGTGCATGAAGAAGCATGCTGACAAAAAACGTCTGGATCCTCCTCAATTCCGTCCTGGGGATAAGGTCTGGCTTTCGTCCAAGTATGTCCGGCTCAAGATTCCTTCCTACAAGTTAGGCCCTCGGTTCATCGGCCCTTTTGAGATCATCAGTCAGATCAACCCGGTGTCCTATAAATTGAGACTCCCGGCCAATTTGCGGATTCCTAACTCCTTCCATGTATCTCTCCTCAAACCGGTGGTACTTAACTCTTTTGTTAAATCTACAGGTACACCTCCCGCTCCAGTGTCTGCTGAAGACGAATTTGAGGTAGAGAACATTCTGGCCACCAAAAGGGTAGGAAGAAAGACCTATTTTCTGGTGGATTGGAAGGGGTTTGGTCCTGAGGAGAGAACGTGGGAGCCTCGGGAGAACATCCATGCCCCTCTCATCCTAGCTAAATTTCTTTCTGGCCTAAAAAAGGGGGGCCTAGAGGGGGGGTACTGTAGCGCCGACGTCCCTGCCCTCTGCCAGGCAGGGACGCTGTTCCCCTGCGACAGCGTCCTCTGCCAGGCAGGGACGTCGCCCCCCTTACCCGCGCTCAGCGTCCTCCTTCCGTCCTGCTGGGGCCGCGCGCTCCTTCCCTGCTTCTGGACTTAGGGCGCGTGCCCGCGCGCTCCCCCGCTCTTAAAGGGGCCGCGCGCATCTTTCAAAAAGGTTCCCGGCCAATGCCGGAGGACTCCACCCTATATAAAGTACTTCCTCCTTAATGGAGGTGCCCGAGCAATGTTGTTGTTGCACTGTTTAACTCTGCTTCAGCCCTCAGGGTCCGTTACCAGTTACCTGCCTGTTTCCTGCCAGTTTCCTGTCTGCTACCTGCCCGCAAGCCTGCCTGGAGGTTCGGCCGTCACATGCGGTGACCATCGGCAATTCCAGAGACTCTCGCCTGCTCACTTGGGGGCGCTCATCTGCCATCTGCCTGCAAGCCTACCTGGAGGTTCGGCCATCACCTGCGGTGTCCATCGGCTATTCCAGAGTCTCTCGCCTGCTCACTTGGGGGCGCTCATCTGCCATCTGCCTGCAAGCCTACCTGGAGGTTCGGCCATCACCTGCGGTGTCCATCGGCTATTCCAGAGACTCTCGCCTGCTCACTTGGGGGCGCTCATCTGTCATCTGCCTGCTAGCCTACCGGGAGGCTCCACCATCTCAGGTCGTATATACCTGTCCATTCAGAGACTGCCCCGGTCCCTTGTCTGCCTGTTTATCCAGAGACTGCCCCGGTCACTTGCCGTGACTACCTGCCTGTTTACCCAGAGACTGCCCCGGTCACTTGCCGTGACTACCTGCCTGTCTACCCAGAGACTGCCCCGGTCACTTGCCGTGACTACCCGCCTGTTTGTCCAGAGACTGCCCCGGTCACTTGCCGTGACTACCTGCCTGTCTACCCAGAGACTGCCCCGGTCACTTGCCGTGACCACCCGCCTGTTTATCCAGAGACTGCCCCGGTCACTTGCCGTGACCTCCCACCTGTCTGTCCAGAGACTGCCCCCGTCACTTGCAGTGACTTCCTGTCCGTCTCCCCGGGCGCCACCCGGTCCTTTACAAGGAAAGCCTCCTTGTATAATAAAGCTCAGAGGTTCCGCCTCCCAGACCCGTTACACCCACTGTAAAAGTGGCACAAGAGACGATCCTCTTCCATTTGGGTTTGGATCTATTTTGCATATTTTAATAAAACAGCTCATTGTAGTGAAAATCGCAGGATATGTTATCAGCATATCGTAGTATATATTTATGGAAGGAGTAAGAACTACACATCTGGGCTTTTATCGGTTTAAAAAAAAAAGGAAAACATTCCTGCCATGTACGTGTAATATAGCCAGATTGTCATGCTCGCAGGTTGTGCACGTGGTTCGTGGATCCACTATACCACTGGGCCTTGCTCACCTAGGAGGGGCGTAGCTAAGCGACTACCTGGTGTTCACTGGAGCTCCTCATGGTGGAGTCAGGCTTGAGCTGCAGGTAGCCGCCAGGTACCACTTCTAGGCAGTCCTCGGTACTGCAGCTGTTGACTCCAATGGTCATGCATGGAGACATTGACTAGGGCTGACGCTCCATTTAGACTACGCAGGTTCTGCATTGTCAGGCAGAGAGATACTGACATGGAGTTACAGACAGCACTGGTTTCAGAGACTGGTTTTAGCAGTCTGAATATATGGAGTACATGGTCAGGCACTGGCACACACTGATCAGGGAATGAGATCCAGGCACTGGTCACACACGGACCAGGGGTTCGGGTTCAAGCACTGGCCACACAATGACCAAGTTGTTTGGGTTCAGGATCTAGCCACACAAAGACCAGGGGACCTAACAGCTCACAAGTAGCACACTTCACTCACTAATGACTTAATGTTGCTTAGGCACCTCCTAATTGGGGTTGCTTCCTTTTATCCAAGATGCCTCATCACTATTGGCAGAGGACATCTCAGCAGATGCGCGCACTGCCCCTATAAGAGCACGGTAGCACACGCGCCATACGTGTGCCTCCGGGACAGACACGGGAAGCTAGGAAAACTCTGGAAAACATGCCTTATGGATGGGGCGGTGAGTATGGAGGGGCGCTGGCATGGGTGTTATGCAGATGTATAGCCAAAAGTGGGTTTTTTATAAAGTATACTATTCAATGCAAAAGTACACAAAAAAACAACTTTTTAACAGGATGTTATACACTGCCCTGCGAATGAGAAATGAGTGAATACATTCAAGTAGAAATACGGATCTTTTGTAATTCACTTTTCACGTAGCTTCAGCCAAATTTTGACTGCTGACAGTTATTTTTCTTAGCCATAAAAGGCTATCAAAAGGTTAAAAAAATAACTTATCACCTCTCCAGCCTGTCCATTACTCAGTGTCACTTGTCAGTCTTATCTTCTGATTCACACTGAGCGCTGAAGTCCCTAGGCCTCTCACATTGTCACATTGGGCTGTGACCTCTTTCTCAGATAAGGCCCCTGATGATTCTGTGCATGCCCATCCTGATGTCATTCACAGAACCCTCCCAGGCCTTATAAGAGCTGGAAGTCCTAGCTCAAAGTATGGGGCCTGGGGGCTCCAGTGTGAGCAGTGGAGATCAAAAGATGCGATGAGGACCAGACAGGTGACTGAGAAGCAGAAAGGCGGAGAGGTGAGTGGTTAGGCAAATATGAAGAATTTTTGACGTCTTACGATAATTATGCTTTTAGGTCTGGATAGATCCCAGAGCATAATAAGGGACATTAAATTTGCCGAGAACAACATTGAAAACTCAATTCTTGGGAAACTCAACGCAGATGGTCAAATTCGAATTTTGCTTGATTAGCTCATCACTCCAGCCAAACAAAAATAGCGGAGCGTTATTTGGGGCTGTTTCAGTAAAGCTATTACTCCATAAAACTATTATAAAAGCTTTGAAAAATAAAAAAAAACGCCAAAAGTGGTAAAATTTTTGCTACCAGTTTCACTCAGCCGTGGCTTTGCATCACCTCCGTCAGGTTCATCCTAAAACGTCAGCGCTTTGTAGGCCAGAAATGCTACTCCAATCAATGACAGGAGTTGCATTTGTGGTGCAGAGCACGGAGGCGCATGCCATTTAGAAGGGGCACCGAATTCATTAAGTGGCACCTTGTATTTTGGCAATAATGTTGGCTATGCTACTTTTGATGAATTGCCCCCTTTATGTTATATGGTAGAAATATTGGTGCGTTTTTGAAGCTTGGCCACGCTTGGCATGAGCGGATATTGATGACTTCCCAGCAATTGCTGCAGTAAACATGCCTTTATCTTGTATCTTTCACAAATACGGGTTTAATTTTACTTGTTTAGAGGTTCCTAAAAATATAATACATTAGACTTTTATAACAAAGAACTTACATTATTAGTTTAGTACAGAGACAGCTGTGCCTTAGAAGATAGTGATATAAAACAATTCCCTGGATACAATGTGTCAGAGTATGTCAATCTAATTTAAGAGTTTATCCATAACACAATATACTGTAAGAACACCGGGGGATCCATTCCATAAGAAACAGATGTGTGTATGAGAGTAATCCTATTTACCCTGATTATCTCATCTGATTATCCCCCTCCGTATGTGCAAGAATAAAAGAATGCTGAAAGTGTTATCTCTAGAAATATTAAGGTCTTCATGAGATATTCTGTACAGTCAGTGGGGTACAGAATGGTTTATTCCCCAACGTCTAGTATTCTTTACAACCGTTCGGTGTTGATTCAGTAGTTAAAATAAATCTGCAGTTTTCATTTGCTTCTTGACTTTCTACTCCATAAATTAATCCATTTAATATCCTTGTTTATACTTCCCTCTTCTAATGAGACTCGTTAATTATCCTGGATGTGGATTAGCAGCATTGGAAGATGACAAGAGACTAAAGCAGGCGCCTTGTGAAAAGACAGAGTTTTCAATATTTGCTGAAATAATTCCATTATGGAGTAAAACCGCAACTTAGAAAATTAGTAATTTCAAGAGTTAGACATTTAATAGACTGCTCCCAGGAGCATTAATTATACACTTATGGATTGTAAGCTACCATTAAAGAGCAAAGCACTCAAACTTTTCCAATGTAATTCCAGTGCTTCGTAGAGAACCAATGTGATTCAGAATAGGACGAAAAGATGGCACTCCGAGGAAGTGATAGGTAGAGATGAGCGAATTTGTTCGGATTTTGCCCCCAAATCTGATTGGGACATGTTCAAGCCATATTTGAACAATATTGTGCCGAATGTATGTCTTATGATTGGTTCCGAACATATTGGGTAATTTCTACTCCCATTGAGTAATGACGTTTGGCTGTGTTCAACGAATTTTGCAAAAACAATCCACAACCTGTCTCCTCCATACATCTGTAACATGGACTCCCGGACCTACCCACACGCAACCTTCGATCCTCTCAAGATCTCCTTCTCTACTCCCCCCTTATCTCTTCTTCCCATAACCACATACAAGACTTCTCCCGTGCTTCCCCCATACTCTGGAACTCTCTGCCGCAACACATCAGACTCTCAGCAACAACGGAGACCTTCAAGAATAACCTGAAGACCCACCTCTTCTGACAAGCCTACAGCCTGCAATGAAGACCCACCTCTTCGACAAGCCTACAGCCTGCAATGATCCTCAGTCTACTGAACCATTGCATGACCAGCTCTACCCTCTCCTAGTGTATCCTCACCCATCCCTGTGGACTGTGAGCCCTCGCATGCAGGGTCCTCTCTCCTTCTGTACTTGTGTGTCCCTTGTCTAACACATGTCTATTGTACTTGTCTATACTTCCCCTTTTCACATGTAAAGCGCCATGGAATAAATGGCCTATATAAATGTATAATAATAATAATAATAAAATAATAATAAAAACAATATTTGATTCCGATCGTATTCAGAACCGAATCCGAACAATTTCCCTCATCTCTAGTGATGGGTTTCCCAACTGGGTAGTTTGGAAATTTGCAATAAGCTACTCTTCCTTTTTTCAAGCTTCCGTAGCTCCTCCTTTATGACCTTTTTCTGTATTCTTCTTCAACACATAGGAAGCATGAGATTTGCCTACTGAGGTGAGCAGAGAAGAGACCCCAGTGAAAGATGAGGGATATTAAATCCAGGCCAAATTTTTTAAAAATCTGACCACTGTCACTTTGAGATAATAACTCAAACGCTTCAATGGATCTCACCGATTCTGAGAATGTTTTTTCATAAAATAGTGTACTTCATAAGTCATAACATTTTTTCAATATGACTTGCGTTTATTGGTAATGGAAATTTGGTGAAAATTTTGAAACTTACCAAATTTTCAAACTTTTCAATATTCATACAGAGTTATGTCACACAAAATATAGTTAATATATGTTAGGGGGGTGTCTGATCAGCATGCAGGGGCAATAGGGGCCGAACTAGATTACTGATCTCTTTCTCCTCTGCCGCCTTCCGTGGGTGATTGCCAGTGAAACGGATAAGATTCTCCCCTACACTGGTTCGTCGTGAGCACTTTTTGTATGTCGTTGTTATATACTTGTTTATTGGTGCTTTAAGTTTTTATCCTTCAGACATTAAAAGTTACGTTTTATGGTTCCTATGCTACACACCATTGGTCCTTGGGAAAGATTCAGAGTGACCATATTAGCTACATTTATTGTGCTGCTATCACACAGTAAAAATGTTTTTTTTTTGTTATAAAAAGCAGTTTTTTGTCGCCAAATTCTGAAAGCCAACTTATTTTTTGGCGAATAAAGCTGTATGAGGGCTTATTTTTTGTGGGACGAGTTGCAAATATTTTTGGTATCAATTTGTTGCACAGAATATTTTTTGATTGCAGAATGAACAAAACCCATTCAATTATTGTTTTTATTTTTTGTTCCGTTCACTATGCGGTAAAATTGATAAGACCAGTTTGTTTGACAAGTTGGTACGATTACAGCGAAACCAGATTTATATAGTTTAATGTTTTGCTATTTTTACACACTAAAAACTAAATTTTATAAAAATGAATTTGTTTTTGCATTGCCATATTCTGAGAGCTGTAACTTATTTTTTTGCCAAATGAGTCTACATCAGTGTGGTCTGCGTGCTACATGACCTGCAAGGGTACCTGACCACACCACCAAGCACAGGACTCATTGTTTTGCATGGACCAAGGAGCATCTACGCTGGACGAGGGACCAGTGAGCCTCAGTGCTGTTCATTGATAAAAGTCAGGCTGGGCAGAAATAATGGCTGCCAACAATGTTGGACACGTCAAGGAGAACGCTTTACATAAGCCACTATTGTCACCAGATGAGCCATTGGTGATGTGAGTGTGGGCAGCTGTGTCTAGTCAATACAGAACTGCCCTACACTCTGTGAATTGTAAAGTGACAAGCCCCTACTACTTGAATAACCTCATTAATTTACTCATTGTGCCTCTGCATGAACAACACAGGCCTAATTTCATCTTCATGGAGGACAGTGCTCCAGCTCCTCGAGGTTGCATCTTTAGGGAACGGCTGCTGTTGACTGGGGTACCTCAAATGGAGTGGCCTGCAGTTTCTACAGAGCTGAATCCCATAGAAAACCTATGTGATCAGCTGAGTTACCATGAAGAGGCTCGTAACTCTGTACCCTAGAACCTCAATGACCTGAGGGCCGCCCTTCAAGAAGAGTGGGATGCTATACCTCACCAGACAATAAAATTGAATTATGAACAGCATGAAATGTCGTTGTCAAGCTGTAATTTATGCTCAACGCCACATGACAAGTTATTGAGAGAAATTTACCCACCACTGTTCGCTTTTGCTTCAATAAACACTGTTTGACATAAAGAAATCACCATTGCATGCTTCTATTTAAATGCCCTACTTTAATGATAAAAATATCACTGTAGCGTGAACGTTTTACGTTTTCCATAAATTTCACCCAAAAGCCAAATATCTCCAACATTTTGTGAGTAGTATACATGAGCCCACCAGTCCCAAGATAAATAACTTTATGAATGCAGCTCACAGATGCAAACTGTGGGATGGTTTCAAAGTAGTTGTAGCTGTAGCAGAAGATTGAAGATTCTAGGATCTTTGTGGATGCCGGAACCATTAATCTATGAATAGAAGCCTTGATCAGCACTATGGCTGTGTACCATACTGTATTGTGAGACAGATCTGTGCCAGAGTGAAGTAGGTGCAGCTGAAGTGACTGCCAGCAGACTGTCGTAGGTACAAGTAAAATGTTGAAAATGTCAGTTAACTGCTATATACTAGTTGTCTACCTCTATTCAAGCCTGCTGCCTTTTGAAGTGATTCAAGAACCAAGCTCATTGTGGTAGTCCAGACTATCTGCACACACATTTCATGAATTTTAGAATGACATTTAAACTTTTAGAAACCTTATCCAGTAAAGTGGACATGGTGGGTAGCATAATCTTGATTGTTCTGTTATTTCATGTAATAGGGATCTTTGATACAAACATGACCCTGCCTCCTGTAAAACCAATCAAAATTGCACAAATATATTTCACATCCATTACAATGACAAGATGACCTGTGTGGTTTTAATTGTCAAGTCTGAATTACAGACTAAATCTAGTATCGTTCCTAGTATTAGCATCTCAGCTTCATGAAACTGCCCTCCTTTGAGTCTATGATTGTGTGTCATTTATGTATTCATTGGAATGTGACTTTCGGCTTGCAAACAGTGAATAAGTCAAGTTCTCTTGTCAAAGTGACTTATCACAGAAGGGAAAGGGAACAGAGAAGCGAGTGCTAGGAACTAGACAACTTCAAAAAAATTGTGAATGACATTCAATCTCAAACTTTAGATTTACATAGGAAAAATGAAATAGGTGATTTACTTTCAAAGCTAGTAAAAATATACTGATAAACCTTTTTTCGTGACTGGAAAACTCCTGAAAATTAAACTTGCCAATTGTTTAAGAGAACACATAATGAAACTATTAACATTGCACCATCTGTTATCTGCTTAACACATTCCTCTCCAATATGAGTCTGCAGTAGTTGTGTACTCTAATTGCAAGTCCAAAAGTCTAAAAGTTAAGTATAAAATTGACTTCTGCAATTTAGGAGTTGGAACCTTATAACCACACCATGATGCACCAAGCAAGCCCTCGTGACAAAACTGCAGAGGCGGTGAAACGTGCGTTGAGGTGTGGTGAACATTCCCTGAAACCCTTCCATCATGGTAACAGATAATAAATCTAGGCATTAATCCATGTATTCACCATGATCTACACGTGCATTGCTTGCATGGCAATCTAGCCATTGCATCTCTAAATACATGATAACACCTGTGCAGCCATAATAGTGTTGTGAACACCTAGCATTACTTAGATCTATGAACCTATTATGATTTACCTATGTAAATATATCTTTTGACACTAGGTTCGATAATTTCATACCTACAGTTCATATCTACACTGGTTGTTCATGTGGTATTTATTCCAGATTTACCCTTACAGGATGTATTGGTTTGTCTTTTTTGGGTTTCTGTATATATAGTTCATGTTGACCGTGAGTATACTACTCCTCTAGTTATTATATTTTGCATTATATTTATGACTATTTAATAAAATTTTATATTTTTAACTATATTTGATCATGCTGCTCCGTCAATGACACTTTAGGTATATTATGCAGCAAGCGCCTGTACTTGGTTTGAACAGTCATGTGTTGACAGAGTCTCTTTAAAAAGTAAGAGAAGAGTGGCACTCACCGTCCTTGAAATTCACTTTATTGTGGCAATTTTAAAACATCCAGGACAGGAGAGTTTTCAGTGGAACAAAGAGCTGGACAATGATCGTTTCACGCACAAGCGCTTCAACAGGTCCTGTTGAAGCGCTTGAGCGCAAAATGATCATCATCCAGCTCTTTGTTGCACTGAAAACTCTCACAGTTCCTGCTCCAGGTCAGCAGGGGGCGCTCTAACCCGACTTCAGGAGAGGTACTCTCTGGTCAGAAGCAGGAAGTTAGTAGTTAGTTGGAACCTGAACAGCATTGTGACAGGACGTGTAGAGAGGAGCTGGGGGACAGGAGCTGCAGCTGAGCTCACCCCCAGGCATGAGCACAGAGATTGGGCCCGGAGCCCGAGGCTGTGTGGGTACTAAAGCCCCAGCAGCAGAATCCAGAGGGCAGAAGACCGCAGATCCTCTGTCCCCAACTGAAACTCAAAGACACAGCAGCATGTGTGAGCCGAAGACACCATACAGGAGCGATCCCTGAAGCAGGCTACAGTTGCCTGTCATGCGAGTGGAGTTCTACCTAAGTAGCAGACAGAGAGAGGAACTTGAATAGAGTGTACAGCAGCAAGTACCTCAGAGAATAGCACTAGAAAAGAGGCCTCACAACTCACCTGAATAAGGAGATACCCAAATTGCTTTCAGGCTGACCGACTCCAGAAACATCTGTAACCTGAGCCCCAGACTGTACCTGCACCACATTCACCTCCAACATTATCTTTAATATCCTAACTGCCCTGGGACATAGCTCTGCCTGTGGAGGGCTGAACCAACTCTGCTGCATCAACAACTGTCCCAGTGGACTGAATCTGCAGCGTCGGCTAACATTTATTGCTGAGTACCACAGGTGGCGTCACGAACACTATTACAAACTATTGTTTTCCTTTTTCATCATCATCATCCCCTTTTATTGGACGCCCAGGTCCACGAACCGGGTCACTGCTGCCATGACACTGCCCCTTTAAGAAGCGGCCCGGTACAGAGTATTCCCACTGCCCTGGCTGGCGCTCCAGATGTTTTAAAATTGCAGCAATAAAGTGAATTTCAAGGACGGTAAGTGCCACTCTACTCTTAATTTTTGCATTGACTCTGGCATTGTTTTTTCATGAGTGGGCACCCGGGACTACGATTTGGGCAGCCATAAATCTGTTTGGATAATCATTAATAGCCAAGCACTGGTGTCGCAGTGGTGCGGATCGTCTTGTTTGAATTGGAATTTCGAGAGTCCCTTTAAGTTGTCTCTTGAGCAGCACAAAGCTTTTCAGTCTTTCACTTTTAGGTTTCTGGCAGGGTGACAGTTTTGGTGAGTAGCAGATATGTAGTATTAGTAAAACAGCACAAGGTCTTCTATCAGTGGCTTGTGCAAATACAGTGATAGCAGTGTAGACTCAAAAAAAAAAGATAATCGGGTATTTAAACAAGCACACAGCCATGGCCAGTGAGAGCCATGATTAGGATTACTGATCTGAAAACAGTCAAAGATTTTGCAAGATTTAAAACAGGAGCTGAGAGGGAGAGGGAGGGAGGAGAGCAGCTAACTGCTGCATAAAAATCAGAGGTCGGGATAAAGGTGGCTGATCTATTATGATTTAACCCTTCCCATGTAAAGTAACTAATGTAAATACTCTACCAGGCACTAGTGGCCAAGCTCCGTGAAATACCAGCTGTACACTATGTAAAATAAAATCTCTCATTGCAGGAAACCAAAGCAGATAGAAAAAGCAAGTCAACTGCTAACTTGCTTATTTTTATGCTTTTTTAACAAATGCAATTCAATAAGTTGATGTTACCTGGTAATATTTCCCATGTGTGACTGATATTTTGTATATGCTTTACACTTGTGTGAATTGAGGGCTTTTCATTTGTTACATTTTTAGGCCTCTTATTACATTTAAAACCCTAACACGAAATTCCCTTAGAATGTTAATCATTTTTCATATATTTTTTGCAAGAATTTTTTGGTGTTGTGTTTTCTTTTGTTATTGTATTTTTATTTGTAATTTGCATTTTTTTGTCCTATAGAAAAGACTAAAAAAAAATACAGAAAATTATTCTGCATGTCAAGGATATTTTTTTTATGCCACTATTTTTTGTAAAACACCAAATACTTGGATTTTGCCAAGCCACGTAAATGATTTTATATTTCCAGTTACTTGCGATGAAACGTTCTAAACTAAATACAGTAAACCTTCCAAAAAGACAAGATAAAATAAATTAAACCATTAGAAGTGTATTCTGGTGAATATAATTATAGAAAAAAAAACTACTGAGGTTAAGATAAAAGCAAATCTATTATACTGCCAGCAAAGTTAAGTATGGTACACTGTGTTTTCCTTTGCACTTTCCATTGCATCCAACCAGTTACAAAGTGCATACAATTATACCTCTGGCGTTATATCATGCTGATGCAGGCTGTGTTCATAAGAACACCACAGGAGCATTCTCATTTTATCTTCACAGTTATAAGAAGCACCTGTGAGAGTGTGATACAATATAATGAGACCAGATAAGAGAAGCAGCCTTCTATGAAATAAGTAGGCTACAGTTATCAGACTGTATCTGCTAAAGATAAGGTGAAGTTAAATTAGTAAAGGAACACAGGAAAGGAAGATCAACTAGAAATAAGCTACTGCACAAAAAGCATGATCTATGGTGAATAATTATGTTTTCTAGTAGAACATTTTTGTTACATATGTAGCATTTCTTTAACCTGTTGAGGATCAGTTCTGTTGTAATATATTTTTTAGATTTTTGTAGCTGATAATGTTCTGTGGATTTTTTTGTTGGCAGAGTTGTACTTTCTTTAGGTGATATTTCTTGGTGACTATGCTTTCTGTGGATTTTTTTGTTGGCAGAGTTGTACTTTCTTTAGGTGATATTTCTTGGTGACTATGCTTTCTGTGGATTTTTTTGTTGGCAGAGTTGTACTTTCTTTAGGTGATATTTCTTGGTGACTATGCTTTCTGTGTATTTTTTGTTGTTGGCAGAGTTGTACTTTCTTTAGGTGATATTTGTTGGTGACTATGCTTTCTGTGGATTTTTTTGCTGGCAGAGTTGTACTTTCTTTAGGTGATGTTTCTTGCTGACTATGCTTTCTGTGGATTTTTTTGTTGGCAGAGTTGTACTTTCTTTAGGTGATATTTCTTGGTGACTATGCTTTCTGTGGATTTTTTTTGTTGGCAGAGTTTTACTTTCTTTAGGTGATGTTTCTTGGTGACTATGCTTTCTGTGGATTCTTTTGTTGGCAGAGTTGTACTTTCTTTAGGTGATATTTCTTGGTGACTGCTTTCTGTGGATTTTTTTGTTGGCAGAGTTTTACTTTCTTTAGGTGATATTTCTTGGTGACTATGCTTTCTGTGGATTTTTTGTTGTTGGCAGAGTTGTACTTTCTTTAGGTGATATTTGTTGGTGAGTATGCTTTCTGTGGATTTTTTTTGTTGGCAGAGTTTTACTTTCTTTAGGTGATGTTTCTTGGTGACTATGCTTTCTGTGGATTTTTTTGTTGGCAGAGTTGTACTTTCTTTAGGTGATATTTCTTGGTGACTATGATTTAGTGCTTAACTCCTTCACCCAGAAGCCTGTTTTCACCTTCATGACCATGCCAATTTTTTCCCAATTCAGACCAGTGTAACTTTATGAGAACTCTGGAACACTTCAACGGATCCCACTGATTCTGAGACTGTTTTTAGTGACATAATGTACTTCATGATAGTGGGAAAATTTGTTTGATATTTTTTGCGTTTATTTGTGAAAAAAAAATCTGACGTGACTTACAATGTAACGTCCGTTACTCTAACTAGCTAAAAATGGAAAGTCCCCTGGTACAGACAATCAGCAGTGATACTGATCAGAGTGCTGTCGCAAAGGGAAGAGCACGATGCCGTGCACATGAAAAAAGGGCTAAAATAAAGTATGCAAAAAATACAATTGGGAGTGGGGTGGATTGGGAGTGGGGGGTTATCGTGAGCTGGGACAGGGATTGGGGAACTGTTGCTGTTGTGATCACAGATCAGTCACACAGCAGTCAGCACACAGCACAAATCGCAGAAGACACATCACTGGATGGCATTAGGCAGGAGTTTGCTGGAGGATCGCACTGGCCACAAATGATTTTTCCTCTCAGGTACACAGAGGGGGTACACAACTGCTCTGCATGCCAATTCTGAGGTAAAGATGGCATGCAGAGCGGTGATCACTCTTTTATATTAACCCATTTGGCACTGATAGGCTGAATAATAGTTACATCACGATCACTCCATCCATTGTGACTGCTGTGATTGGTGCTCTGTCAGACTTCACCAATCACAGCACGTCACATGATTTTTTTTAAACTTTGTGACTTCTCTGTGATTGGCTGATCAATTCTGACGTGGGGTTGGGCAGTACAAGCCCCCGGGGCCACGTGCAGGGAGACAGAGACAGCAGCCATATTAATTCAGCCACCGCGCAATGCAGCGTATATACACGACGTATGTCGTGAAGGGGGTTAATGTTTTATCTTCGAGTGTTATATAAGATAATATAAACATATGGTAGAGATGAATGGCACAAGCACAGTTTCTCTATTGTAAGAGCAGTGGGACTATAGAACTTTCTGCCACATTATGGTGTAATGGTTGATTCACTACTAAAATTCAAGAGGGGTCTGGAATGACTTTCTTGAAAAATGTAATATTATGAGTTATGGGCACTAGATTCTGTGATGGGGTGTTGATCCAGAGAAGTAGTCCTATTGCCATATGGGAAGTCTGGAAATAAGTTTTCCCCTAATATTGACTTATCTGCCTCATGGGGTTTTTGCCTTTCTTCAGATCAGCATGTTGGACTATAGGTTGAACGCAATGGACTTAAGTCTGCCTTTATTTCATCCTTAAAAACTATAAGTTTCAAGTCTTCTTTCCAATGGCCACATCAGTAATCCATGGCTGCCAGATAGAAGCCCTGGCAACTGCCTCCTACCTAACAGTATCCAAGGTGCCTATTCTGATTTATATAAGTGGCACGATGGCACGAAACCTTCATTGCAGCATGACTCAAGACATCACACCTGGCCCAATCAGGAGAGGCGCCCTGGATCCCATCAAGTAGGAGTAAATTCATAGGGCTATGGCTCCAATACATCTTTCACAGACTACTGACCTGGCCGCTGGACCTGGGTTTTGTGAATCAATTTGCTCATCTCTAATATATACATCAACATCATGTTGACAAAAAAGCTTTAGCTCACAAAACCCAAAATATGTGTCACCATAAACATTCATTAAAGAGGATTTTTCACCAGTTTGAGCATGTAAAACCGGCCACATCAAGGTATAGTGGCTGCCAATTGGAGTAAAAGTTTAATTTTTAATTCCTCCTTTCTGTTGCAGTTCAACTGGGCACTACCAAAGAATTATTTTTGGGAGCGTGTACATCTACCCCTGCATGTGGTTGACCAATCAAAAGCAGGCAACACAAGAAGAAAAGAACACGTCCTCACCCCTCTTTTCTCTGATCTATGTAGCTGCTATGTAGATAGAGCAGAGCTGACTTATGCATCATTGCAAACACATCCAGATCTCAACTCAGTACTATCAGCTCTGAAACTTTCCCACACTGACTGCCATGAGGTGACACAGGGAAGAGTTTGTAATGATACATAACTCCGCTCTGTTGTATCTCTACAAAGTAGCTGCAAAGATCAGAGGAGAAGAGGGTGTGGTCTTTTCTCCCCTGCATAATGCTGCGCACTTATGATTGGTTAACCTTACGCAAGGGAATAAGTACACACCCCCAGCGACAAGCGTCCAGTAATGTCATTCCAGCTAATAGATCACCCAGCTATACTAATGGCACTTAATTATTCCCATCCTATCTACTGGTGTTCACTGTTCCAAAGCTTCCTACCTCACCAGCTTTCTGCCTTCCCTTCCCATGCACTCCTGCTTGACAGTCCATATTAGCAGAATTGTCACGCTGCTTTCCTGAACTGTGCAGTCTCCAGGCAGTAAGCAAGCAGAAGCAGCTATGCCTCTGTAGCATTGGAGAAGTGCAGGAATATTGATGCCAGCTTGAAGCTTCAGAGCACAGGAAAGAGCTTGTAAGCACTGCTCTCCTTACTTGGGAAATTAAGAGATATTGCTTAGGAGATTTTTTTTAAAAATGTTTTAAAACCAAGGAATATTTAAATTTAATTGTTTAAGGCTTGTAGCACAAGTTATCTGCTTTCACTGCAGTCCAGTGACTGCAGTGAAAGTGGCTGTCATTTATGCTGCAATCTGTAAACAATTAAATAAAAAAATTTCTTGGTTTTAAAACATTTTTAAAAAAATATGTAACAAAAAACTATTTTAAACAATAGTTGTTTTCGATTACATTACCTTTAGGAACGGAGAGACGTTTTTAACAACAAGTAAATTGCAAAGATGATGGTTTTGAAAGCGCTTTGAAATTTTAACCATTTATGATTAGAATAACTTTGATTTACTTAACTTATGACTAGAGATGAGCGAATTTGTTCAGATTTTGGCCCTGAATTGGATTTTGAAATATTCGGGCCATATTCGAACACCATTCGTGCCGAATGTATGTCTTATGCTCGGTTCCGAACATATTCGGTGATTTCTACTCCCATTGACTAATGAAGTTCGTCTGTGTTCAAAGAATATTGCAAAAACAATATTCAAATCCGATCGTATTCGGAACCCAATCTGAACAAATTCATTCAACTCTACTTATGACCAAAGTTGATAAAATTGTTCATGTCTACCTCCATAAATTTAATGGCAAGTTCTTCCCGTGTAAGCCAAGAGAGCACTGACTCCTCTAACCCAGTGCTCCTTTCAATATGTTAAAAGACCATTATTTCTAAAATTGGCATTTTCTATATTTCAACATGCAATGGGAAAGGTCATGAGGTCTCAGAGAATGTACAGCTGGATATTTAATGACATCGTGGTTTCCAGTGTCACTTAAAGGAAATCGGTCATCATGTTTGCTTCTGCTGCCGGAGGGATCTCTGCGGGCAACAAATAATAGTGACAGGTATACTGATTTCAGTAGTATATTGATTATTACCTATAATCTAGTCTTCATGTTGTTTTATTAGTTGCAGAGCGATGCTCGTAATGAGAACTAGGAGTGCGAAATATTGATCCGTCTCGGTCCCCCCCTTCACAATGATTGACAGCTTTCTCCTTACTCACATTAGTAGGGAAAAAGCTATGAATCATTATTGGTTGGCAAAGGAGATTGTGAATACTTCAAGCTCTAAGTGCTTATTCATACGACATTTTTTTTTTCACGTACAAGAAAAACAAATGGCACTTGGCCAGGAGTTTGGTAAGGAGTTATTTTTACCGATGAGAGATTATTTTAACCAATGAGAAAGAGGTGAAGGTAGGGAAACTTTTTTTATTTAAGGGCTCATTCACATGACCATATTTTTGGTCCCAATGTTTCCCGTGAAAAAAAATGGACCAAACTTGGACCAATGTTATTCAATAGGGCAGTGCCGATCAGAGTTTTTACTGAGAAAATTGGCTTGTTTAGGAAAAAAAAATTGCAGCATTCATGAGTTTCTTCAGTAAAACCATGGTACAACATCTGACTTACTGATACATTGCAATTCTGTAATATCAGACACTGTAAATGATTAATAGCTGCTGGGAAAAAGCAGATTGCACACGGAAGACTAGTCAGGACATCAGTCTGGAAACCCTGTACCACATAGATGTAGCTGTATAGTTTTTTTTTTGCAGTCAGAAAATTTAGTACATATATCGAAGAAGCCAATTTCCATTATTAAACTGAACATCTTGAACCATTTTACTTTGGGTAAGAAAGGAGGAATCAAAAGACTTTTCTCTCAATATTGAGAAGCTAAAAATACCTGTGTAGGTAATGAAAAGAGGAATAAGCCTCAGGGGATGAGAAATCCTCATCTTCAAAGCAAAAAATGATAAAAATAAAGTCCTTTCTTATGTGGTACTGAATGATAATGTCAAGAATATTTCTGTGTTTGCTTTATAACAAAGTCTGTGACATTTTTCTTTTTTGACTGGTTAATTTATATTAGATGCTATTATCACGATATATACATACAGGCACCATGACTTTCCATCAGGGCTCAACATATCGTTGGTAGGGATGAGCGGACCCGTGGAAGCTCAAAAATTTATTTTAAAGTTCTGTTCTGGAACCAGAATTGTACCCAAACTTGAACCAGAACCCAAACCCCTTGTAAAATAATGGTGAACAGAACTTTTGATCTGGAAAATTCTCCCGTACTTCCCTCGGAACTCCAAACATTGCAACGGACGTCCATGTTCGGTAACTAGCACCGGACACCAACTGTCCGATACGAACCATGAACTTTTAAGTTCAGGGTCGCTCATCTCTAATCATTGGTGCAACCTGTGCTGTGCCGAACAGGGTCCCAAGGGATAAAGGAGTCACTACCCCCTCCGATGCAGGTAATATTGTGTATTAGGTTGAGCTATTGGACTGCAATCGGCCAAATATTGTTCATGTTTAAGGGCCTTTTCCTGTCTGTATCCGCCGGTGTTTTCCATTTATGTAGAGATGAGCGGATCACTAAGTGCAACCCTGGTCCATGCTCTAAGTCAGTGCTCTTTGGCCATGAATTTCCTGACCTTCCGGGTTTCTTGGTGCGGCAATTGATTTGTTGGCCTGGTGTAATGTTATGTGTGTGCCATGCAGGAGATGACACTCCAACACAACAGAAGATGAGCCTGGAATCTTGGAAGGTCAGAAAATTCGGCAAGCTCCTGTCTACTGCTTAGACCGTGGACCAGGGTTGTTCTTAGTGATCCACTTATCTCTGTTTATGACCTTGGATATGGACTCCTTTATATTTCCGACCTTTCCCCTCAAACACTATGGTTAATAATGGTAGTCAATATTCTTCAGTAGTCACAATTATAAAAAATTATTTTTATCTAATCATTTATATTAAAACAATAGAATACAGAAAACAATAAAACAGCATCCAAATGAAATTGGAAAATGTTAGCTAATTCGATCAAAAGGAGTCATTTTTTTCACATCTGCTTTTGTATAGAAATTGGACTATGACTCAATAGTCTTCACTTAGTGCTCCTGATCCTGGACACAAGCAGCTCGCGCAATGTTCAACACCAGAGTAAATAATACAGAGAGTAGAAGCGAGTCTTCAAATTTAATTTGTAGCTCCTTGCAAACAAAATGTAAATTTACAAAAGATAATTGAAATTTCTATTGAGGTCAGGACTTCACTTTCATTAGTGTTGCCTGCATGATATAAATTGCAGTTGTAAAGAATATCACTAGAAAAGCATTGTTCTGTATGTACAGGTTTATCTCTCTAAAGGGTTATACCCCCCCCCCAAAAAAAAAAGCATGTTATGCCTTATCCTGCGGAAATAACTTGCTGACTACTGGAGGATCGACCTGTGGGGTTACCAAACAGTCCCAAGATTGGGGCTCTGCAGTAGCCTTTATGGAGTGGAGGTTCACTATTCATTATCTATGGGACTGTCAGAAATAGATACTGGCCCCACAAATAATAAATGGAGCAGAGACCATCCATGTGTACCTTTGTTCCATTCAGTACATGGTCAAAACCTAAAGGGCAGATCCCCACTAAAAGACCTTCCTACAGATGAGGCAAATATTGAATATGTTAAATTTAATCATGCAGTACATGTGCCTCCAAAATGTTTCACCAATGGATCAGTGTCTTCAGGGGATGGGACATTAGCATGAGACTTTTCCAGCCCCCCTGGACTCCGTTTACTCTGAAAAATAGCAACCATGTCTTGCTCAAGACAAACAGCTACCTCACAGAGGGATCAGATTACTATTACCAGCTTACGTCTATTGAGAAAGTAGGTTAAGAAATGGAAGATGCAAAGACAAAGCTTGTGCTAGTCAATGTTTTGTCTCAACTTAGTGATGGATTCACATCCACACTGCTCAGCACTTCTGTGTAACATCCTTCAGCTGCTGCTCCTTCTGAACATGTGCCATATAATGACAGAAGAGCTGGAGTCCCTCTGTGCACTGTATGGAAGACGGAGTAGCTAGTCTTTAACCAATAGCTCAGAGACAACTGATAAATTTCTAGATAGAGGTTGCAGAGGGGAAAAGTGGTGAAAAATGCAGGATGCAAGCCACTAAAATGGCCATAGTGTAATTCCTCATGTATACACAGGATAATTTATTCTGTAAAAGGCACCTGAAGAGATCGTTCTGCTTTAAAGACCTTGATTATATTCTGAAGTATTTTGTTACATCCTCATTAGTTTTAATTATTTTACATTATGTATATTCCATCAAGATTAAATAAGGTAAAGTAAAACTGAGCTTTACATTCCTGTGTTGTCGACGCTTTGCTTTTGTGTTTTGCAGCTCAATGTAGCAGATTGCCCTAGATTGTAGATCCCAATAATCCATCATTTCACACAATATTTATCGTCAGGCTTCAAAGAAAGTAATAATTTCTTTACCGAAACATGTCTGCAATGTCCATTATTTGTGCCCGCGTAGATTGTTTTGTGCTGCGATGACAGTCAATGAAACCTCTAGACTAAATTTCTACTCTCTTCTCCAATTGGCATCCTAGCAGAGTTTGGACCAAACCTTTTATCAATGCACCGGTATATTTTCCCCTTTGTAATACCATATAATGCAGAAGAATATTTTTTTTATTAATTTATAAATTTCATTTGAGATGATTTTTATTCCATACACTCAGTGTACAGCTGCTTGTTACATAAAATTCATGAATTTACAATAATTTTACAACTGTAACATCTTCCCATCGCAAATTATATTTATTCCATAGAAGAGCATGGTCGTCAATGCTGCCCTTTTATTAAAAGGGTTGCTGCTCTCATGTTTTCTCTTTCGAAGTGCTCTGTTCCTCTTACTCCCAGCTTCCTGCTCGCCAGAGGGGCGAAGGCGTGCTCTCCTGAAGATTGACAGCTTGTGCTGGCGGCATGGTTGACCGGTGGTTCCAAACTGGCAGTATCATCGGGGGGCCCATCATAGGGTGCATTCAGACATCCTTACAAATCAGTCCGAGATCGAATTGCAATGCATGGACTGACCGAGAGACTCCCAACCAGAGCGAGCGTTTCATAGAAATATATATGTAGCCATCACATTTGAGTAGGGAGCCGTGCTGCCAGTCCATGTATTGTAGCCCGATGTCGTACTGATGGGTACAGACTTCTGAACATGCACAAAGGAGGAGCGGATCATCGGAGGAGCATGGAATATGGCCAGATCCAGTAAAGCGGCAAGCTTCATAGCAGCGATTGCAAGCTCTATAGCCAAAAGCTTGCAAGCACGCACTGCTTGCTAAGGAGGAAAGAGGCCTGATGGCTGGTACCAAAGGCATCTAGCATGGAACTATAGAATTAAAAATCCCTCTGTCGTAACAGAGGATTTTTAATAAGAGGTAAAACTACAAAGTTTCTTTTGCCATTTTAGCTATTATAGATGAGAAAACGCCTTTAAATAACTTTCTATGGCTGATGAATCAGATTTCAGCTCAGTCTCCTCTATTCTTTATCATTCACAGGAGTATTCCCTTTCTGATTGCATTATTCAGTACCGATACTACAAGGATTCCTGAATTCCTGCAATATTATCAGATGCGGCTTATCTTACATTACTATTAGCGTTAGAAGTAGAAAGGGTTTATTACATTTTATATTATATTCATCAAAAATGAATAAAGAAAAATCAGTCTTCCTCTGATGTATAGCCCCATTTAACATTACAACCATTGTCATCAATGCCAAGGCCGTGCAGCCCTCACAGTCTATTCACATCAGCATGAAGCATAATACTTCTTCCCATCTGCATTCAGCCTTTTCACCATCATAAAATTAGTTGTGATTATAGATGAATTTCCCAGAATTTGTTTAGGGATTGAATTGTCCGATTCGGCTGGAAAATTTGATTTGGACCGAACGAATTCAGCACTATCCAAAAGTTCTCCAAAGCCACCAATTGTCCTAAAAAACACATGTATGACACTCTGAGGTCTCTTAGGATTGTATCCAAACCCTTTCAAGCTCTTGAATGCAAAGACAGCCTTGGAAATGTCAAAGTGACCTCAGCATTTTGGTAAATGGTGGTAACAGCATGCTTAATAACATTCTACACAATCCAACTCCATATGCTTTTTATAACGAGAAAATGAAGCAAAGTCTGCACTGGATATTGATTAGTGATGCTTTAATAAAATGTTCCAAACTGAAGTAGAATTAACAGCAGTGTTTAAATGCTCATTTGAGGCAGAAAATATAAATTGCAATATTGGGTGCGGCAGGCAAACATTGCATAACGACCGGTGCAAAAAAAATAAAAAATGGTGCCATGGTACAAGTTTATAGCAGACAAACAATTAATGGTAGTGTTCAATTCTGCTATTTCTTTGATGCAGAAGGTATAAATGAAAATATTGGGTGCAGCAGTTAGACACCACAAGGATGACAGGTGCAGCATTGTCCGCAGCAAACTGTCCCCACCCAACTGTCCCCACCCAACTCTTACATACTCAGATTAAACACTAGAACTACTGATGGAGTCATTTTGACTCCTTTCGTTTTTTATTTCTCTTCTGTGACTACATTTTTCAGAATTCCGGCTTGAAACTCGGTGACTTTTCCTCAAATATGATGTGAAAAAAGATTTTGTGAAAAATTTGCGCTTTTTTTTCAAAATTTACCAAGAACTACTGAAGGGAGTCATTTTGACTCCCTACTATATTTTGAGGTCCTTTTGTCACTAAATGTTGCTATAAAGTTTTGTGCATAATTTTTTCACTCTGTCTTATTTACCCTGATGTTCATATAGATGTAGTTCAATTTACATGTCAACTTTTCACATTTTCCTTGTGTTTTACCTGCTTGTATTACTGTGTAATGCTGAACAAAATAGCCTGTTTACTCTAGGCTCTTATCTTATGCTAATTTTTGATTCATATATATTGACACATATAAAGAACTGTACGCTTGCAGAAGCATGCAGGAACAATAATTTACAGTTTACTCTATCTGATGAGGAGCTAGATGCATTCATTGCGATATTCTATGCTCGTGGAATATCTGGCACGAACCGTCACTCGATTAGCAGTATTTGGTGTAATGACTGGGGAATACCGTTTTGCAAAGCGACAATGTCTAGGGACCGCTTTGTTGAAATTATGAGGTTTCTCAGATTTGATGAGAAATCTACTCGATTGGAGAGACTGCAAACGGACAAGTTTGCTCTATTTTCTACTGTGTGGGACAGGTTTATCGAAAATTGTATTGCGTGTTACAAACCTGGCCCATACATAACGGTGGATGAGCAACTTTTCCCAAGCAAAACTAGGTGTCCATTCACGCAGTACATGCCTTCCAAACCAGATAAATATGGCCACAAATATTGGCTAGCTGTTGATAAGGAGAGCAAATATCTGGCAAATGGCTTCCCTTATCTAGGCAAAGATGACACACGCCGTGCTGAGGACCGTTTAGCTGACCATGTGGTAATGAAGTTATTGGACCCGTTTTTGAAAAAAGGTCGCAATGTTACAACCGATAATTATTTTACTTCAGTAAAATTAGCTAAACAGCTAAAAAGCAAAGGAACAACCATCGTGGGAACACTGAACAAGATAAGGCGAGAAGTGCCTAAAGAAATAAAATCCATGAAAGAGGAATTGTACAACACTAAAGTGTTTAGAAATGAAGACAATTTTACACTTACAGTATATCAAGGAAAGCCCAACAAAAATGTTGTCATTTTGAGTTCCGTCCATCCAGATGTTGTTGTTGCGTCTGATTCCGCTAAAAAAACTCCAGAAACGGTAAAGTTTTACAATGAAACAAAATATGGAGTAGATGTAGTGGATCAGATGGCACGAAAATATACCACACGAACATGCACAAGGAGATGGCCTGTTCATGCATTTGAAAATGCCTTAGACTTTGCGGGTATAAATGCATGGATAATATTCAATGAGATAACCCACCAAAAAATGTCACGCAAGGCATTTTTGCAAACGCTTGTGAGAGAGTTGAGTGGTCCTTATGTCACAGATAGGGAAAAGGGTTCCACGTCCCAAGTTTCTACATGCTCAGAAGTGATGGTTCAAACAAAATTTTGCCAGATCAAAGAAAAGTGCAAGAAAAATAGATCTGTCGGCAATTGTAAGACTTGTGGTAAGTCTTTGTGTGGGCAATGTACTGCCATAAATCAAAGGCAATGCCTAAAATGCGAAACACCAAATGTTTAGAAGGTGAATTCTGCGCCATATTTTCATTTTTATGCTCCTCCACCTACATTTTCTCTGCTTTTTGTTCTTCAGTTGTTGTTTATATGTGTGCACTTGAATAAAAAAAAATGTTTGAAAAACGTCTATTATAATTATTGTTATTTTCTGTAGAAAAATAAGAAAAGCAAAAAAAAAAACAATCAAAAGCATTACTGTTGGATCTCACAATAATAATACATTACAAAAAATATAATTATTAATAAATAACCACAAATGAAACTCTAAAAATAAACGAAAACAAGCAAGGAGTCAAAATGACTCCTTTCAGTAGTTCTAGGTGGGGTCACGAGTCCAGTAGTCCTAGTGTTAATGTTGGCTGAACTTGCCAAAATAGATTCAGTCGACAGACATTCTAATGTGTGGTGGCCCAGAACACTTAATTGCCGAGGAAGTCAAGGATCCAGTATGTGATTTTTTTCACTGCAGCTTCTTTTGTTCTTCCAGAGATAAGTCATAGCCTTATATTTCTGATGGCAGCACTCAGAGAACAAACGCTCTGCCAAACAAAGCACTACTCTGTGCAAGGGAGACAATAGATAGCTGCCAGATGAAGGATGGATCAAATCAACAATTGGGCCTATAGTCATGTAATGGTGGGCTTTAAAGAGTGACACCTCCCAACCTGACAACCTCTCCTACTAGCAATCAGTTCTTTAAATCCATCTATTCTCTTCTCACATTACCTGTATTTTATGTACTATGTCTGAGCTCTAAGGTCCTCTTTTCTATCCTCATTCCCCAAAAAATGGCAGCAGCATCTCCTACTTGTGCTGTTATAGTGGCTGAGTCATCAGTGACTTCTGATCTACAGCTCCTCGTGATCGGCAAGTAATCATGGGGAAACCAGTCACAGGTCATGTCATCCTTCTGTCTAGCGCATTGTGTAACATTGTGGCAGTCATCTTGGGCAACTCATCTGAAATTAATCGCAAATTATTCAGATTTGCTAACTGAAAAACACTTCTAAAAAGTTCATAAAAACCCCCTATCCTGAATCAATTGCTCATCTCTAGCTGCCATTGATTTTTTGGTTTCCGGTTTCTTCATTTTGTGTTCAACGCCTTCAATTGCAACCAAAGATTGTAAAATTTAACAGGTTTAGAAGTTTGTGCAATTCAAAGTCAAAATGTAATTGACATTTGCGAGTTGGCAGCTGTGGTAAGTTATTGTCTGTGTGCAATGGCCTCCAAATCTTTTATAATTTCACTAGTGAAAATTAAATGGTCTTTTATCTTCACTTCTTGGATTCACTGTGCCATAGACCTAGGACTACCCAGGAAGGTGCATAGCTAAGCAGCTACCTAGTGTTCACTGGAGCTCCTGATAGTGGAAACAGACTGTGCTGCAGGTTATTACTCCTGGGTAGAGCCCAGTACGGCAGCTGCTGACCCCAGGGGTGAGGTATGTCAACACAGATTAGGGCTAGGTTGCTGTTCAGACTAGCCAAGTTCTGGTTCCCAACATGGATTCAGGCTCAGTCCAGATACTCCAATCTAGGATACTGGAACAGGCACTGGCTGCTTCGGGACCACGGATACAGGACTGGCAGCTCTGGGACCAGGGGACCACAGATACAGGACTGGCCGCTCCAGGAACAGGTTCAGTACACTGGCTTCCCCTTGACCTTACTGCTCAGTAGTAATATACCTTACTAATGACTCCACACATTGCTTGGCTATTTCCAAGGGGAGAGGGAGTCTTTTACAGGATGACTCCCATCAATTGGCTGGGAGCAATCTTGTAGATGTACTAATTATACTAAATGCCTTGCAGCTACCCACTGAGCATTTAGGGCATGAGCACTGCCCTTTTAACGGGAGCTCATGCACATAATAGGGACACCTCTGGGACTGCGGCATGCAAACAAGAAGCAGTAGCATGCTGGAGACCACATTGAGGACCGGGGCAGTGAGTAAGAAGACATCCCTACATGGAGGAAGAATGGGACACCATGCAGGGGTGCCTGCAGCAGCGCTACACTTTATATTAACAAATATGTTGGATGCATAATTTTGTGCCACTTATTAACATAGAAGTATTATAATCCAATTCTCAAACATAACATGGGCATCACAGAACCTATAATGTGTAAACCCCACTGGGTATTCTTGTTCACCCATGAGCATGAACCAAGATGTCACATGTATGCTCCAAAATACTATAGAGAAAACCTTGAAAAAATGGAGTTCTATACAAAAGTAGATAAATGCAAAAAATCTTTATTGAAGTACTGAATACAATATAACTCACTAAGAAGCACAAAGATAGTAACCCTGGTACTAATACATGGGTCTACAGCATGATAAAATCATAATGATTCCCATACTATAACTAGAAGGCACATAACATGGCACAGATCACAAACACCATCAGCCCTATGTGTGAGGAAGAAATCTCCTAGTCTAGCATTACGCCATGACTTGGTTGTTGTATGTAAAAAATAATTCTGGGTCAAAAAAGTTCCTTCATTGCCCCAAAAAGAAAGAAATTGAGTCCTCGTTTAGTTAATATGCTTACCCATAGTGGGGATACTGGAATGCCAATGAACCATTTCCACCCCTTGACGCATGTTTCGCGTTTGCTTTATTGAAAGGGAGTGAACCGGAGTCCCCAAGCCCGGCATTTTATAGTGTCCTTTACTTGCGGCGTTCCAATTCTGCGCATGCGTGCAGTCGTCACCTACCGGAAGGAGTGTCACGCATCCCGGCATTCACCTGAAGCACACGTCAGGGGGAAAAAACCCCAATGACGTCAGAAGACATGCGCATCAGGGGCATTTGAAGCCAGAATGTGAGATTCCTCCAGGGGACTTGGGGCGCATGCGCGATGTACCAGCCATTACAATGAAGCAAAAGAAAGGAAGGGGAAGACTAACAAAGGACGGCCATTTTAATGGAGTCCAAGCAAAAAAAAAATGGATTTAACAACATTAACAAGATCGACATAATTTATATTTTATTTATGGCATAGAAATTTGTTTTATGTAAATATAAAGTGCAAACATGCAGCAAGAACTATATTAGATATAATAAAGTGCATAGTGTCTGAATATGATACAGGATATAAAAAATACCATATACAAAACTATAAAAGTAATGTATATAATCACTGATGAAAATAATCACCACAATTATTAAAAATGTGCAAGTGACCAATGAATTAATGCATAAAAGGGCAAAATGCCACAATATTAAATTTTTTTATATAAATGTGTGCTAAATATACTAAAATCAAACCAATGACTTGTTAATTAACACTTCATAATCACAGTACATAAATAGATCAATCATCCACTGAGGAATATGTATTGTTTTACAAAATTCGTTGTTCTCCATGAATAAAAATATATTTGAGCACTGCAGCCTGAAATGTCCTCCATTTATTCCTTCAATCATAGAAACGCAAACATAGGATGCCAGGCATAGGAATAGACACCCGATCTATAAGTACAAAATATATCAATATAAGTAAAAGAAACCAAAAGAAAAAACAATAGAATATAAAAAGGGAAAAATAAAGATTAAAACAATATAAAAAATTGTAATAATCACTGCACAAGATGAGGTGTGAGAGCAAAGACTACTAAAGGAAAGGAGCGAAAGTCAATTTTCCATTTAATCCCTGCGGTTTTTCTAGAATGTTATTTGC
Source organism: Oophaga sylvatica (assembly GCA_033576555.1). Lineage (NCBI taxonomy): Eukaryota > Metazoa > Chordata > Amphibia > Anura > Dendrobatidae > Oophaga > Oophaga sylvatica. The sequence continues at coordinate 66,295,215 of JARQOD010000010.1, forward strand.
CAAAATTGAGTCAGCCAGGAGAACTGACCAATGTTTGCTAACCATCTCCTGCATATGTTTCCAATAACAGTTGTAAGTGGAAACGAATCTGATGTTATGTTCAATATTTGCTCTCCTCTGTTTTAAATAGTAGTTTATGTCTTTCCATTTTTTTAGCTCTCAGATAGCCACGTTTTATACAGCAATTGCTATATCCACGAAATTGAAATCTGTCCCCCAGATCTTCCACTTGGGCCTCAAATTTTTGATCTGTTGAGCAGATCCGCTTCATCCTGAGGAACTGTCCAACTGGTATGACCTTAATGGAATGTATCGTATGAGGGGAAGATGCATGTAAGAGGGAATTCACCGATGTCTCTTTCCTAAAGACATCAGTGTGTAACATTCCTTTGTCAACCTCCAAACTATTATCCCGAAAAGCAATTCTCTGCCTGTGCGCTTTATATGTCAATTTAATATTGTATGAGATAGAGTTAAGCTGACCCACAACTTCATCAATGTCTGCCTCAGTACCTTGCCAAATAAAAAAATAAAATATATATCAATATACCTATGCCAACACTGCACCCAGTCAACAGCAGAGACCCCCTCCTGTTGAAAAAGTGATCTCTCCCATAGACAGAGAAGCAGGTTGACATAGGATGGGGCACAAGCCACCCCCATGGCAGTACCACATATTTGCAAGTAGTTTGTCCTTGAAGACAAACATCTTGTGGGTCAGAATAAACTGCAATAACTCCAAGATAAATTCACAGGTCAGGTAATCCCAGTTGCCGCACCCCAGGAAGAAGCGGACTGCCTCAAGACCATCATCATGAGAGATACAGGTATATAATGACTCAACATCAGCTGTAACAAGCCACATGTCCTGCTCCAAGACAACCTCCTCTATTTTAGTTAGCATATCTGTCGTGTCCCATATGTGTAAAGGCAATGTCTCTACCATGGATTTTAAATAAAAATCAATACATTTGCAAGAGGGAGCACAGAGGCCATCTATTCTGGAGACAATAGGTGTCCCAGGAGGATTTACATGGGTTTTGTGAATTTTTGGTAAAAGATATAGTGTTGGAATTTTTGGGAATTCTACCAACAACCCATCAAAAAATCTTTTTATTGATGGTTCCCTGATCCATCCTTTTTGTAGAATTTTACTCAATTCTGATTTATAAGTAGCAATTGGGCAGTGGGATAGCCAAATATAAGTGTCTTTACAATTCAACTGAATAAAAGCCTCCTTCTCATTTAGTAGTGGGCCAGATCACGACATTCCCTCCATTGTCTGCTGCTTTGATGACCACATCATCAAGTTCTTTCAATTCATACAAAGCCTGACATTGAGATTTAGTAAGATTGTCTTTAGTGATACAAATAGGAATTTGTTTTTAAAATCTTCCTACACTAAAGGTACTGCCACACTACACAATCCTGCTAGCGATCTCGTTAGCGTCGCATACTAATGAGATCGCTAGCGGGATTGTTTGTATATCGCTGAGTGCGGCTTAACTTAGCGATATCGTTAAGGACGCTATCGCGGTTAGCGATCTCCTTAACGACTTTAGCGGTACAAAAGTACCGCTAAATCGCTAAGAAAAGGTGCCACACTCAGCGATAATACTTACCCAGCGGGAGCGCCGACGATGAAATAGGGTCCGGAGCGATTCCAGCGACGAGCGAGATCACAGCAGGAAGCTCGTCGCTGGCAGCTGCCGCACACAACAACATCGCTAACGGGATCGCTAAATAGTGACGTTTTTTAGCGATCCCGTTAGCGATGTTGTTTAGTGTGGCATACCCTTAATTTAGTGAAAATCTCAACTTGTGGGCACACAGACAAGGGAGGAAATGCCGTAGATCTGGGTAAAATTGATTTAGGGAACATACCTTGAACTTCGGGCTCTTGTTCTTTGAGCAAATCCTCTAGGGCAGCCAATGCCTCTTTCAGCCTTAGATGTCAATTAGTGATCCTTTCCTATTGTGTAATTTTTTCAGGATTAGTTTACGTGAAGAGATATAGATCTTTCATGACTGGAAAATAGTGAAATGCATTGTTAGGGACAAATGAAAGACTGAGGGACAACACCACCTCTTGTGCATCAGACAATCTGTGATTGGACATAATGATTACCTCAAGTGTCCCAGATAACTTTTTATCATCATCAGATTGAGGTGATGCTGTTATTTTCCATTTCGTGGAAAACCTTCCTTTATTCAGTTCATGATGTCTTGAACTTGGTCCTCTCAATTTTTTCCCAACTGTACTTGTCTCCTGTGAGATGTTGAGATCAAGATCCTCCACTGATGTAAAGGAGGAGACTGACTCAGAGCGAGCTCTGGGTACGGTGCGCCTCCTTGTCCTGCCAGATCTCCACCTATATACTTGCTTGTTCTGAAAGTCGAGTATATTTCTCTGAAATTTTTTTGTCTTTGCTGTCTTAATCTCACTCTCCCACTTGGAGAAGTCCTTTTCTAAATCATCATTTAATTTCATTGCAGCTTCAGACGTCAGTTCATTTTTAAGGGATGTCTGAATGCTATCAATCTCCTTTTCGATTTCACTGAGAGCCAATTCATTGTGTTTGATGAGAAGTTCCATAAAACCTTTTGAACAATTATTGGCCAACTCCTCCCATCCAGTTTTAAACCAAGAGATATCTGTCTCAAATGAGGGAAACACCTGGATTCGTAAACCTCTCGGTATTAATCCCCTTGAAACATATTTCTCCAGGAAGCCCTTGCTCCACCACATCCTCATCCTCTTGTGCAGCAGTGTTTTAAATTTCTGAATTAATTCTTGATTTTCTCTGTAATTGCAGTTTAAAATCACAATAGGGTCCTCTTTCAAAACTTCATTTATTTCAGAGAGCCATGATGAGTCTCTGGCTCTGAAATCCATTTCACTGGGATCAGCAGCTGTGAATAACACAGAACAAATTAGTAACATAATCCAACTCCCAAACATAACATGGGCATCACAACCTATAATGTGTAAACCCCACCCATAAGCATGAACCAATATGTCATATGTATGCTCCAAAATACTATAGAGAAAACCTTGAAAAAATGGAGTTCTATACAAAAGTAGATAAATGCAAAAAATCTTTATTGAAGTACTGAATACAATATAACGCAAAAACAAGCACAAAAATAATAACCCTGGTACTAATACATGGGTCTACTGCATGATAAAGTCATAATGATTCCCACACAATAACTAATTAGAAGGCACATAACATGGCACAGATAATAAACACCGTCAGCCCTATGTGTGAGGAAGAAATCTTCTAGTCTAGCATTACGCCATGACTTGATTGTTGTATATAAACAATTTTGGGTCAAAAAGAAGGTCCTTCATTGCCCCAAAATTATAATAATCACTGACTGCACAGGATGAGGTGTGATAGAGCAAAGACTACTAAAGGAAAGGAGCGAAAGGGGACATTGATTCTAAAGTGACAATCCACTTGCATTCTGTTTGCACTTGCAAGCGTTTGATGTTCCCTCCTCTGCTTCCACAGAGCACCTGATCAAGTTTTTTATATTTTAATTTTTTAAATCTTTATTTTTTTCCTTTTTATATTCTATTGTGTTTTATTTTGGTTTCTCTTTTACTTATATTGATATATTTTGTACTTATAGATCGGGCGTTTATTCCTATGCCTGGCATCATGTGTATGGGTTTCTATGATTGAAGGAATAAATGAAGGACATTTCAGGCGGCAGTGCTCAAATATTTTTTTATTCATGGAGAACAACGAAGTTTGTAAAACAATGCATATTCCTCAGTGGATGATTGATCTATTTATGTACTGTGATTATGAAGTGTTAATTAACAAGTCATTGGTTTGATTTTAGTATATTTAGCACACATTTATATAAAAAAAAAAATTATGGCATTTTGCCCTTTTATGCATTAATTCATTGGTCACTTGCATATTTTTAATAATTGTGGTAATTATTTTCATCAGTGATTCTATACATTAGTTTTATAGTTTTGTACATGGTATTATTTATATCATGTATCATTTACAGACACTATGCACTTTATTATATCTAATATAGCTCTTGTTGCACGTTTGCACTTTATATTTCCATAATTTATATTTTATTTATGGCATAGAAATATGTTTTACTTTAATCTTGTTAATGTTGATAAATCATTTTTTTTTTGTTTGGACTCCACTAAAATGGCTGTCCTTTGTTATAGTCTTCCCCTTCCTTTCTTTTGCTTCATTGTAATGGCTGGTACATCGCACATGCGCCCCATGCCCTCTGGAGGAATCTCACATTCTGGCTTCAAATGCCCCTGATGCACATGTCTGACATCATTGGGGGTTCTTCCCCTGACGTGTGTTTCAGGTGAATGCCGGGATGCATGACACTCCTTCAGATAGGTGATGACAGTGCGCATGCGCAGAATTGGAATGCCGCACAGTGAAGGACACTAAAATGCCGGACTTGGGGACTCCGGTTCACTCCCTTTCGATAAAGCAAATGCGAAACGCGCGTCAAGGGGTGGAAATGGTTCATTGGCATTCCAGCATCCCCACTATGGGTAAGCACATTAACTGAGGGCTCAATTATTTTCTTTTCGGCACAATACCATTGGGGCAATGAAGGAACTTAATTTTGACCCAGAATTGTTTCTTACATACAACAACCAAGTCATGGTGTAATGCTAGACCAGGAGATTTCTTCCTCACACATAGGGTTGACTGTTTATTGTTATCTGTGCCATGTTATGTGCCTTTAGTTATAGTATGGGAATCATGATTTTATCATGCCATAGACCCATGTATTAGTACCAGGGTTACTATCTTTGTTTGCGCTTCTTTTTGAGTTATATTGTATTCAATACTTCAATTAAGATTTTGTGCATTTTTTTATCTACTTTTGTATAGAACTCCATTTTTTCAAGGTTTTCTCTATAACAGAAGTATTACAGGTTCTCCTCCTCTGTCTTTTTAGTGTAGACTCCCTCAAATACTGTATAGTTCTCCTATCCACAAAATAGCCATTGATAGAGGAGGATGTGGCCAAACCTGTCCATTAACCTCCTCCAGCTGGAATAGTTCATATGTGAAAGTAGCTTCTCCATTAGAGGCTGATGGACCAGTCTGGTCACAAACTCCTTCAGCATGAGTAATTGTGAGAAGAGAAATTAATTATAGCATGAATTTAAGTTTACTCATAGCTGGGCAGGATTTCAAGTTCTGACAAACATAGCCAAAATTGTGAAAAGTTTATCAAGTTGTGAGCACCTCTTAGTAAACTGGGTGCATCCATTTCCACCATACATCGGTTTTAGACTGGCCTACAAAACATCAAAGTAAATCTTTCTCATTGTGTGTATGACTGAAATCTATAGCTAAGCGTGATTGATCGAACTGGTCGTCATTGCTTTGTAATGTGTTACAAACCCTTGGGTCCTGCTAGAGAAGCTCGTCTGAGACAATTACAATATATATCTAGAAGACAAGCTTTGCTTTAAAGGAATCCTTCAAGAAGATAAATGAACTGATTTAGATAGTGGTAGATATTACTTGGTGCACAGTATGAAAAAACTAAGGAGCCAAGAAGAGAAGTTTGTCAAGATGTCCCGCACTAGCAAAGCTTCTATACTTGACAAAGCTACACTAGGTGGCAGCTCAACTGGTAGGGTTTCTTTTTCCACAAAGCCATACTAGGTTTGAGGAAGGAGACTCAATAACAGGGGTTGGGTACCATGGGTCCCACCTTACAATATTTATGGGAGATTATTCTTTGTCAGTGTTTTTAGTCTTTTTTAGATGTATGCATAGCATTATATTTTCTCAATAAAATCTTGCATTTTTGTAATTTTCAGATTTGCGTAGACAATTTAATGTGGTTCTGTTTCTTGGAATAAAGCATTTAGTTGTCACAATCCAACAGCCAAAAGTGGTCTTCCACAGTCCGTCAGTCTTGAGCTGGCCATACTCAACATTAATATACTCCCACATTAGCATGTATCCTTGGCTCTGCCAAGCATTATTTTGTTTTCCATGGGTAGAAACATCTCCAATAGCAGCTTGCTTCCCAAGAAAACAAAAGGATCAGCCATTGGAATTCCAAAGACCCAATATTTCTCTCCCCCCAACCTCATCTGGCGGGAGAGAATTGGGAGGCCCCATACAAGTCAGATGGGTTTCACTGGCTTCCATGTAATGGGAGCCTTTGGAGCTAGCCACTCTACTTAACAGGGTCAAGAGTCCACCTGGATTTCTTCCTTTAGCGCCTACACAGCGATCTGTACTGTACTTTTCTGCAATTGACCCTTGAACCGTTGCATCTGCATTGTAGTTGCGGAAAAGCAAATAAGGCTAGGTTCACATTTGCGGTTGAGTCCACAGTGTATCATCCACAACCGCATGCAAAAATGCATGCAAACGCAGCGTTTTTTTTATCCGCATCAGCTTACGCATAACAAAAAAACGCTGTGTTTGCATGCCGTTGCGCTTTTTATGTGCATACGTTCTATAGGAAAAAGATTTTCCAGGAGCATTTCCTCGACAAGCCACGCCCAATGGGCGTGTCTCATGGAAATTCTGTATATAGCAAATGCAAGCGAACACATGTCCTTGCGTACCTATGCGTTCCCATAGACTAATGCATTGTTTTGATGCACTCCATCCACAAGCATCCACATGCGTATGGCCGTGGAAAATTGACGCCTCCAAAATATAAACATGGTGCGTCACCCGCGCCCCGCTGCACACCACGAAACGACGCATGCGTAAGCAAATGCAGGCGAACGCATGCAAACGCATGTACCTGTGTCCACAATGTAAAAGGTATGAAAACACGATGCATGGAGATGTATGCGCCAGAAACTGTGGACACAACCGTAAATGTGAAACCAGCCAAAGCCAGGATGGAACTAGAAAGACAAGGACTAAATTGCAACAAATTGACTAGTTAGGAAAAATCTGGTTAGAATTTGAGAGGTCAGTAAGAAAACACTTTGCACTGACGAGGGACAATACCGTATCTGCAAAGTGAGATTCTGGCTTGGCTTTTATCCCAAGTCATATTAGAAGTCTTGGTAAAGGGTCGATAATTACTAGTAGGTTTGCTACTTCCAATAGGTGGCATTTGAGTTCAAGTCCTCTTCCCCTCTGAAGAGACCATTTACATATTTAATTTCCCAGAGGAGCATGAAAAGCATTCAAGTCTCCTCATACTGGCATGTCAGACCTAGCATGTCAGTCTCCATAAGGAGAAAACTTACCCCTTAGATTCCAGGAGACTAGCTTGAAATTCCACTTGGTAAGAGCACAGCAGCTTTTCAAAAAGGTGTACCAAGGTGGTATCCAAAAGCAATAAATAGCTGAAAAGGGACAGGTTATGGCATTTAATAGTGCCAACAGAGTTGATTTGTTTGATGAATTCAACATTTGATTGGTCCTTATTGGCTCCAGTGATCGGTTACTGGCTCCAGTGATTGGTTGGTTAGGTAGACCATCTAAGTGGCTTTTGGAACAGTCATACACACTGTCCTCATAAAGGTCAAAGCTGAAGTGGGGGCAGGTGAGATCTTTATACTGTTGTGTGTTATCTGAATAACTAGTATTTCTTAAGATAACACTTAGAGGAGATCCCTGGCACATGTAATGCTGGTAAATTGCTTGCAGCAACACAGAAGTGCAGAGCAACTGTTAACAGGGGGTTAGTTTAATGCAAAGAGGATTCTCCTTGCAGGGAGCAAAATGGGTTAAACAAATTTAAGATAAAGAACGCAAAGAACAGTATAACTAAAGACCACAGTCTATGCAGTTAACCGTTTCACTTATTGTGACTCTGATACTGATCACTTCACCAAGGAGGAAAGTTGAAAGCCAGCTGATGCAGGTGTTGCAATCTTCAGGCTTCCTCACCCAACAGATCTGTGTGCACTCTTCTGGTGGCAACAGGCGGTCACCGGTTTGACCCGTTGAGCCCCTAGTCCATCACGCTGCTCTGCAGCTTTGAGTCTTCCACCACAATCTCCCGCTTTGTGTGCTCTGCAATCAGGAGTTCTGCCCAACACTCTCCCACTCACTGTGCTCTGTGTGATGTTGTTACTATATCTGTGATTGGCTTGCTGTTATTCTTGTTTCAGTTTCTGCCTAGTAACAATGATGTAATGGGGAGGAGGAGACTAGGCAGGAGCAGGAAGTCCTGGGTAAGGGGAGCAGGAGAGACGAACGGAAATAAAGTATGGCTGTTTAAACCTACCATCCAGCATCTCTGTGTGGCCTTCTGGAGTTCCCTTCATCTGCACAACAACACCACAACTGGCGACGAGGAAGCGTTCATCATCAGCTAAAGGTATTTCAGCTCTACAACAATGGCCTGTTTACCTGCCTTCCCTGCTTTTGATGTGCATCAGTCCCCAGCTAACCTAGCAGCATGTTGGGAGAAATGGCTGAAGCGTTTTGATATATTCCTACAAGCCATGAACATATCAGATGATACCAGGAAGAAAGCCATGCTATTACATTATGCAGGGGAACAAGTCTATGATATCTTCACTACTCTGCCTAATACAGGAGAAGACAAAGACTATGAGCTCAGTAAGGCAGCATTAAGCAAGTATTTCTCCCCACACAGAAATGCAGCATTTGAAATCTTCAAGTTTAGACAATTAAAGCAGTCAGCAACAGAAAGCATTGATGAATATGTTCGACTACGGCACCTTGCAGCTTACTGTGAATTTACAGATGTCGACAAAGAGATCCAAATGCAGATTTTACAAGGCTGCATCTCCTCTAAGTTACGGAGACAAGCACTCAGAGATCCCACCATGACTTTAGCAAAACTGCTTGAAACAGCACGTGTAAATGATACCGCCGAAAAACAAGCTAAACTCATAGAGAACATTGAGTGTGAGGCGGAAGCACCATCTTGTATAGCAAAGCTGACACAGAGACCGCCGGTGCCTCGTATGCAGGGGGCAACTTGCTACAACTGCGGAGGGTCGTATCCTCACCAGAATGTCTGCCCAGCAAAAGGGGGGACCTGCCATAATTGTGGAAAACAAAAACATTTTGCAAAAGTGTGTAGATCCAAACCACAATCCCCTCATTCCACAGTACAACCCAGGTCACAGAAAATCCAAACGCTGCAGCTTACTGACGAGCCTCACAGTACTTATCTATTCTCAGTGACTGCAGAGGGATCTCAAACACTGCACGCACTTACCAGTCCAAGGCGACTTATCCTGATAAATGGTAGTCCGGTGGAAGCCCTAGTAGACACGGGGGCATCAGTAAACGTCATCAGCCGTGCAGTCTATAGCCAACTCCTGAACAGACCTGCTCTACAAAGCACTAGCCTAAAGATTTTTCCTTATGGTTCAGCATCTGCACTACCCCTGTGTGGCAAATTTCAGTCAGAACTTGCAGCTGACGGGAAGTCCATCACCAACACTGTATATGTAGTAGAGTGCTCCGCAGACACGCTTCTCAGCTGCAGGAGTGCTATATCTCTGGGTCTGGTCAACCTGGTCAATAGCGTCACAGGTCCTTCGGCCCAACACATCATGCAGAGATACCCCAATCTCTTTAAAGGTCTCAGTAAGCTAAAAGACGTTCAGATAAAATTGCATATTGTCCAGTCAATACAGCCGTCTGTTCAACCTCACAGGCGCATCCCATTTCATGTCCGCAAACTTGTGGAGCAAGAACTGCAGGATCTGGAAGCGTCTGATGTTGTTGAACGAGTTGAAGGCCCGACTCCTTGGGTATCGCCCATTGTTGTTGCACCAAAACCAAAGCAGCCTGGTAAAATCCGGCTATGTGTGGATATGCGGCATGCCAATTTGGCTATTCAAAGAGAAAGGCACATCACGCCCACTATTGATGACATTATCACAGACCTGAATGGTGCAAAAGTATTTTCTAAAATTGATTTAAAATCAGGTTATCATCAACTTGAGTTGCATCCAGATTCCAGGTACATTACAACTTTTAGTACCCATGTGGGCTTACGACGATTCAAGAGGTTGAACTTTGGTATCTCATCTGTGGCAGAAATATTTCAGAACGTTATCAGTCAGGTTCTATCTGGAATAGCAGGAGTTCTAAACGTCAGTGATGACATTCTTATATATGGTACAACCCAAGAGGAGCATGACAGTCACTCAGAGCAAGTGTTTCAGAGACTGCAAGCCTGCAATCTAACTGTCAATCCGTCAAAATGTGAGTTTAACCAAAAGTCATTAAGCTTCTTTGGATATATCTTTTCGGAGCAAGGAGTTTCAGCAGATCCTCAGAAAGTTGCTGCCATAAAGTCAGCTAGCCAACCTCAAAATGTGTCAGAGGTTCGCAGTTTTCTAGGACTAGTCACGTACTGTGGGCGATTTATGCCTGATCTGGCCACGATCTCCGAACCCCTGCGACTACTCACGAAAAAAGACACTCCTTGGACATGGACTACTGAACACCAAGCAGCATTCGATTCCATGAAGTCTGGTCTGACTGGCGACACCGTCATGGCCTATTTTGACCCTCTAAAGTCCACAGAGCTGATCGTGGACGCTAGTCCGGTGGGCCTGGGTGCAATTCTCACACAAGTGTCCAAAGAAGGCAATGTTTCTACCATTTCCTATGCAAGCAAAGCCTTAACAGACAGAACAACGCTATTCACAAACTGAAAGGGAAGCTCTTGCGGTTGTGTGGGGATGCCTTCATTTTCATCTGTACCTTATGGGACATAAATTCACAGTGATAAGCGACCACAAACCACTCATTCCGCTTTTCAACAAACATTCTTCAAAGCCTCCCCCACGACTTGAACGCTGGTTGCTCCGCCTACAGAACTATCAGTTTCGGTTGAGATACGAGGCAGGAGCTGGTAATCCGGCTGACTACTTTTCGAGACACCCAACACCACAAACTACCAAGGACGACATCCCAGCAACTATCCTTGCAGAGGAACATATCAATTTTATTGTTGCACATTCTGTGCCAAAAGCTATGACTATGGAGGAAATACAACAAACGGTGGATTCCGATCACCAACTTCAGTTAGTTATAGAGACTGTTCGATCTAAAAATTGGAGCAATTTTCTTGCTGAAGCCCGCTTCCAAACACCGGATCAAACAACCTACTTGACAGCCTTCTTTAATGCACGAAATGATCTCTCCGTGTCTGATTCAAATCTACTGTTGCGTAACAATCGGCTGGTGATACCCCAGAAACTTCAAAGCAGAGTACTGGATCTGGCCCACGAGGCTCATCAAGGGGTGGTGAAAACAAAGCAATTACTGAGAGAGAAAGTCTGGTTTCCAGGACTAGACAAAAAAGTAGAGGCACTCATTGAAAATTGCATACCTTGCCAAGCAACTACAATTGACCATAGACGCGCACCCTTACAAATGACACCCCTGCCAGAGGGCCCATGGTCTGCTGTTAGTGTTGATTTCTGTGTTTTACCGGATCACTCCTATCTGCTGGTTGTCATGGATGACTATTTGAGGTTCCCAGTCATTGAACATGTTTCGACAACCTCTGCCAGGGCTGTTATACCAAAATTAGACAAGATCTTCTCAGCATATGGCATACCGGAAACAGTGAAGTCCGACAATGGACCACCTTTTAATAGCACAGACTTTCGATCATTCGCAACCTATCTTGGTTTCACTCACAGGAAAATAACTCCTTACTGGCCTCAGGCCAATGGTGAAGTGGAACGGTTCATGCAATCAATCAACAAAACTTTGAGGATCGCTACCATGGAGCACAAGGACTTACAGCAAGAGTTACACAGATTTCTTAGACAGTACAGAGCTACATCCCATTCTACTACTGGGATACCACCTGCCACTGCGCTGTTCAACAGGCCTATGCGTGTCAAACTCCCGAGCGTTCCGCAGAGCCCTGTTCAAACCCCAATTGCTACTAAGGATGCCATATCCAAACAGAAGATGAAGAGGTATGCAGATAAGAGCAGTCATCGTTGCAAGCCACCGGAAGTATTGGTGGGAGATTGGGTCCTGGTAAAAAGGCTAAGACCTAGAGACAAGTTTGCATCACAATACTATCCTGAACCCTTTCAGGTCACACAAGTCAAAGGCACCATGGTTACTGCTCAAGATCACGGTCGCCAGGTCACAAGGAACGTGTCCCATTTTAAAAAACTTTGCGACTATGTCCCAGAAACAGACGAGGCAGATAGCGATGACGTCCTGCCGGATCCCCAGAGCTCAGCAGTTCCAAGGGAGGATACCTCAGGGGACTCAGAAAGTTCATCTGGGACTGTGATGTCTCACCGCTATCCAGCGAGGGCAAATCGTAGACCGCCAGCCCACCTCTTGGACTATGTTCTGCAGTAAAAGGAAAAAAAAAAAAAAAAAATCCTTCGTACTAATGTGAACTTTTGGACCGTTATCCAGTTCTAATGTTGTTTTGTTTGGTGAGAAGAGGAGAGATGTGATGTTGTTACTATATCTGTGATTGGCTTGCTGTTATTCTTGTTTCAGTTTCTGCCTAGTAACAATGATGTAATGGGGAGGAGGAGACAAGGCAGGAGCAGGAAGTCCTGGGTAAGGGGAGCAGGAGAGATGAACGAAAATAAAGTATGGCTGTTTAAACCTACCATCCAGCATCTCTGTGTGGCCTTCTGGAGTTCCCTTCATCTGCACAACAACACCACACTCTGCAATCAGGAGTTCTGCCCAACACTCTCCCACTCACTGTGCTCTGCAATCGGGAGTTCCGCCCAACACTCTCCCACTCACTGTGCTCTGCAATCGGGAGTTCCGCCCAACACTCTCCCACTCACTGTGCTCTGCAATCGGGAGTTCCGCCCAACACTCTCCCACTCACTGTGCTCTGCAATCGGGAGTTCCGCCCAACACTCTCCCACTCACTGTGCTCTGCAATCGGGAGTTCCGCCCAACACTCTCCCACTCACTGTGCTCTGCAATCGGGAGTTCCGCCCAACACTCTCCCACTCACTGTGCTCTGCAATCGGGAGTTCCGCCCAACACTCTCGCTCGGTCCTTCCTGCACTTGTCCACTCTTGCTAGCGGGTGGACTAAATACTCACGGCACGCAGCCGGTCCCTGCTCTCTTCTCTCTGGTGGGAACTCTGCCTGTCTTCCCGTGCAAAACTCCTGGTCCCTGCTACACTTACCACACCCCTCTGCAGGTCATGGGTTCTCAGTCCTCCATTTCTTTCCCCCCTGCAACAATGGACATGGCCCCAGCAGTTCCAGACCCGGTGCTCTGACAGCACCCGCAGCCAGGTCTTTCTTACACACATGCCCCCTTTAGCAACATTTTGGAGGTCTAGATGTTGATCAAGACATTGAATCAAGGAGACTAGTTTAGGAGTCTGAACCAGCTAATAAAAACATCCCCAAAACAAAGTTTCCTCAAGGTTATGAAGTGGAAAGGCCATTTCATTAGATGGTAAGCATGACTGAAGCCCACTGCTTAATGGAAAGCCTAGAGCTGGGTGAAGAGACACCAGATGTTCAGGCAGATGACATTTCAGCCGTTAAGCCTGTTTAATCAGAGATCAGTGGCAATACACATGTTAAGCATTCTCAAAGGGATTTTCGATGGATTTACTCCTGTCTATAACAGGGGCATTAAAGGATTCTTTCCAGGTTTAAGTATCACAACAATTGTTACTTCTTGCAGGGATGAGATTATTTCCATTTCCTTGAAGGCAGAGTAGAGACAGCCGAGGGGGCAAAATAGTTCATTTTGTTTTATATGCATGATCTTTCCCACTATTAAGTCCTGACATGTACATTTAAAATGCATAAAGTTGTCATTAGTACAGTTCAAATATTGGGACACTACGCAGGTCACTGTATCAAGTCAACAAACTAACCAATGTTAGCCATCAGGATTGATTTTCCACATGGACCATAGTTCTGTCAGGAAAAAAAAAACGCATCACCAATATTCTTTTCCTTTTTATAGGGAACCTGTCTGCAGGATTGTGCCCAGTAACCTACAGAGTGTCAGGTCAGTGCCGTTTTACCAAATAAAATAATACCTTGGGTGATGAAATCAGTCTTGTGGTTCTTGTGTAATCTTTATTTGTAGTTTTGAGTTAATGATATGCTCGTGTCCTCGGACGGCTTATGGTGGGGTCTTCATGTGGTGCTCTGATTAGGAATTCATAATCAAGACTGCTGACAGGTGACTGATCCCTCACTGACCGGCCCTCTAGTTTACATAATGATTTTATATAATTATATATATTGTGACAGTGACTGGCTTTATTGTGAATGGCCTGTATGTGTTGCAGATGTGGAGGTCCTCTTTTCTGTAAGCCTGGCATGTTGCTCTGGGACTTGTAGTTCCATGAGCCTTGCTTAGTTTTGTGGGCTGGGCTTTCAGGTTAGCAGGAGAGCTGGGCGGGTCTGGCTAACCACCTACCTCCCATCAATTGGTACATCTCATGGGATATAATGAGACTGTCGTTTGGTCACAGTCTCTGTGTTGGAAGGTCCTGGAAGAGGACAGGTTTCCTGTATAGCACATGGAGGGGGGCATATGCCTGCAGAGACTGTGATGGCTATCTAAGTCGGGGAAACTACCGTCCTTATGAGGGTCTGGAACTGACGGGTTGGAGCTTATTGAGCAAGTTCGTGTACAGCTCAGTGATCCCAGTAAGGCAGTTCCCCTGGAAGACAGGACTGACAAGTCAGCATGTGGAGCGGATCTCCTGGAAGGTTATGTTGATGTAATGAAATGGACTATACTTTATGCGGTTTATGGTGTGTAAATAAACCAAATAGACTAAGTGGAAAACCGTTCCTGTGTGCCAAGTGAGTGTCCCCCAACACATTCAGTGAGCACTCCATTGGTGATAGGAACAGTGACCCATAAGTTGGAAGAATGGCTACAACAGATCCCAGGAGCAACATCTGAGCTATGTTCAGAAAAGCACAATACTGGGAACCACCAAGATCCTGCACAGAACCCTCAAACTCCCAGGCCTCTGGTAGAGGACCAGAGAATGAGAAAGGACAACAAAGACCACCCCCAGTGGGGGTGAGAAGGAAGTTTTATTATAATTAATATATATGCACTGCAGCATGATCGCATGTTTACTGCCCTAAAATAACTACTTGATGTTATTCAGATAGTACAAAAAAAAAATCCATTTTAACCCCTTAATGTCCAGTGACGTGCAGAGTCCGTCATGGCAAGGTGCCAGTTCCGGCACCAGGACGGACTCTGCACGTCATGGCTTTGATCTACCACTGCGTGTAAACACGCAGTGGTAGATCAGTGCCGACAGCTGTCACAGACAGCTGACAGGCACGGCAAGCGGTGCGGGGACCTTTGCCGTCGGTCCCCACACCTACAGCGCTGTGATTGGTCAGTCAATCTGACTGACCAAACAGCAGCGATCACGCAGGAGAAGCTGAAATTTCAGCTTCCCCAGCGCGATCAGTGCAGGAGCCGGCGCTGCAGTGGCCAGGCTTCCTGCACTGACAGCCAGGAGCGGAGCCCCCACCGCCCTGGCTGTTAACCCCCTGACTGCTGCGATCCAGCGCGATCGCAGAGCTCAGGGGGGGAGGCAGAGGGTCGGGAGCTCCCTCTGCCTCAGATCGGCACCCTGCAATGTATTTGCAGGGGCCGATCTCTGCCTTGATGACCCGGGGGTTGTCATGACAACCTCCGGGTCATTTAGCTACGGGAAGCTGCTGTGATCATTGTCACAGCAGCTTCCACTATAGTTGCAATGCATTGCAATGCCAGAGCATTGCAATGCATTGTAACTGCAATAAAAAGTAAAAAAAGTGAAAGTCCCATAAAGGGACAAGTTAAAAAAAATCTTTTAAAAAAAATTGTAAAAAAAATATTAAAAAATTTTAAAAAATCCCCCAAAAAATACACATTTTTATGTAATAAAAAAAATAAAAAACAAAAAACATACACGTTAGGTATCGCCACGTCCGTAAAAATCCCATCTATAAAAGCGTAACCCTAGTTAACCCCTTCAGTGAAAGCCGTAAAAAAAAACCACAAAAAAGTAGTAAATTATACTTTTTCCAAGCGGTATCATTATACCGCTTGGAAAAAGTGCAATAACACGCGATCAAAAAGTCAGATATAATCATGGTACCGCTGAAAACGTCATCTTGTCCCGCAAAAAACAAGCCGCTATACAACATCATCAGCAAAAAAATAAAAAAGTTATAGCTCGCGGAATAAACTGATGCAAAAATAATTATTTTTTCTATAAAATTTTTTATTGTGTAAAAAACGCCAAAACATAAAAAAAAAATATATAAATGAGGAATCGCCGTAACCGTAGTGACCCGAAGAATAAAGCTGCTTTATCAATTTTACCACACACGGAACGGAGGAAAAAAAAAAAAAAAAAAACAATTCCTGAATTGCTGGTTTTTGTTCATTCTGATTCCACAAAAATCAGAATAGGAAACGATCAAAAAACGTTATGTGCCTGAATATGGTACCAATAAAAACGTCAGCTCGTCCCGCAAAAAATAAGCCCACAGATAACTCTGTCGGCCGAAATATGGAAAAATTATAGCTCTCAAAATACGGCGATGCAAAAATTTCTTACAAAAAATTATTCCAAGAAAAAGCATCTTTTAGAGTGTGACAGAAGCTAAACATGAAAAAAAGAGTATAAATCTAGTATCGCTGTAATCGCACCGATCCGAGGAATAAAGTCGCCTAATCACTAATATCGCACGAGGAACGGCGTAAAAAAGAAAACCAATTCTTCATCTTTTGTGGATTTGTTCATTGTGCCTCCCAAAGATCGCAGTAAGGCGATCACAGTGGTTCCCCCCCACATATGGGGTATCAGCGTACTCAGGACCAAATGCACAATAACTTTTGGGGTCCTATTTCTCCTGTTACCCTTATAAAAATAAAAATTTGGGGCAAAAAGGTAATTTTTGTGGAAAAAAATATGATTTTTTTATTTTCACGGCTCTACATTATAAACTTCTGTGAAGCCCTTGGGGGTTCAAAGTGCTGACCACACATCTAGATAAGTTCCTTGGGGGGTCTAGTTTGCAAAATGGGGTCATTTGTGGGGGGTTTCTACTGTTTAGGCACATCAGGGGCTCTCCAAGCGCGACATGACACCCGCAGACCATTCCATCAAAGTCTGCATTTAAAAACGGTGCTCCTTCCCTTCCGAGCTCTGCCATGCGTCAAAATAGTGGTTCCCCCCCACATATGGGATATCAGCGTACTCAGGACAAATTGCACAATAGCTTTTGGGGTCCTATTTCTCCTGTTACCCTTAGAAAAATAAAAATTTGGGGGCAAAAAGATTATTTTTGTGGAAAAAAATATGATATTTTTATTTTCACGGCTCTACGTTATAAACTTCTGTGAAGCACTTGGGGGTTCAAAGTGCTCACCACACATCTAGATAAGTTCCTTGGGGGGTCTAGTTTCCAAAATGGAGTCACTTGTGGGGGGTTTCTACTGTTTAGGCACATCAGGGGCTCTCCAAACATGACATGACACCCGCAGACCATTCCATCAAAATCTGCATTTGAAAAAGGCGCTCCTTCCCTTTCCAGCTCTGCCATGCGTCAAAATAGTGGTTTACCCCCACATATGGGGTATCAGCATACTCAGGACAAATTGCACAATAACTTTTGGGGTCCTGTTACCCTTTGGAAAATAACAATTGGGGGTGGAAAGATCATTTTTGTGGAAAAGATATGATTTTTTAATTTTACTGCTCTACGTTATAACCTTCTGTGAAGCCCTTGGGGGTTCAAAGCTTTCACCACACATCTAGATAAGTTCCTTGGGGGGTCTAGTTTCCAAAATGGGGTCACTTGTGGGGGGTTTCCACTGTTTAGGCACACAGGGACTCTCCAAATGCGACATGGCGTCCAATCTCAATTCCAGCCAAAAAAGTCAAATGGCGCTGCTTCCCTTCCGAGCTCTGCCATGCACCCAAATAGTGGTTTACCCCCACATATGGGGTATCAGCGTACTCAGGACTAATTGCACAATAACTTTTGGGGTCCTTTTATCCTTTGGAAAATAAAAATTGGGATGAAAAGATCATTTTTGTGGAAAAACATGATTTTTTAATTTTACGGCTCTACGTTATAACCTTCTGTGAAGCCCTTGGGGGTTAAAAGCTCTCACAACACATTTAGATAAGTTACTTGGGGGGTCTAGTTTCCAAAATGGGGTCACTTGTGGGGGGTTTCCACTGTTTAGGCACACAGGGACTCTCCAAATGCGACATGGCGTCCAATCTCAATTCCAGCCAAAAAAGTCAAATGGCGCTGCTTCCCTTCCGAGCTCTGCCATGCGCCCAAATAGTGGTTTACCCCCACAATGGGGTATCGATGTACTCAGGAGAACTTGTACAACAAATATTGTGTTCATTTTCTACTGATACCCTTGACAAAATTTTAAAAAATTGTGTCGAAAGAAAAATTTTGGGAAAAAAAGTTAAATGTTAATTTTTTCCTTCCACATTGCTTCAATTCTTGTGAAGTACCTAAAGGGTTAATAAACTTCTTGAATGTGGCTTTGAACACGTTGAGGGGTGCAGTTTTTAGAATGGTGTCACTTTTGGGTATTTTCTGTAATATTGACCCCTCAAATTCACTTCAAATGTGAGGTGGCCCTAAAAAAAATGATTTTGTAAATTTTGTTGGAAAAATGAGAAATTGCTGGTCAACTTTTAACACATAACTTCCTAACAAAAAAAAATTTTGGTTCCAAAATTGTGCTGATGTAAAGTAGACATGTGGGAAATGTTATTTATTAACTAATTTTTGTGACATATCTCTCTGATTTAATGGCATAAAAATTAAAAGTTTGAAAATTGCAAAATTTTCAAAATTTTTGCCATATTTCCGTTTTTTTCATAAATAAACGCAAGTTATATTGAAGAAATTTTACCACTATCATGAAATACAATATGTCTCGAGAAAACAATCTCAGAATCGCCAAGATCCGTTGAAGCGTTCCAGAGTTATAACCTCATAAAGAGACAGTGGTCAGAAATGTAAAAATTGGCCTGGTCTTTAACCTACAAAATGGCTTGGTCGTTAAGGGGTTAAAATGGCGCCCGCCTCGCCTGCGCAATAGCAGCTATTGTTGTCTATAGAGGTGATCCGATGGCTGCTATTGCACCAAATAACGCCTTTCCCCCTCCAGGCTGCCCCAGGGCATGAGCATATCATTAACTCAAAACTGAAAATAAAGATTAAACAACCACAAGATGAATTTCATCACCAGGTATCATTGTAAGGCCAGGATCATATGCAAGGAAATCGTCCGACGCTCGCATGTGAAGTCCCAGCTCTGGTGCCGGCACTCGGGAGTGGAGCGAGCAGCTGCATATAACTACATGCAGCCACGCACTCCACTCCCGAGTGCTGGCGCCAGAGCTGGGACTTCACATGCGAGCGTCAGATGTTTTCGTAAAAAGGTAAAAAATAAAAAGGCTTGGTAAAAGGCTATTGAATGGACAATGATCTGTAAAAGTCTACCGATTGGTGGTCGTTTGATGCCACCAGTTGGTCCATTTAAAGGGACTATACACACTATATATGCACTGTGATAACTTAGGGCAAATTTAGTTCATAGAATTGCCATCATGAATAGATGATTTCACTCCAACTGAGTGCTCACAACTTGCTTTATTATCGCTACACATTGCAATGGAAGTCCTAGAAAAAAACCAAAGCAAATCCTAGGCCGTCTTGCCACCAACAGTGTTTACTACCCTATAAATTAAAATAAATAAAATTCAGTAGATCAGACTTCCCTAGCAATTTAACAAGATTCCTTGTAGCTCTTAGCATGGATTGCAGACTGTACATTGTTTATTAATGAGCTCAACGGCTTCATCTAAGTTTGAGTGTCCATGCAACCTGTATTGGAGGAAGGGCAAGTACCTTTACCAACTTCCCTGACAATCCTTACAAAACCAAATCAGCAAAGCTGTGAAACCTAACTTTCTTGTATTGCACATTTACATATTTATATGCACAACTAATATTACCCACCTCTCAATGAAGGGCAATCAATCGAAGAAATGGAAATAAATTGTATAGTTGTATAATTGTAATACCAGTTAGGTGGCACTATTATATGGCTCACTTGTTATTCAATACTGATGAGGAATACTTGCAAATTCCAGAACATATCTTGAATATCAAAAATCAGTGGTTTAAACTATTTTAGGACAGGCCTCCGAGCAGTGTTGCCTTCACAGTGCTCTCCACAACTTGGATAACCTACAATATCAAGCTGAACCCAACTTTGGCCAATTTCTAAGAAGCGTGTTACTTTAACACTAGTCCCCTAGTAGTAGAAACCATTCCTTAACCATACCCTACTACCCTTCCCACTCCGTCTACTACACAACAGGGATAAAACATAGCCTACCTCTCAGGTCTGTCCAGCTCCTGCACCTCTAGTAACTCTTGCCTATTTGCTCCAAGCTTGCAAGCCACATTACCCACCAAGGCTTCACAGACTTGTCACTCACACTGACCCCCAGTCCACCAGCTTTCTCATGGCATAAAAAAGTTGCTCTTGCCTTCAACTCAAACACTTTTGCATACAAGCAGCTCTGGCTTTCAGCTTACCAATGCACCAGAGATAAAAATGCCCAAGTCTAAAGATTAGATAGTCCTAGGGTCTTCCATATACAAAACAGACCATGCACCTTCTTCCTTTTGATGTAATGAGAATCTACTTGATCACCCCTCTCTCGGCCTCTCCTACCATGGATCAATGTCAAAAAACACTCCCAAGTCTGTACTAGGTTCTTTCTTGGGCCTACATGGCTGCTGGCACTACCTTCAGTAGTTGACAAAAGGACACTAAATTCGAGTTACATATTGTAGTCTCGCCACTGTGTCCAACGGCCAACCATAAGGTGAAACCAGGGACCTTAAGGCACACAGTACATTAAAGTATTAACATCAGTAATATATGTATTTTCCTAATGTAATCTGCTTAAAATCCAGCTCAATAATTTGCTCAAATTTGGCTGCAAATTCAATGCAAATCAAATACATCTTATTTCGTTCCTCAGTCTTTCAGTTGGCGCCACAAGAGCCTCAAAGGCTGAAGATCCCCGTAAAAGGAAGATGAAGACTTCTGTCGCCACAAAGGAAGAAAAAAAAAATGGAACTGCAGGGAGAGAGATGACTGGGAGACGAGCGGAGGCGGTGGGGACATGTGAATTGAGAGAAGACTACAATTTTTTTCTAAAGCCTTTTCTGGCCTATAGGAGGCTAGCAAAATTGTGGACATTCCCCTCGATTTGTCCAAAGCAAATCACAAAAAAATTCAAATTTGGGAAAACCCTTTTTTGTAAAATTGGAAAGGACTTTGATTAACTTCAAATGGATTCACTAATCTCCAATATACAGAACTGGATAATGCAATGAATCAGTCTTAATGCAGCGCTGCAGAACAGGACCTGTCAATGCTGCTCCCATGTAACTATCTTACTCCATACCCTGTAATTTTCCAGACAGTAGAAAAACGGTCAATACTTTATGTGCGACAGGAAATATTGCATTTTTTAATCTATTTCAGTTTACAGATAAAGCTTTTACTCTGAAGTGCTAAAAATAGTAAGTAGATAATAAGAATTTTATGACCATGGTTGCATGCAGAGATGAACCGTTCAGTGCCAGCTGGAGATCCATAGGTAACCTTTTATTGATTTATAATAAAAACACAATAGGATTCTTGAACCGGCTTTTCCACTCTGTTTCCATAGAGCAGTAAAGAATGATGTCAGACAATGCACATTTTCAATCCAATATATAGTACTAAGTGAGCGTTTTTCATTCATTTTCTTTGCAAAATTGCATTAATTTGCTGAGTTTTGAAATTGTGCTGTTCATACTGTATACACCCAGAAATATGTAACATTTTTGTATGGAATGCCTATACCTTAGAACAGCCAAATTCGTATGCGATCGAGATTTGACAGTGATCTTTTGATGTGTTTCTGTATTTTTCAGACTATAAGATGCACCAGACTATCAGATGCACCTAGGTTTTACAGGAGGAAAATAGAAAAAAATTTAAGCAAAAAATGTGGTCAATTCTGTACTAACATCACCCATCCTGGTATATATATGGCCCCCTCATTCCCCACCCTGGTATATATATGGCCCCCTCATTCCCCACCCTGGTATGCATGGCCCCCTCATTCCCCACCCTGGTATGCATGGCCCCTCATTCCCACCCTGGTATGCATGGCACCCTCATTCCCCACCCTGGTATGCATGGCCCCCTCATTCCCCACCCTGGTATGCATGGCACCCTCATTCCCCACCCTGGTATGCATGGCCCCCCTCATTCCCCATCCTGGTATGCATGGCCCCCTCATTACCCACCCTGGTATGCATGGCCCCCCTCATTCCCCACCCTGGTATGCATGGTTCTCCCATCCTCATCCTGGTATGTATGGCACCCATCAGAAAAATATTAAAAAACCTTTAAACCATTTTACTTACCTTCTTCTGTGCTCCCTCACAGCATCCTTAATCTGATACCAGCAGCTAATTTCAGCTTGTAAGCAGTGCATGGCAGTGATGTAATGCACTGTTTACAAGCAGAGAACAAATGCCGGAATACTCTGCTCCCCACACCCAGGACTATGGGCGTGTGGAGCAGTGAATATTCATTGATCTTTAATAGCAGGCACAGTGTTAACAGCAGCCCCTGGCTTCCTGCAGCTGCTAAGCGATTACATGTGCCCGCTATTAAAAAGAATGAATATTTACTGCTCTCCACTCCCAAGGGTGTGAAGAGCAGTGCATTTTTTAGTAGGGGGCATATGTGATCTCCCAACAGCTGCAGGAAGCCAGTGACTGCTGCTACTATGCCCGCTATTAAAGATCAATGAAGATTCACTGCTCCCCATGCCCATGGGAGTGGAGAGCAGTGAATTTTCATTCTCTAATTTCGGGCACATGTGATCATGCAGGAGCTGATGGCTGCGGCTAACACTGCCTGCTATTAAATAAAATGACATTTCACTGCTCTCCACACCCATATTGATTGATATGGATTGTGGCTGTGGGGGAACAGTGAATATTCATTTCTCTTTAGCACCAGGCACAGGTGTTAGCCTGCCTCCTGTGACCCACTCATCCACTGCTGCACTCACTCCCTCGTCATTTACAGCCACAGTAGGTACATCCAGACTAGAAGATGCACCCCCATTTTTCTCCAAATTTGTGGAGGATAAAAGTGCGTCTTATAGACCAAAAAATCCAGTACTTATAAGCCAAAATCAAGTTGGAAAGAATTATATGAACTTGCTCTACTGCCCCGCATGCAAAGGGTGCATCTAAAAAGTCATAAAATTAAAGCATAACTACATTTTTTATTTACAGGTTTTTAACTTGTATCAGCCGGTGGATGGAGACTAGATACCGTGTCTCCTATATACAAGGTTTTCCTGCAATCCTATCTCTGTGTAACATGTTCTGAAGTAGGAACAGCACTGCGTACATTAAATCGCAGTATAGAGCAGAGTAGCTGTGAATCCAGCATAAACTGGAAAAAAGCAGAAGCATTGGTCTGTGTGTCAGTGCCCTTTCCTACTCAGCAGCAGATCCCATCGTTTAATGACCATCTTCCCTCTCTCAAAAAACCTTAATAGGCTGCTGTAATCTCACCTCAGTGAACTGTTTTAACCAACTTGTTTTGCCCAGCAGAGATTTTAGATGTTTTTAAGAATGAACAAATTAAAGAAGCACTCTCGTCAAAGTATTTATCCTGTGAATATATTGCAATCGTATTATATAGCAATGTGTATGTACAATTGCTCATTTGCGCTTCTACCCAGTTAGTTCTTCTCTTTTCCATTAGGTCTATGATTAACATGATTAAAAGACTAGCTGAATCCTTCTAAGCTCTATGTAGATAGAGGAAGTTTATTTTACCTGCATGAGTCATAACTACAATTCTACATCACTGCTAAGCCCCTGGCAGCCCAGCACCACCTCCTCTTCAATTCCTGACCCAGCTGCTTCGCTCCTCCTCATTTTTAGTGATTAAGAATTGTAGTTCTAATGATGACCCATGCAGGGAAAAGAGACTTTGTGTCTACAGAGCTTAGAAGGATTCAGCTAGTCTGTTAATTACCTTAATCACGGTTAGTCATAGACCTAATGGAAAAGAAGAATTAGCTGGGTAGAAAGGCAAAATGAGCAAGTGTAAGTCTAGTACACAGTACTACCGTACATAATATGATGATTTCAATATATTGAGAATAAAAACTTTGATGTGAGTGCTTCAATAAGGGGAAGAAAAGTAGCTGATAAGTTGAAAAAGAAGCATATTTTTCTGAGACTTGTACTGAGGCTTGTACTATTGATTTATTCAAAAATTGCTGAATTTATGTGGGCTCCAGCAGTCTGTGGCTGGGCTTCAAAGAAGACCAAGATTTACACTATATACTGCAATATTGTGTTATTACGATATATATTATAGGCAGATGATTGCAGGTTTGAGTCCCCCAAGCAAAAAATACAAATAAATTTAACAGCCCAAAAATTTGAATTACACCCCTTCATCCCTCAAAAATATCCCTTCATCCCTCAAATATCCCTTCATCCCTCAAATATCCCTTCATCCCTCAAATATCCCTTCATCCCTCAAATATCCCTTCATCCCTCAAATATCCCTTCATCCCTCAAAAATATCCCTTCATCCTTCAAAAATATCCCTTCATCCTTCAAAAATATAGACCAAAAAAATAGAAAAAACACATGTCATATCAAAGGTCTGATCAAAATATAAGCTGAATTAACTTGACTGTTAAATTCCGTAAAGAGAAAAATTCAAAGTTTCAAAATTCAGTTTTTTTTTTGAATACCGCAATACTGCAAAAAAAAAAACAAAAGCAGTAAAAGATCAAAATTTCAGATTTGTTGCTAAATGGTATATAAAAAAAAAAAAAAAAAAAAAACTCCATAAAAAACAAGCACCAACGACCAAAAAATTAAAACTATGAGCCTAGGAAAATGGCAATAATCCAACATTTTGTTTTTATAAAGTTATGGCTCTTGGAAGGTGGGGAGGAAAAATGAAAGACAAAAGCAAAAAAAAAAAAAATACTACAGTGAAGGGGTTAAAATCCTTTGTAAAAAAGCAGAATATTTTAGGTTTACTACTCCGCTTGTGGTACATGACTTTTCCCAGTTTGACAAAAACTTGTGTGAACGCTTTATATTTTCTACTTTTCTCATTAGAACGGACACCTAACGCTCCAGCTTCCTCTTTCTCTGTCTGGACACAATGTACCAAAGCCAAGAAAAATACTTACAGCAATAGGTTTAAATAATAAAGTGTCTGTGCAGCACATGCCCTCACCTGCACTGCTCTGACTTCTTTAGTGGAACAACCAGCCGCCCCACCGGTGTTTTATAACCAGTTCTGCAAGGGATTATGGGAGTTTCCATGTGCAGAAAAAGCCAGAAATCAGTCTTGTGCCTGGGGAAAAAAAAAAAAATAAAAAAAATAAAAATAAAAAAAATATGTAGCATACTGTTGTGCTAAAAACAACTATATCTATATATATATATTTTTTTTATTTTTTTTAATTTTTGTGTGTCAGAAAGGATTGCATAAAATATTGTGAGGGGCGTAACTATAATGGATGCAGGGGTTGCGCTTATTAAAGAAGCAGTGAAATGAATCCTTTTTTTTCCAATTTTCTTTTGATAATGAAAATGATTCACTGGTCGCTCTGTTTCTGTGTGATGCAAAGGACCGCCGAGACCACACACTGCATATATGTATCAGAGCTGTAACCTCCACCACCTGATCTGAGAAAACAATCTATATATACCCCGCGTTCTCTTCACACAATGCTGTCTGCCCGCTAGCTATAATATTACAAGCAAAACTCACAAGTCACAAAGAACATTTCTCACTTATTAGTCTGAAGCTTTCAAAAATCGGATTTTTTTTTCTCATGCCCCTTATTTCCAGTTCTCTATCACCTGCTTATTTTATATCTCATGGCATTTCTCATCTAGGTTATTGGGAAGGCAGAACGATACCCAATGTCACGAGCACCCTCCTGCCCTGAAATATACATACAGGTAATTATTCTGCTAATTAACGATCCAACGTAACTTTTAAACTTTTATGAAGTTAACCAATGTTACAACAGCACAGCTTGGAAGAATTATTCCAGACCCTAGACGCATGGCGGGGAAGTAGTTCTACCTTTAACCCCGGGCCATTTTCCATCTTTTACCTTTCTGTTTTTCACTCCCCTTCTTCCCAGAGCCATAACTTTTTTTTTTTATTTTTCCATCAATACGCGCCACATGACGGCTTGTTTTTTTTTTTTTTTACACTTTTGAACGACACTATTGGTTTTACCATATAGTGTACTGGAAAACAGGAACAAAATTCCAAGTCCGGTGAAATAGCAAAACAAGTGCAATTCCACAAAGTTTTTTGGAATTTTTTGATGTCATGTTCATCAAATGCTAAAACTGACCTGTCAATATGATTCTCCAGGTCATTACAAGTTCGTAGATACCAAACATGTCTAGGTTATTTTTAATTTGAGTGGTGAAAAAAATACAAAGTTTGTTAAAAAAAAAAATTCCATCATTTTTCGAAACCCGTAGCGTCTCCTTGTTTCGGGATGTGGGACTGGGTGAGGACTTATTTTTTTCATGACGAACAATATATATATATATGTATATTAGAAAATATTGGAGTCCGGCTCAACAGGACTGGATATTTCTTTTCTTTTTATTTTTCAAAAGAAAATATGGTGCGTACAAAAGAAAATTTTCATTATCGACATGACCCAGTCGACGCGTTTCGACTGCACTAAGCAGTCTTACTCATGAGTCATGAGTAAGACTGCTTAGTCGCGTCGACCATGAAAATTTTCTTTTGTACTGTACGCACTATATTTTCTTTTGAAAAATAAAAAGAAAAGAAAGATCCAATCCTGTTGAGCCGGACTCCAATTTTTTCTATTGTCCTTGATGGGAGGCCAGGGCGAGGCCGGTGTTTGAGCCCCAGGTGGATGAGCATGGAGCAACTGGGTGAGCTGGAATCAAGTTTTTGTTAATATATATATATACTTGAAAAAAGCAGGCAGCACTCCAATATTACCAAAAAACAAAGAGAACTTTATTCAGCCCATATGGCGTGGAGATGTTTAGATTCCAATGAATCTTTCTCTAGCTATATATCTATATTTATATATGTAGATATATATCTATATATACATGTATGTAAATATATACATATATATATATTTTATAAATTTATCTTTATTAATTAATGATAAATATGCAATACAATAAAACATTTACAAGACCATAGACAATAAATAATTTTTTTTATATTCTCTCTATACTTTATGTATGTACAGTATATACAGTGATATATAATATACACACACTCCTCAACTTTGAAATTGCAACACACACTGTACAAGGAAAAATTGTGAAATTATGCAAAATTATGGACAGACATAAGTGCATGCATGCATTTCATATTTTTGAAATATTAAGACCTTCAAAAACTTGCATCCCTATTTTTCCTTTACGCCGTGACGCCGTCTTTATGGACCCAATTATAGCCAATGGCTTCCGACACTCGCCTTTGGTGCCCGTCATATGGCAGATCTGGCACTGTTGTACTTTTCATGTTTCTGTTCCTATCTCAGAAAAGAGAAACCGAAATGTGAGCGCAGATGTGAACCCAACCTAACCTCTAGTACTAGACATGCACGTTTGATAGGAAAAACAGACATTCCCATTACATCATCTGGCTAAGAATCACCTCGCCGTAGCCCTGCACTATTTTAGCTTTTTTTGTACCAGCTAGACAGGAAAAAAGAGGACGAAATATTAAAATATTAGAAAAGTAAAAAGTATAGTAATGGATGTATTCTTTTTTTACTTCTTTTACAACTTGGCCGTTAAGGCCGGCGTCGCACTTGCGAGTTTGATGCGAGTAAGTCGCACGACTTTCTCGCATCAACACCCGGCACGGCCGCCCGCTCTCGGACCCGAGTGCGCGGCTGCATAGAAATACACCTGGTTGCGGTCACTTGCACTTAGTCTACCGACCCAAGTTGTGTTTATTGTGCGGCTCCCGCTTTGTGGTCCTCAATCCAGAAGATGACCTTCCTGCTACCTAAGCTCATCACATAAAAAATCCAAGACCTTTAAATTGAGGGGAAAATAGGCAGAGAATCTAACGTCTTTTAGGGAATAGAAGAATTGTGAAACTTTAAACACAACGGCCAAGCGCCGCGTAGATTTATATACGTGATAAGAAGCCACACGTTAATTAACTTCACCTAAACGGTTTGGAGCACGGTGTTAAACACAGCAGGAATAAAATGATTCAAGAAAAGGATATACATTTTCAACATGAGTAGGTATGAATTATTGAAAGAAATGAAGTCCCTGCGGGCAAATAACTAAAAATTGAACCAGCTAAAAGGTTTAATTGAAGACAAATATATAGTGAATGTCCACACTGGAACATAATTATTTTTTGTAATGTAACACATTTACAGATTATCTGCTTTGGAGCTCCATTTTTTTAAATAGAGCTTTGAATAGCAAAGGATATTTTTTTTGTTTAACCCTTTCGCTCCAGAGCTTGTTTTCGCCTTCCTGACCAGGCCAATTTTTTTCAATTCTGACCAGTGTCACTTTATGTCGTATGCAAATTGCTCCTTCAGAGAGGAAGAGGACTTGAACTCTATAGCGCCACCCGTTGGAAGCTATAGAGTTCAAGCCCTCTTCCTCTCTTAAGAGGCCATTTACATATTAAATTTCCCAGAGGAGCATTGCACAGCGAATGAGCCTCCTTACCTTGGCATGCCAGAGCCGGCATGTCACTCTCCAGCCTATGATTAGATGCGCCTTTTCTGGCACTTAGCCCGTCTATTCCTATTGCCCTGTAGCGGTGGCTAATGGGTTAATAATGGGTTAAGGCCACCTTGCTATTGGAAGGTGACTTTAAGCCAGGTTAATAATTGAGAGTTGTCAATTAGACAACTCTCAATTATTAATCCTATTGTATGAAATGAAAAAAAAACACACACACATTAATTAAAAATAATTTTAATGAAATAAATACACAGTTTTTGACCATATTTTATTGTACTGGTAATCCTTCGATTCCCTTGTTCTCCTGTAATAAAAAAAATAATAAAACAACATTATTCTTACCTCTCCGGCGCTCAGTCAGGTCCCACGCTGCAATCCATCTGAAAGGGTTAACATGTTTACAGCGAGGACCGGAGCTAATGCTGCAGCCTGGCTGTAAACACCCGAATGAATGAGTGCATCTCCCTGCGGCTGACAGGAGATGAGCTGATTAGTGTGGGAAGCTTAGTTGTTTCCCACGGTAATCAGTTCACTTCAGGTCAGCCGGGGACTCCGCACAGCATCAGTGATGTCAGAGGGAGTCCCCGGCTAACCTGAAGTGAACTAAATAGTGTGGGAAACAATCAATTAAGCTTCCCACACTAATCAGCTCATCTCCTGTCAGCCGCAGAGATAAGCTCATTCATTCGTGGGTTTACAGCGAGGCTGCAGCATTACCAGCGGTCCTCGCTGTAAAACTGTTAACCCTTTCAGATGGATTGCAGCGGGGGACCTGACTGAGCACCGGAGAGGTAAGAATAATGATGTTTTATTATTTTTTTTTTATTACAGTAGAACAAGGGAATCAAAGGATTACCAGTACAATAAAATATGGTCAAAAACTGTGTATTTATTTCATTAAAAATTATTTTTAATTAATGTGTGTGTGGTTTTTTTTTCATTTCATACAATAGGATTAATAATTGAGAGTTGTCTAATTGACAACTCTCAATTATTAACCTGGCTTAAAGTCACCTTCCAATAGCAAGGTGGCCTTAACCCATTATTAACCCATTAGCCACCGCTACAGGGCAATGGGAATAGACGGGCTAAGTGCCCGAAAAGGCGCATCTAATCATAGATGTGCTTTTTCTGGGGTGGCTGGGGGCAGATGTTAGTAGCCAGGTGGGCACAAAAAATGCACCCTCCCTAGGCTAATATTATCTGCCCCCACTCGCTGGCTTTCCCTGTCTGGTGGAGAAAATACCACGGGAGCCCACGCATTTTTTTACAACGAATTTACACATTAAATTAACCCCTACATGTATGAAATTTTGCACTCATACACTCATGTAATTGTTAGTGAAAACCATATATCAAACTACATGAAATGACATGGTTAACTGTATGTAAACCATGTGTCATTTCATGTCGGGTTCTGTAATAATTTACAGAAACCAGCAATTGAATTAGCGGCTATTATACTATGTAGAAGTGTATGAGCTATAAATATATGTATATATAAATATACTGTATGTCTCAATGACATATATATATATATATATATATACATATATATATGTATATATATATATATATATGTATTTAATGTGTATATATCTATTCTTTCTTTTGTGATTTAAAAACTATCATTTGGATACATTATATGTCGGTTTTGCTAGCCACCGACAAAATGTCGCAAGACGGATGTGACACGGATGTCAAACGGATGTCAAATGAACGCCCAGATGCGAGAAAATCGCATCCTCGCATTACAATCGGATGACAGACGGAGCAATGTTCAGGAAACATTTGAGCGATTATCGGCCGTCAAAAACGGTCCGATTTTTTAGACGGTGTGTGTGACTCCAGCCTTAGACTTTATGTGGTAATAACTCTGGAAGGCTTCAACAAATCCTAGTCATTCTGAGAATGCTTTTCAGTGACAGATTGTACTTCATAATTTAGGTCAATATTTTTTGCTCTTATTTGTGAAAATATCAGAATTTTGGTTAAAATTTTGCAACTTTCAAAATCTTAATTTTTACGCCCTTAAACCAGATGATTATATTACACAAAATAGTTAATACATAACATTTCCCATATCTCTACTTTACATCAGCATTCTTTGAACAGAATTTTTATTTTGTTAGAAAGTTAGAAGGGTTAAAAAATTATCAGCAATTTCTAATTTTTCCAGCAAAATTTACAAAACCAATTTTTTTTAGGGACCACATCACGTTTGAAGTGATTTTGAGGGGCCTATGTGACAGAAAATACCAAAAAGTGGCACCATTTTAAAAAACGCACCACTCAAAACCACATTCAAGAAGTGTATTAACCCTTCAGGTGCTTCACAGGAATTAAAGCAACATGGGAAGAAAAATTGAAAATTTTACTTTTTTCCATAAAAAAAAGTTACTTTAGCCCCAAAATGTGCTTTTTTTCAAAGGAAACAGAAGAGAAAGGACTGTACAATTAGTTGTGCAATTTCTCCTGAGTACACAGACACCCCATATGTTGTGGAAAACTACTGTTTGGTGCATGGCAAGGCTTGGAAGGGAAGCAGCAGCATTTGTCTTTTGGAACCCAAAATTGTCAGGAATAGATAGAGTACGCAATGTCATGTTTGGAGAGCCTCGATGTACCTAAACATTGGAATTCCTCCACAAGTGACGCCATTTTGTAAACTATGGTGAGCATCTTGAACCCTCAGGTGCTTCACAGAATTTTATAATGTTGAGCTGTGAAAATAATAAAATTAAATTTTTTGTACAAATATGTTGCTTCAGCCCCTTTTTTTTTTTTATTTTCACAAGGGTAACAGAAGAAAATGGAAAATACAATTTGCTGTACAATTTCTCCTGAGTACGCCGATACCCCATGTGTGGTAGTAAATGGCTGTTTGGATGCATGGCAGCGCTTAAAAGGAAAGGAGCTCCATTTTAGCTGGAATGTGTTGCAAATGCCATGTCACATTTGAAAAGCCCCTAACATGCTAAAAGAGCAGAAACCCCCCACAAGTGACCCCTTTGGGCAGAATAAACGATATATTACCATGTTTTCCACTAAAATGTTTCTTTGGCCCCAAGTTTGGAATTTTCAAAAGGGGAAAACAAATAGTACAATCTACAAAAGAAGTTGCACGCTGTAGATAGGACCCTGTTGCAATTAAAATCCACCACATGCTGGAGGGCGGAGTGCTCAGTCAGAGAGCTAATATATAAATGACAAAAGACTGACTGGCACTTCCAAGCTATTGTGAACAGGTGCATACTAAGAGCAGCCATCTCCATATACAATAATCAAAAAAAGTTGTACTCTGTAGTGCTAAAGTATGTCAATAGGAAATATATGAAATACAAATAGCAATACTGCTTCTGGATACTAGGAAAAAACTGAGACTCTTAGCACATAATTTTACCAATTCATGCATATCCAGCAGCCAATGACAAGGCAGTTTCAGAAATGGCCAAATTATGTGCTAAGCCAGGGCCGGCGTCAGCACCCGGCACACCCGGGCAAGTGCCGGGGCCCTGAGCAAGCGGGGGGGCCCACTCGCCGTCGGGCACCCCGGCGCCCGTTAGCGGTGTCAGCGCCGCCACTGGCCCCCCCGCTTGCTCAGGGCCCCGGCAGCAGCCGGCGCAATACTCACCTCTCCCTGTGCCTCCGCTGCCGCAGCTCCGAGCTCCAGGGGGCGCCTGCGCTGGCGCTTCCTCTCTCACAGCAGCGCCGCTGAATGACGTCATCATTCAGCGGCTGGCTGTGGCAGAGAGCACGCGGACGCCGGACAGGTGAGGTGTGTGCCTGTTGCGTGTGTGTGTGTGTGCCTGCTGCGTGTGTGTATGTGAGAGAGTGCTGCCTGCGGTGCTGTATGTGTGATGGTGGTGGGGGGAGGCAGTGATGGTGGTGAGGAGGCAATGATGATGGGGAGGCAATGATAATGGGAAGGCAATGATGATGATGATATTAATGGGGAGGCAATGATGATGATGATGATGGGGAGGCAATGATAATGGGAAGGCAATGATGATGATGATATTAATAGGGCAGCAATGATAATGATGTTGATGGGGAGGCAATGGTAATGGGAAGGCGATGATGATGATATTAATGGGGAGGCAATGATAATGATGATGATGGGGAGGCAATGATAATGGGAAGGCGATGATGATGATATTAATGGGGAGGCAATGATAATGATGATGATGGGGAGGCAATGATAATGGGAAGGCGATGATGATGATGATATTAATGGGGAGGCAATGATAATGATGATGATGGGGAGGCAATGATAATGGGAAGGCAATGATGATGATGATATTAATGGGGAGGCAATGATAATGATGATGATGGGGAGGCAATGATAATGGGAAGGCAATGATGATGATATTAATGGGGAGGCAATGATAATGATGATGATGGAGAGGCAATGATAATGGGAAGGCAATGATGATGATGATATTAATGGGGAGGCAATGATAATGATGATGATGGGGAGGCAATGATAATGGGAAGGCAATGATGATGATATTAATGGGGAGGCAATGATAATGATGATGATGGAGAGGCAATGATAATGGGAAGGCAATGATGATGATGATATTAATGGGGAGGCAATGATGATGATGATGGGCAGGCAATGATGATGAGGGGAGGCAATGATGATGATAATGGGCAGGCAATGATGATGATAATGGGGAGTCTTTCCACAGTGCCCTTTCCAGAGCCGTAACAGTGCAGAACGCAGCACAGTGTAGAGGAGAGCTCCATATTTTGTATGGAGCATTATATGTGGTCCAGTATTTTGTATGGAGCATTATATTGGGTCCAGTATTCTGTATGGAGCATTATATGGGGGATGGCGGGGTGACATCCTGCATGGGGTATTATATGGGTGATAAGGGGGAGACTATGTGGTGCCCATAATATTGTATGGAGGACTGTACTGTCCAGTCTGTACTGTGCGCTGTGAGGATTTGGCGGTTTTTGAGCTATTGTACAATTTACAATAGGTATCAGTCATGTAATGGAAGAAGAGAAGTGTTTGGCATTGTACTATACCTATATTTCTCTGCAGTATCTGTGCATCATGAATCGTGGTCTGTGTTAAGGGGGCCCACTGAGACTCTTTCGCCCGGGGCCCATAAAAACCTGGAGCCGGCCCTGTGCTAAGCTAATATATTTTTTTAAAACTTAAGCTAAGTACCTCCTCCAATTGCAGCTTCTCCACTGATTCTGAAACAGTTTTTCTTTTACTTCTGTCCCCCTCCATTTCAGAATTATGCCCCTTGGAAATAAAGATGAAAGTTTTACCATCAATCAATTGGATGTATACTACAGAACTTCTCTGTGGGCGTGGCTGTGTTTTGATTGGCCAGCATCAGTGGAGAAAAAGAAAACTCCTCCCAGAGAAGAAAAAGAAAAACGTTTCCATAATTCTTGGAACAGCACCAAAACCAATTGGAAGAGGTAACCAGTTTAAAAATAAAATCCAGCAAAATTGGACACATTTCTTTAAGCTTCTACGAAGCTACTCAGCAGCTCGATGCACGAACATCGCATTTCCACAACCTTATCTTGACCCCTGTAGCAATATTGAAGAATTAAGCCAAATCTGCAGCACCAGGAAAGTTCACCTCCTTCTCCTTTTCCGAACAGGGCACTTCGCAAGATCGCGCCTCAACATGTTGCTCTATTCCCTCTCCCTATTATACTACTGCAGCCTCGTAGGTCATTCTTCTTCCTTGGCTTCTACGGACTCAAAAACCCATTTTATTAAACATAAGTATCCCCCATGTTTTTTCCAAGATACCACAATATCCTTGTTGAATCAGATCATGCTAATAATGAGGATCGCTCATTGTCGTTAGTTATTCTGTGCCTGTTTTTCTGCATGGATCCAACGGGCTGCTTCTGAATTGCCGTCTGCACCATAAATCGCACACCCTTTACAGTCATTAAAGCATATTTTCTTAGAGAAGCCATTTTGATGTTTCTTCCAAAGCTGAAATAGGCAAAACAACAAAGTAGAGAAAACAAAAACAAAAGACACTTTAATCCTTGGCAGTGACTTTATTTCAATTATGGATCCTTCCCTTGACTTCTTTGCCAGATCCCCTTGAGTAGTAATTCCCATGATGAATAAAAGAGATTTATATGATGCTTGACGCTATCATCATGGATCCGAGAGGGATAACGAGGTCTTATCTCAACCTCATTTATCTAAAACGCAAATTGACAGAGTTTTCTTCTGGACTGTAGGATGTTACAGGAGGCGATAAGGACCGAGATTGAGACTACACATGTTATGACCATGCCCCTTTCACTCAAAAAAGCCATATATCACACTTCTCCTTGGAGAATTAATGAATAGACGATCTTCTCTAGAATACAAATATACATTTCCAACTGAAATAGGATCATTCTTCGATATTAATGCTCACGCAGTGATTTTACGGGTTGGAATGTGCGAAAGGTGTTCATGAGGGGTTTGATAGTAAAAATGGTGTGCTCAAACTAAGAGGAAAAGGGAATTATAATTTACCTGTCTGACCTTACGAATTGACTTGGAGGAATCTCAGAACAAATGTAATCAATTTGCTCACATAACAAACAAATTGGATAAAACAAGAACAGTTCTTCAAAGTTTGCTTTCAGGAAACCGAAGAAAAACTTTTTTTTGCGCAAGACAATAGGGCATCCATGTTAATAGCAGAACAACTGGATGTGCATAGGTCCAAAGAGAAAATATATATATTTTTCTGATAAGTTTCTTATTCCATTCATAGAATTTATCTCCATCATTTGGCCACCTTAGCACAGCCGCTAAATTTAGGGATTAGCTACGACAGTATTGTGTGCTATAGGCATGATGTCTCGGCTGCAGCCAACACACTTAGACCCAAACAGTGACGGGGAGCTGGCCCTGGACCTAAAGAGGGTGATTACCTGTTCTCTTAGTTATTTTAGGTACTTTTAGTGCATTTGGGGTCCACTTTCCCTAAAGTCGGAAACCCCTTTAACACAATAGAATCCTTCAAACATCTCAGATCCACCGCATGGTCAGTCTCTCCAGCTGAACTTATAAATATCCTGCCACTATGGTGCCTCATTTAACCTCTGTATTCAATGCTTGTCTCTGCTTTTTTGCGTATTGTAGGTGAGATACTTTGTGGCATTTGCGCAGTAATGGCTTTCTTCTGGCGACTCAACCATGCAGCCCATTTTTTCTTCAAGTGTCTCCTTATTGTGCATCTTGAAGCATCCACACCGCTAGTTTTCAGAGAGTCCAGTATTTCAGCTGATGTTATTTGTGGGTTTTTCTTTGCATCCCAAACAATTTTCCTGCCATTTGTCACAGGTCACAGGTGAGTATGTCACCTTTAGTAGCCATTCAAACCCATTTGTGTCAACTTCTGTGCATGTTATCAGGCCAAAATCACCAGGGAAAGTGAACTTTTGATCAGGGTCATTTGGATGTTTTGGGTTGTCATTATGATTTTAAAAGAGAAAACACAGTAGTTTGACAATAAATGGCTTCACCAACCACTAATCATGAGTGGAGAAAAGGTTTTGGTATTGTCATTTATATTCTCTGAAAAAAATAAAATAATAATAATAATAATAATAATTTTATTTCTATAGCGCCAACATATTCCGCAGCACTTAAAAAATGCCATGAAAGCAAAAATTCTGCTGCAGTATGTAAACTTTTGAGCACAACTGTATGTAGAAGGACGGGACATATACTGTATACCAGGATGGGGCACATATATACAGTACAGACTAAAAGTTTGGACACACCTTCTCATTTAAAGATTTTTCTGTATTTTCATGACTATGAAAATTGTACATTCACACTGAAGGCATCAAAACTATGAATTATCACATGTGGAATTATACATTACACTTTACAAAAAAGTGTGAAACAACGGAAAATATGTCTTATATTCTATGTTCTTTAAAGTAGCCACCTTTTGCTTTGATGACTGCTTTGCACTCTCTTGGCATTCTCTTAATGAGCTTTAACCCCTTCACCCCCAAGGGTGGTTTGCACGTTAATGACCGGGACAATTTTTACAATTCTGACCACTGTCTCTTTATGAGGTTATAACTCCGGAACGCTTCAACGGATCTTCGCGATTCTGAGATTGTTTTCTCGTGACATATTGTACTTCACGTTAGTGGTAAAATTTCATCCATATAACTTGCGTTTATTTTTGAAAAAAACGCAAATATGGCGAAAATTTTGAAAATTTAGCAATTTTCAAACTTTGAATTTTTATTCCCTTAAAACAGAGAAATATGTAACACAAAATAGTTAAGAAATAACATTTCCCACATGTCTACTTTACATCAGCACAATTCTGGAATCAAAATTTTTTTTTGTTAGGAAGTTATAAGGGTTAAAAGTTGACCAGCGATTTCTCATTTTTACAACAAAATTTACAAAGCCATTTTTTTTAGGGACCACCTCACATTTGAAGTCACTTTGAGGGGTCTACATGACAGAAAATACCCAAAAGTGACACCATTCTAAAAACTGCACCCCTCAAGGTACTCAAAACCACATTCAAGAAGTTTATTAACCCTTCAGGTGCTTCACAGGAACTAAAGCAACGTGGAAGGAAAAAATGAATATTTAACTTTTTAGCCACAAAAATGATCTTTTACAAACTTTTTTTTTATTTTCACAAGGGTAAAAGGAGAAAATGGACAGATAAGGTTGTTATGCAATTTCTCCTGAGTACACCAATACCCCATATGTGGGGGAAAACCACTGTTTGGGCACACGGCAGAGCTCGTAAGGGAAGGAGCGCCGTTTGACTTTTTCAAACTAAAATTGGCTGGAGTTGAGATTGGACGCCATGTCGCGCTTGGAGAACCCCTGATGCGCCTAAACAGTGGAAACCCCCCACAAGTGACACCATTTTGGAAACTAGACCCCCTAAGGTACTTATCTAGATATGCTGTGAGCACTTTGAACCCCCAAGTGTTTCACAAAAGTTTATAATGCCTGGGTGTGAAAAAAAAAAAAAAAAATTCCACAAAAATGATTTTTTAGTCCTAAATTTTTGAATTTTCCCAAGGAAATTGGACCCCAAAAGTTGTTGTCCAATTTGTCCTGAGTACGCTGATACCCCATATGTGGGGGTGGAAAACTGTTTGGGCGCACGGCAGGGCTTGGAAAGGAAGTAGTAACGTTTTGGAATGCAGACGTTGATGGGGGTCATGTTCCGTTTGCAGTGCCCCAGATGAGCCTAAACAG
Source organism: Oophaga sylvatica (assembly GCA_033576555.1). Classification (NCBI taxonomy): domain Eukaryota; kingdom Metazoa; phylum Chordata; class Amphibia; order Anura; family Dendrobatidae; genus Oophaga; species Oophaga sylvatica. The sequence goes on from JARQOD010000010.1 coordinate 66,333,330, forward strand.
TGGAAATCCCCCACAAGTGACCCCATTTTGGAAACTAGACCCCTACGGAACTTATCTAGATCTTTGGTGAGCACTTTGAACCCCCAAGTGCTTCACACAAGTTTATAATGCCCGGGCATGAAAATAAAAATCCTATTTTTTTCCCACAAAAATTATCTTTTAGTCACTAATTTTTTATTTTCCCAAGGGTATCAGGAGAAATTGGACCACATAAGTTGTTGTCCAATTTGTCCTGAGTACGCTGATGCCCCATATGTGGGGGGGAAACACTGTTTGGGCGCACGGCAGAGCTCGGAAGGGAAGGAGCACCATTTGACTTTTTCCAACCAAAATTGGCTGGAATTGAGATTGGATGCCATGTTGCATTTGGAGAGCCCCTGATGTGCCTAAACAGTGGAAACCCCACACAAATGACCCCATTTGGGAAACTAGACCCCCTAAGGAACTTATCTAGATCTTTGGTGAGCAATTTGAACCCTCAAGTGCTTCACACAAGTTTATAACGTAGAGCCGTAAAATTTAAAAATCATATTTTTTCCACAAAAATGATCTTTTCACCCGAATTTTTATTTTTCCAAGGGTAACAAGACTCCAAAAGTTATTGTGCAATTTGTCCTGAGTACACTGATACCCCATATGTGGGGGTATACCACTGTTTGGGTGCATGGCAGAGTTTGGAAGGGAAGGAGCGCCGTCTCACTTTTTCAACGCAGAATTGGCTGGATGCCATGTCGTGTTTGGAGAGCTCCTGATCTGCCTAAACAGTGGAAACCCCCCACAAATGACACCATTTTGGAAACTAGACCCCTCAAGGAACTTATCTAGATGTGTGGTGAGAACTTTGAACCCCCAGGTGTTTCACTAAAGTTTATAACGTACAGCCTTAAAATAAAAAATCCTTTTTTTTTTTTTTTTTTTTTTTTACAAAAATGATTTTTTCTGTCATGTGTGCATCGCCACGAAGATCGTCGCGGTTGCACATTCTGACTTCTCACAGCTGAGTTGCTGTTTCTTTGTGTTTGGCAGTTAGGGAGTTAATTCTGTCTGTGCTCAGTTCTGGGACTGGGTGCAGTTTTCTCCCGGCTGCAATTAATTATTTGTTGATTGGTTTCCTTTAAATCTCTGGTTGTCTGTGTTGGGAGTTGCCAGTGAAATTCTTCATGCAGACCACAGATAGGATTGTATCTGTATAGACTTAAGTTAAAGAGCTCCTTAGTTGTTTTAAGCTCACCTTGCTTAGAGTTTAATATCCCAGATCATTTATGTTCCTTCTGTGTTTGAGTGTGTATGCAAGTCTGTGTTTTCTCCAGTCTGTCTTATATGTCTAATCTGTGTATTTAGCAGAGATCAGCCCATATCCCTTTGGTGGTAATCAGAATCCTTCTTAGGACTGATTACAGGGTTCAGGGACTGATAGGAGACAGGGTTAGGCTGGAGACTTGGACCTCTGAACCATTATCAGTACCTCCAAGGTGAGGGATTAGTTAGGACCCCAGTTTAGGGTCAGGTTAGACCCCCGGTCCTCCTCTTTCCTGTGACAGTGTATCAAGTCCTCAAGATTAACCCTGAGTTCAACGGATATCGTGTCAGGTAAATCTATTCTATATTTACATGCTGATGTTGCTAATCTATATGTTGTATAGAGTGTTGTTCTTTTAAGAATAGTTTACTGACATCGTACACATATCATAAGACCGCGTGACATTTTCACTGGCCCATAAAATTATTCCCAGTTGCCATGGATCCAGTAGCCCAGCTGGCTCTGCAGTTGCAGGGATTATCCATGGAGCTGACGGACATTAAGTCCAAAGTTTTGTCTCCCTCGGAGCAAACCAGATTTGAACCTAAAGTAGCTCTCCCGGACAGGTTCACTGGTGGGCGAGACAAATTTTTTACCTTCAGGGAAGCATGTAAATTGTATTTTCGGCTTCGGCCTCGATCATCAGGGAGTGAAGAGCAGAGAGTGGGAATTGTTATCTCGCTCCTACAAGGGGACCCTCAATCCTGGGCCTTCTCCCTTCCTCCGGGATCCCCGGCTCTACAGTCAGTAGATCGATTTTTTACTGCCCTGGGTTTGGTATATGATGACCCAGATCGGGTCTCTCTTGCTGAGACAAAATTACGTAAGATACAGCAGGGAGATCGTCCGGCGGAGGAATTTGCTTCTGAGTTCCGTAGATGGGCCACAGATACTCAGTGGAATGACCCAGCTCTTAGGAGCCAGTTTTGTCATGGGCTTTCTGACAAATTAAAGGACGTTTTGGCTCAGTATGATTCTCCTCCATCACTGGAGGCTGCTATGGCCCTAGCTATCCGTACTGATAGACGGCTCCGGGAGAGGTGCGAGGTAACTCCGCCCCCTGTTGTTACTCCACCTACTACTAAAGTCCCTTATGTTGAGGTTCCCCTTGTCTGTTCGGAGGAGCCTATGCAGTTGGGAGGGACATCATTTCGTAGGAGGGGATTGGCGGTACGCCGCAGGACTAGAAGGTGTTTCTTCTGCGGGAAAGAGGGACATTTTGTTGGGGGATGTCCATCCCGTGCCTTGTTGAGCAAAAAGTCGCCGGAAAACTGTTAATCCCAGGTTGTGTGGTGGACGACAACCTGGGAGTATGTATTTCGTCCGCTAGTTCTTCTCAGTTCCTTGTACCAGTGGAGGTGGTGGTTGGTACGAGAGTGGAGAGATTTTCTGTTCTTCTTGATAGTGGGTCCGGGGCTAATCTGGTTGACGCTCAATTTGCTCAGGCTCAAGGTATGCATCTGAGTGTATTGGTCAAACCGATCCCTATATTCTCCATTGACGCCAGGCCTCTCGGCCAAGGTAGCTTTGTTCATGAGGTTCATAACATTGACCTTCGGGTAGGGGCAATACATAGGGAACTATTATCTTGTTATGTGTTGGAGGGTCTACCTACTCCTATTGTGTTGGGACTTCCTTGGTTGGTTAAACATAACCCTGTGATTAATTGGCAGTCCAGAGATATAAGCCTATGGGGGGAGTTTTGCAAAAGTAACTGCATGAACACAGTCATCAGTGCGGTCGTGCCTAGTACTTTGCCTCCTTTTTTGGAGGACTTTGGGGATGTGTTCTCTGAGGAGGGGTGTCAGGAGTTGCCTCCTCATCGCGTGTATGACTGCTCTATTAATTTACTTCCTGATGCTAAGTTACCTAAAGCTAGGTTATATAACCTTTCTGGTCCTGAGAGGCAGGCTATGAAAGATTATATTTCGGAAAGTCTGGCCAAAGGGCATATTAGACCTTCATCTTCCCCAGTGGCCGCGGGGTTCTTCTTTGTGAAGAAAAAAGATGGAGGCCTACGCCCTTGCTTGGATTTCCGCGAACTTAATCGGATTACTGTTCGAGATCCGTATCCACTCCCTCTGATTCCTGATCTCTTCAATCAAATTGTTGGCGCCAAATGGTTCTCTAAATTGGATCTCAGGGGGGCGTATAATCTGATTAGGATAAAAGAGGGGGATGAGTGGAAAACGGCGTTTAACACGCCGGAGGGACATTATGAGAACCTTGTCATGCCTTTTGGTCTGACTACTGCACCAGCAGTATTCCAACATTTTGTTAATGACATTTTTCGTCATCTGGTGGGGCTGTTTGTGGTCGTATATTTGGATGACATTTTAATTTACTCACCAGATCTTGTGTCTCACCAGGAGCATGTGAGACAGGTGTTGCAGATCTTGCGAGACAATAAACTATACGCCAAACTGGAAAAGTGTGTATTCGCCGTACAGGAACTTCAGTTTTTGGGTTTCTTGGTGTCAGCCTCCGGTTTCCGTATGGACCCTGAAAAGGTGAGAGCAGTGCTTGAATGGGATCAGCCAGAGGATCTTAAGGCTCTGCAGCGTTTTCTGGGTTTGCTAACTACTACCGGAAATTTATTTGTAATTTCTCATCTGTTGTCAAACCTCTCACTGACATGACAAGAAAAGGGACGGATTTTTCTAAATGGTCGGACAAAGCTTGCCAAGCTTTTTCCTCTTTGAAAAAATGTTTTGCTTCAGCACCCGTTCTCATCCAACCAGATGCATCACAGCCGTTCGTTGTGGAGGTGGACGCGTCTGACGTAGGGGTGGGTGCAATATTGTCCCAGGGTCCGTCCCCTGGTAAATGGCATCCGTGCGCTTTCTTTTCTAAAAAATTGTCGTCCGCCGAAAGGAATTATGATATCGGCAATAGGGAACTTTTGGCCATTAAGTTGGCTTTTGAAGAATGGCGTCACTTTTTGGAGGGGGCAGTCCACCCGGTCACCGTCATTACTGATCACAAGAACCTGCTGTATTTGGAATCTGCTAAGCGTCTGAATTCCAGACAAGCTCGATGGTCGTTGTTTTTTACCAGGTTTAATTTTGTTGTCACTTATCGCCCTGGATCTAAGAATGTTAAGGCGGATGCCTTGTCTCGCAGTTTCCCAGGGGCCGGGAAAATGGATGACCCGATTCCTATCCTTCAGGAGGGGGTGGTAGTGTCGGCTGTATGTTCTGAGCTTGAGGAGGAGGTGTTAGAGGCTCAGGGGGACGCCCCTGCAGGACCTCCAGGGAGACTGTTTGTCCCAAATCAGTTGAGACAAAAGGTTATTGAGGCACATCATAATTCTGCTTTAGCAGGACATCCAGGGAGTAAGGCTACTTTAGATCTCCTTTCTCGCCGGTTTTGGTGGCCTAACGTTAATAAAGATGTTTTAACTTTTGTCGCGTCCTGTGGGGTTTGTGCTCGCTCTAAGACCCCTCATACCCGTCCGTCTGGGACCCTCTTACCCTTGAAACTTCCGGAGCGTCCATGGACTCATTTGTCTATGGACTTCATCACGGACCTTCCTCAGTCGTCAGGGAAGACTGTCATACTGGTGGTTGTTGACAGGTTCAGTAAGATGGCACATTTCATTGCTCTTCCTGCCCTCCCTAATGCTAAAACTCTGGCGCAGGTGTTCATTGGGGAGATTGTGAGACTTCATGGGTTGCCTTCTGATGTGGTGTCAGATAGGGGGTCTCAGTTTGTGTCCAAGTTTTGGAGGGCATTTTGTTTACGTCGGGGGATGCAATTGTCATTTTCCTCGGCTTTTCATCCGCAGACCAATGGTCAGACAGAGCGTCTGAATCAAAGCCTAGAGACTTATCTTCGGTGTTTTGTCTCAGAGAACCAGGAGGACTGGTCTTCTTTCTTGCCTCTGGCAGAGTTCGCTCTTAACAACAGGCGGAGCGAGTCCACTGGTAAGTCCCCGTTTTTTGGGGCATATGGTTTTCATCCCCAGTTTTGTACATTCAATGGGGGGGGCCCTTCTGGGGTTCCTGAGGAGGAGCGTTTCTCGTCGTCACTTGCTTCAGTGTGGAGAGGTGTATTGAATAATCTGAGTGCTATGGGGAACCGTTATAAATGTATGGCTGATAGGAGGAGAGTTTCTGGTCCAGATCTTAATGTGAACGATCTGGTATGGTTGTCTACCAGGAATATAAAACTTAAAGTTCCCTCCTGGAAGCTGGGCCCCAGATTCATCGGGCCGTACAGGATCAGTTCCATAATTAATCCTGTGGCATTTCGTCTGGACCTCCCTCCTACGTTTAAAATTCATAATGTGTTCCACAAGTCATTACTTAAGAGGTACGTGGCACCAGTCATACCATCACCTCTACCTCCTCCTCCAGTGGTGGTCAATGGTAACTTGGAGTTTCAAGTGTCAAAGATCATTGACTCACGTCTGAATCGCCGGTCCCTTCAGTACTTGGTGCATTGGAAGGGGTATGGTCCAGAGGAGAGGACGTGGGTTCCTGCGTTTGACATTAACGCAGATCGTTTGGTGCGGACCTTCCACAGAACTCACCCGGGCAAACCTGGCCCTGAGGGTCCGGAGGCCCCTCGTAGAAGGGGGGGTACTGTCATGTGTGCATCGCCACGAAGATCGTCGCGGTTGCACATTCTGACTTCTCACAGCTGAGTTGCTGTTTCTTTGTGTTTGGCAGTTAGGGAGTTAATTCTGTCTGTGCTCAGTTCTGGGACTGGGTGCAGTTTTCTCCCGGCTGCAATTAATTATTTGTTGATTGGTTTCCTTTAAATCTCTGGTTGTCTGTGTTGGGAGTTGCCAGTGAAATTCTTCATGCAGACCACAGATAGGATTGTATCTGTATAGACTTAAGTTAAAGAGCTCCTTAGTTGTTTTAAGCTCACCTTGCTTAGAGTTTAATATCCCAGATCATTTATGTTCCTTCTGTGTTTGAGTGTGTATGCAAGTCTGTGTTTTCTCCAGTCTGTCTTATATGTCTAATCTGTGTATTTAGCAGAGATCAGCCCATATCCCTTTGGTGGTAATCAGAATCCTTCTTAGGACTGATTACAGGGTTCAGGGACTGATAGGAGACAGGGTTAGGCTGGAGACTTGGACCTCTGAACCATTATCAGTACCTCCAAGGTGAGGGATTAGTTAGGACCCCAGTTTAGGGTCAGGTTAGACCCCCGGTCCTCCTCTTTCCTGTGACAGTGTATCAAGTCCTCAAGATTAACCCTGAGTTCAACGGATATCGTGTCAGGTAAATCTATTCTATATTTACATGCTGATGTTGCTAATCTATATGTTGTATAGAGTGTTGTTCTTTTAAGAATAGTTTACTGACATCGTACACATATCATAAGACCGCGTGACATTTTCGCCCCCAATATTTTATTTTCACAAGGGTAACAGAAGAAATTGGAACCCAAAAGTTGTTGTCCAATTTGTCCTGAGTACGCTGATACCGAATATGTAGGAGAAAACTACTGTATGGGTGCACGTCAGGGCTCGGAAGGGAAGTAGTGACGCTTTGGATTGCAGACTTTGATGGAATGGTCTGGGGGCGTCATGTCGCATTTGGAGAGCCCCTGATGCGCCTAAACAGTGGAAACCCCCCACAAGTGACCCCATTTTGGAAAATAGACCCCACAAGGAACTTATCTAGATGTGTGGTGAGCACTTTGAACCCCAAAGTGCTTCACAGAAGTTTATAACGCACAGCCGTAAAAATAAAAAATCCTTTTTTTTTTACAAAAATGATTTTTTCGCCCCCAATATTTTATTTTCACAAGGGTAACAGGAGAAATTGGACCCCAAAAGTTGTTGTCCAATTTGTCCTGAGTACGCTGATACCCAATATGTGGGAGAAAACTACTGTATGGGCGCATGTCAGGGCTCGGAAAGGGAAGTAGTGACGTTTTCGATTGCAGACTTTGATGGAATGGTCTGGGGGTGTCATGTCGCATTTGGAGAGCCCCTGATGCGCCTAAACAGTGGAAATCCCCAACAAGTGACCCCATTTTGGAAAATAGACCCCACAAGGAACTTATCTAGATGTGTGGTGAGCACTTTGAACCCCGAAGTGCTTCACAGAAGTTTATAACGCACAGCCGTAAAAATAAAAAATCCTTTTTTTTTTTACAAAAATGATTTTTTTCGCCCCCAATATTTCATTTTCACAAGGGTAACAGGAGAAATTGGACCCCAAAAGTTGTTGTCCAATTTGTCCTGAGTACGCTGATACCCAATATGTGGGAGAAAACTACTGTATGGGCGCATGTCAGGGCTCGGAAAGGGAAGTAGTGACGTTTTGGATTGCAGACTTTGATGGAATGGTCTGGGGGCGTCATGTCGCATTTGGAGAGCCCCTGATGCGCCTAAACAGTGGAAATCCCCAACAAGTGACCCCATTTTGGAAAATAGACCCCACAAGGAACTTATTTAGATGTGTGGTGAGCGCTATGAAGCCCCAAGTGCTTCACAGAAGTTTATAATGTACAGCCGTAAAAACAAAAAAATCTTATTTTTTTTACAAAAATAATATTTTCGCCCCCAGTTTTTTATTTTCCCAAGGGTAACAGAAGAAATAGGACAAATTTCACAATAACTCTTGGGGTCCAGAGTACGCTGATACCCCATATGTGGGGATAAACTACTGTTTGGACGCATGGCAGAGCTCAGAAGTGAAGGAACACCGTTTGACTTTTTCAACGCAGAATTGGCTGGAATGGAGATCAGACGCCATGTCACATTTGGAGAGCCCCTGATGTGCCTAAACAGCGGAAACCCCCCAATTCTAACTCCAACCCTAACCCCAACACACCCCTAACCCTAGTCCCAACCCTAATCCCAACCCTAACCCTAATCCTAACTCTAACCCTAATCCTAACTTTAGCGCCAACCCTAACCCTAACTTTAGCCGAAACCCTAACCCTAACCCTAATGGGAAAATGGAAATAAATACATTTTTTTTATTTTATTATTTTTCCCTAACTAAGGGGGTGATAAAGGGGGGTTTGATTTACTATTTATAGCGGGTTTTTATGATTGTCAGCTGTCACGCTAAAAGACGCTTTTTATTGCAAAAAGTAGTTGTCATGGGTGCATTGCCACGAAGATCGTCGCGGTTGCACATTTTGACTTCTCACAGCTGAGCTGCTGTTTCTTTGTGTTTGGCAGCTAGGGAGTTAATTCTGTCTGTGCTCGGTGCTGGGACTGGGTGCAGTTTCTCCCGGCTGCAATTGATTATTTGTAATTTCTCATCTGTCGTCAAACCTCTCACTGACATGACAAGAAAAGGGACGGATTTTTCTAAATGGTCGGACAAAGCTTGCCAAGCCTTTTCCTCTTTGAAGAAATGTTTTGCTTCGGCACCCGTTCTCATCCAACCAGATGCATCTCAGCCGTTCATTGTGGAGGTGGATGCGTCTGACGTAGGGGTGGGTGCTATATTGTCCCAGGGTCCATCCCCTGGTAAATGGCATCCGTGCGCTTTCTTTTCTAAGAAATTGTCGTCCGCCGAAAGGAATTATGATATCGGCAATAGGGAACTTTTGGCCATTAAGTTAGCTTTTGAAGAATGGCGTCACTTTTTGGAGGGGGCAGTCCACCCGGTTACCGTTATTACTGATCACAAGAACCTGTTGTATTTGGAATCCGCTAAGCGTCTGAATTCCAGACAAGCTCGATGGTCATTGTTTTTTACCAGGTTTAATTTTGTCGTCACTTATCGCCCGGGGTCTAAGAATGTAAAGGCTGATGCCTTGTCTCGCAGTTTCCCAGGGGCCGGGAAAACGGATGACCCGAGTCCTATCCTTCAGGAGGGGGTGGTAGTGTCTGCTGTATTTTCTGAGCTTGAGGAGGAGGTGTTAGAGGCTCAGGGGGACGCCCCTGCAGGACCTCCAGGGAGACTGTTTGTCCCAAATCTGTTGAGACAAAAGGTTATTGAGGCACATCATAATTCTGCTCTAGCAGGACATCCAGGGAGTAAGGCTACTTTAGATCTCCTTTCTCGCCGGTTTTGGTGGCCTAATGCTAATAAAGATGTTATAACTTTTGTCGCGTCATGTGGGGTGTGTGCTCGCTCTAAAACCCCTCATACCCGTCCGTCTGGGACCCTTTTACCCTTGAAACTTCCGGAGCGTCCATGGACTCATTTATCTATGGACTTCATTACGGACCTTCCTCCGTCGTCAGGGAATACTGTCATACTGGTGGTTGTTGACAGGTTCAGTAAGATGGCACATTTCGTTGCTCTTCCTGCACTCCCTAATGCTAAAACTCTGGCGCAGGTGTTCATTAGGGAGATCGTTAGACTTCATGGGTTGCCTTCTGATGTGGTGTCAGATAGGGGGTCTCAGTTTGTGTCCAAATTTTGGAGGGCATTTTGTTTACGTCGGGGGATGCAATTGTCATTTTCCTCGGCTTTTCATCCGCAGACCAATGGTCAGACAGAGCGTCTGAATCAGAGCTTAGAGACATATCTCCGGTGTTTTGTCTCAGAGAACCAAGAGGACTGGTCTTCTTTCTTGCCTCTGGCAGAGTTCGCTCTTAACAACAGGCGGAGCGAGTCCACTGGTAAGTCCCCGTTTTTTGGGGCATATGGTTTTCATCCTCAGTTTTGTACTTTCAATGGGGGGGGCCCTTCTGGGGTTCCTGAGGAGGAGCGTTTCTCGTCGTCACTTGCTTCTGTGTGGAGAGGTGTATTGAATAATCTGAGTGCGATGGGGAACCGTTACAAACGTATGGCTGATAGGAGGAGAGTTTCTGGTCCAGATCTGAATGTGAACGATCTGGTATGGTTGTCTACCAGGAATATAAAACTTAAAGTGCCCTCCTGGAAACTGGGTCCCAGATTCATCGGGCCGTACAGGATCAGTTCCATAATTAATCCTGTGGCATTTCGTCTGGACCTCCCTCCTACGTTTAAAATTCATAATGTGTTCCACAAGTCATTACTTAAAAGGTATGTGGCACCAGTCATACCGTCACCTCTACCTCCTCCTCCTGTGTTGGTCAATGGTAACTTGGAATTTCAAGTATCAAAGATCATTTACTCACGTCTGAATCGCCGGTCCCTTCAGTACTTGGTGCATTGGAAGGGGTATGGTCCAGAGGAGAGGACGTGGGTCCCTGCGTCTGATGTTAACGCAGATCGTTTGGTTCGGACCTTCCACAGAACTCACCCGGGCAGGCCTGGCCCTGAGGGTCCGGAGGCCCCTCGTAGAAGGGGGGGTACTGTCATGTGTGCATTGCCACGAAGATCGTCGCGGTTGCACATTTTGACTTCTCACAGCTGAGCTGCTGTTTCTTTGTGTTTGGCAGCTAGGGAGTTAATTCTGTCTGTGCTCGGTGCTGGGACTGGGTGCAGTTTCTCCCGGCTGCAATTGATTATTTGTTGATTGGTTTCCTTTAAATTCCTGGTTGTCTGCTTGGGGAGTTGCCAGTGAAACCTTCATGCAGACCACAGATAGGAATGAATCTGTATAGACTTTAGTTGTGAGCTCCTTAGTTGTTCTAAGCTCAACTTGGTTAGAGTTTATTTCCCAGACCATTTATGTTCCTTTGGTGTTTGAGTGTGTATGCAAGCGAGTGTTATCCTGTCTGTCTTATATGTCTAATCTGTGTATTTAGCTAAGATCAGCCCATATCCCTTTGGTGGTAGTCAGGATCCTTCTTAGGACTGATTACAGGGTTCAGGGTCTGATAGGAGACAGGGTTAGGTTGGTGACTTGGACCTCTGAACCATTATCAGTACCTCCAAGGTGAGGGATTAGTTAGGACCCAGTTTAGGGTCAGGTTAGATCCCGGTCCACCTCTTTCCTGTTTCAGCTCATCAAGTCCTCAAGATTAACCCTGGGTTCAGCAGATATCGTGTCAGGTAAATCTATTCTATACTTACATGCTGATGTTGCTATACTAGTTGTTGTATAGAGTGTTGTTCCTGTATTAATAGTTTACTGACATTGTATACATATCATTAGACAGCGTGACAGTAGTTTTTTGCATCGCCACATTTTGAGAGCTATAATTTTTGCATATTTTGGCCCACAGAGTCATGTGAGGTCTTAATTTTTGCGGGACGAGTTGACGCTTTTATTGGTACCATTTTTGAGCACGTGACATTTTTTGATCGCTTTTTATTTCGATTTTTGGGAGGTTAGAATGAACAAAAATCAGCAATTCATGAATTTCTTTTGGGTGAGGCGTTTTTATTGTTCCGCGTGTGGTAAAATCGATAAAGCAGTTTTATTCTTCGGGTCAGTACGATAACGGCGATACCTCATTTATATCATTTTTTTATGTTTTGGCGCTTTTATAGAATAAAAACAATTTTATATAAAAATAATTATTTTTGCATCGCTTTATTCTGCGAGCTATAACTTTTTTATTTTTTTGCTGATGATGCTGTATGACGGCTCGTTTTTTGCGGGACAAGATGACGTTTTCAGCGGTACCATGTTTATTTATATCGGTCTTTTTGATCGCGTGTTATTCCACTTTTTGTTCAGCGGTATGATGATAAAGCACTGATTTTTTGCTTCGTTTTTATTTTATTTTTTAAGGGGTTCACAAAAGGGGTTAACTAGTGGGACAGTTTTATAGGGGGGGTCGTTACGGACGTGGCGATACCATATATGTGTACTTTTATTGTTTTATTTTTTTTATTTACAATAAGTAATGAATTTATTGGGGAATATTTTTTTTTTTTTTTTATTTATTTTGGATTTTTTTTACACATGTTTATTTTTACTTTTTTTACTTATTTTTACTTTGTCCCAGGGTGGGACATCACTGTATTTCATAAGATCGCTGGTGTGACAGTGTGCACAGCACTCTGTCACACCAGCGATGTGACAGGCAGTGCAGGACGCTTCCTCATGCCTGCTCTCGGCAGGCACTGAGGAAGCCGCCTCCCTCCAGGACCCCAGCGCCATCTTGGATCCGGGTCCTGGGAGGGAGGAAGCCCTCAGAGCAGCGCGATCACATCGCGCTGCTCTGAGGGTCTCAGGGGGGCGCGCAGGGAGCCCCCACCCTGCGCGATCCTCCCCTGTGCCCCCAGTACACCGCGATCATGTTTGATCGCGGTGTGCAAGGGGTTAATGTGCCGGGAGCGGTCCGTGACCGCTCCTGACACACAGTCACGGGTGTCAGCTGTGATAATCAGCTGACACCCGGCGGCGATTAGCTGCGCTCCCTCCGGGAGCGCAGCTAATCGCCTATGACGTACTATCCCGTCCATGGTCAGAATGGCACGGGTTTTATGGACGGGATAGTACGTCTAATGTCAGAGAGGGGTTAAGAGGTAGTCACCGGAAATGGTTTTCACTTCACAGGTGTGCCCTGTCAGGTTTAATAAGTGGGATTTCTGGCCTTATAAATGGGGTTGGGACCATCAGTTGTGTTGTGGAGAAGTCTGGTGGATACACAGCGGATAGTCCTACTGAATAGACTGTTAGAATTTGTATTATGGCAAGAAAAAAGCAGCTAAGTAAAGAAAATGAGTGGCCATCATTACTTTAAGAAATGAAGGTCAGTCAGTCCGAAAAATTGGGAAACCTTTGAAAGTGTCCCCAAGTGCAGTTGCAAAAACCATCAAGCGCTACAAAGAAACTGGCTCATATGAGGACCGTCCCAGGAAAGGAAGACCAAGAGTCACCTCTGCTTCTGAGGATAAGTTTATCCGAGTCCCCAGCCTCAGAAATCGCAGGTTTACAGCAGCTCAGATTAGAGACCAGATCAATGCCACACAGAGTTCTAGCAGCAGACACATCTCTACAACAACTGTTAAGAGGAGACTTTGTGCAGCAGGCCTTCGTGGTAAAATAGTTGCTAGGAAACCACTGCTAAGGACAGGCAACAAGCAGAAGAGACTTGTTTGGGCTAAAGAACACAAGGAATGGACATTAGACCAGTGGAAATCTGTGTTTTGGTCTGATGAGTCCAAATTTGAGATCTTTGGTTCCAACCACCGTGTCTTTGTGTGACGCAGAAAAGGTGAACGGATGGACTCTACATGCCTGGTTCCCACCGTGAAGCATGGAGGAGGAGGTGTGATGGTGTGGGGGTGCTTTGCTGGTGACACTGTTGGGGATTTATTCAAAATTGAAGGCGTACTGAACCAGCATGGCTACCACAGCATCTTGCAGCAGCATGCTATTCCATCCAGTTTGCGTTTAGTTGGACCATCATTTATTTTTCAACAGGACAATGACCCCAAACACACCTCCAGGCTGTGTAAGGGCTATTTGACCAAGAAGGAGAGTGATGGGGCGCTACGCCAGATGACCTGGCCTCCACAGTCACCAGACCTGAACCCAATCGAGATGGTTTGGGGTGAGCTGGACCGCACAGTGAAGGCAAAAGGGCCAACAAGTGCTAGGCATCTCTGGGAACTCCTTCAAGACTGTTGGAAGACCATTTCCGGTGACTACCTCTTGAAGCTCATCAAGAGAATGCCAAGAGTGTGCAAAGCAGTCATCAAAGCAGAAGGTGGCTACTTTGAAGAACCTAGAATATAAGACATATTTTCAGTTGTTTCACACTTTTTTGTAAAGTGTAATGTATAATTCCACATGTGTTAATTCATAGTTTTGATGCCTTCAGTGTGAATGTACAATTTTCAAAGTCATGAAAATACTGAAAAATCTTTAAATGAGAAGGTGTGTCCAAACTTTTGGTCTGTACTGTACCTAGAAGGGAAACATATATAACAGGATGAGGGGCATACTACTTTATGAAGGGGAGGGGTGAACGCTTGTCTTTATAGGATTTAAAATGCTACAAGGGCCCATGCATCTGACCAACATGCAGGGGGGGCCCAGGTCCAAATTTTGCACTGGGGCCCATCAGACTCTAATTACAACACTGTTCTTAAACCTTATTATGCTTGCTTAGGATGCGGAGTAAGCATATGATTGAATTCTTTGAAAATATCTTTAAACCACTTTGACTAAATATGAACTCTCTGCTTCTATTACCTCTGATATTTTGACATTCTTCTTAAGTTCATCCAATAGATTTTTAACATCTTTGCATATCTCAATACTTTAGGAAAAAATTTAAATTTACACTAAATCAAAATTTGAATTCACACTTTTACTTTTGTCCAAATTTAATGTACTTTTTTTTTATAACTTACCTTTATAACGAATGTTATGTGTTTTATATATTGATCCAGGTTGTCATGTTCATCTCTATCCTGCTCTTCCTCAAATTCTTCTTAATTTTTTGGCTTTTTTTAAAAAATTTTTTAATGTTAAATTATACTTTGTGTATGATTACGGCTGCAATATTTTTAATAAAAGTTGATTTTTAAAAATATATATGTAGACCTTCTGGTTCACATACTCTTGTGCTGTTCAGACTGCAATATTGGAATTTAATAAAGTATTTAAGCACAGGACTTAAAGTCATTATCTCTCGGTGACTCAGAAAGAGGTAGATCCTTAGCTGTAGTAATGGGAATATGCTCTACAGACGAAAACCTCAAAGCTCTTGCACAAAACTAATAACAGCATGGAGCTATTATTGATTATTGGAAAATCTTAAACAGATGTGTAATGAGCCATTGCACTGGAAATAAAATACTTTAAAACAAAATAATATCAAAGTCTAAGATTAATTGTACTTCTCCAGCTGTAAAAAAAAATCATAACATGTAAAATCAAAATTTCAATGCAAATAGCTTTGCAAAGTCTGTATTTGTTAAAGATTAAAGGGGTTTTCCAATTTTTCAATTCATATTGCCAAAACTTCAGGCAGAATGAATCAGAGGCTGCGTGTACGACTGCCGCCAGGTACTATTTACTCTGAAACATCCCGGCATTTTGCAGTATGTATAATATTGACTTGTCGGCTGAGAATTATGGGGACAATTTATCAAAGCTTTTTCGCCAGGTTTCGCCAAAAAATGCGACTTCTGGCGTTTTCGTGGAATACTTGCCACAGCTTCAACAAATGAAGCTGGGGAAGAATAGGGGCGTGATGACCCCTGCTCATTAAATTCATGATGGCGGCGGCCTTCACTACTCCGTAGCAGTGCATGCCACTATGAGCCTCGTCTGATTCTTTAAGAAGTTTAAGCCTCTTAATGGATCAAGAGCATACACTCCAAAATGCCCCCCCTCATCAAGGCCGATTTTGATGAATCACCCCCTAAGTGTCTACTGATTAGTCAGATTCAGTCCCTGTCTGGCTTCTCCTTAACTTGATCCCTTTGACCAATAGATCTCCCCCTATAGTCATATGTTGGGAAATACCTGTAAATGAACTGGGGAATGGCGGTGAGAAGCTGGATGGAGACCACATCGAATTAGTCGAATTAGTCAGCTGAGACACATAGTCTCTGATTGGCTTTTTAAAGGATGTTACAGAATTTCAGAATAAATAATACCCGGCTGCAATCGCACAGCCAGCACGCGGGACCGCTGCAGCCAATCACTCGACTCCATGGATTGGATGACACAAGAATACGGAGCCCAGCTGTAGTTTTTACATCACCACTGCATCAAAGATTGGGGACAGTGGAGAAGAAGCGTCGTGAAGAAGTTGAGGGTGTGCTAAGTTAATTTTCTTATTTCTAAACTCCTCAACCTGAGTTGTCTAGCCATCTCAATTTTGGCCTTGTGAATGTTGTTCAGATTCTTTCCGTTGCCCATTTTTTCTCCACCTTCTAACATATCAATTCAAGAACTGACTTTTTTACCTGTTGCCCAAAGTAATCCCACTCTGAGACAGTGCCATTGTAACATGATAATCAATGTAGTTCATTTCCAATGTCATAGGTTTTAATATCGTAGCTGATTGGTTAATTTCTCTAGTTTGATTGTATCATGAGCAAAGTAGGATTAAGTTAAAAGAAAGATAAATCCCTTACCCTGCAATGGCAGAACGCATTTCCTCTTATGATAAAAGCTAGTAAATTTTTACCAAACACTGTGCCACTGAAAAAGAACACTTGTTCTACCAAAAACAAGTTGTCAAACATCTACATCAACAAAAATTAAAGAGTTATGGCTCCTAGAATAAGCCAATGAAAAAAAAAGAAAAGAAAAAAAAAAGTGACCAGTTTTTGCTCTTTTTCTATTCCTACTGACACCCAGATTAATCAGATTTTTTTAATCCACTATAAGGCTCTAGGAATAGATGCCTTTGTATTTATAGCTAACTTTTATGGCCTTTACAAAGGGATGTGGCTCACAGGATCCTCAGGGGCGTTTCTTAAGGCTACACTGTGTTACTACATATGAGCACCACCCCCTTTGGTAAAGACCATAAAAATTAATGCTAAATAAAAAGGCTCATATCTTTGGAATCGTATGGGGGATTTAAAGTTTAACAAAAATGAAAACGCAAGTGAATGGCAGGAATAATATAAGAGCAAAAATATGGCCACTTTTTATCAGATGACAGGTCCTCTTTAACACCCAGGTACCCTGATCCTGAGCTAGAAAGGAAATTTTATTATTATATTTTTTGTGAATGTTTAGTACTTTAAAAAAAAAAAGATTGCGAGCCGTCTATTCTGGTCAACAGAGATGAGAATTTGTTTGAGGTGAATTGAAATCACCATAAATTAAAAAAAAAAATCATTTGCCAGAATTTGATTTTTTTTGTCATTCATTTCCTAAATATTTTATTGAATTGTAGAATGCTGGGAACGGAGTTAAAAAAATTGATACATCTACCGATACGGCAGCTGACCACCCTGTCCTCTGCTCTGTCCGGCCTCTTCTTTCCTCCTTTACCTTCACTCTGTGTGAGGGCATCCCACAGTGACTAGGCTTCTGACGGTCATGATGCATGTTGGATTTATTCGGTGTTTGGAGTTGGCGTTTGGAGAGTTGTTTAGGAGATTTCAGCATGGAGTTTGTTTGCATGTTCATCCTCATTCTCTCCTATTTGGTTTTACCTACCTTACTCTCTCCTGTGTTCCACTCTGTTGTTTGTTCAGCGTATTCTGCATGATTGCTGTTTTCATTTATCCCTGTTTGTCTTCCCTTGTCTGTCTGGTTAGTATAATCCTATACACTTTGGCCTCACACTATCCTGGGTGGGGGAGGGAATAAGGGTAAGTCAGGAGCATAGAAAGGCATGTGACCCCGTTGTCTCCACCTTCTGGGATAATCAGGGGTAGACTAGGGTGTCCCTTAGCATGAGGGATAGGGAAGGAGCCCCTTTACCCAAAAAATCCTGCAACAGTACCGTGACACTTATCAATGTTCCCAGTGGAAAACATGGAGGACTGACCATAGAGGACAACAATCTGTTTACAAACTATTGCAGGCAATCAAACTATTCTGAAACTGCAAGCAAATATGGAAATATTGCAGAAGGCATAATGATAATAGAATTCTTACACCTACCAAAGAGCTAAGCCAAAAATATGAAAAGACCCTGGGCATGGGCAGACATGCCATTGGTGCAATCTGTGCAGGGCACAGGGGCTCAAAAGTTAAGGGGTCACTTCTACCTCCAACGCAGGTGGAATTGCACATTATGATGAGCTGTTGGACTGGAAAGAGATCATATATTGTTCTTGCACCAGGGCTCTCTTTTATTTGTCTTTGTTTCTGGCAATGGGAATATGCTATTGTTAGCAAGCTGGCTTCAATCATGACATGCAATGTTTGACACACACTTTGATGATCCTGAATAAACCCTCGGATAACAATGAACTACGAATGAAATTACGTTGTACACCTATTACATGATCTAGATTCTGGATGGGAATTTTTTTCTTGTCGAGCATTGCCTCATCGGAGGCTTGTGCGTGCGGGAGGTCTTTATTATAATTCACCACCTGTTACTGTACTTTTGTAGATGTGAAGCTACAAATTGAATTCTAATTTTCCTAAGGGCAGTAGGAAGACCTATGATGGAGATATTTTAGGTGAATAAAGCAAACTAGCAAATGCATTGGAACCGCTGCGAGTCCATAAATATTGTAATTAAATGACCCTCAGTGTTTGGTTGGAAACATTTGCCAATAAGTTCAGCTCCTGTGGTGAATGTTAAAAGGTTTCTCTCTAAGATTTCACTGGAACGGACCACTAATGTTCTGTAATAACTTATCACAGAGTTCAGCCGGGAATTAAAATATCTCAATTCTGATTTCTAAAAAGTAATGCAGGAGAGGCATAATGCGGACTGAATATTCAACGTGATGAATTCATATAAGGGAAAATAAATAGGAATGACTCTAACTCTGTCACTCAGTGAATGATGAGCAAATAAATACTTCAAAGAAATTACATTTCTTCTTTGCAGAATCCTTAATGGCCAATCACAAAGTTATGATATTTTTACTACATAGGAGTATTCTACCTCCTAGTGCCTTAGTCCGGTTTTGTACCTCTACAATTAATAGTGCACCCCTTGTACCTCCACATAGTTATATATAGTGTCCCCTCTGTGCTCTGTGGCATCTTTATGACCCCATGGAAGTCATGTCCTCTTAAGGTTCCCATACGTAATTAAGTTCCATTTTGCAATTATAAACCACTTTTGTATCTCTGTGCAATAATTATACCTTCCCTAGTGTTTCCAATAATTAGTTCCTTCATACAATAGTTATGACCCCATTATGATAATTAGGTGACCGTTATTCTCTCATACCCAATAATTTGGTCTTTCCTTGTTCCCCTATACAAATTTTTCCTTCCTTTGTGCCTCCATACAATAAATAGGTCACCTTTGTGCCACCTTATACTAATGATGACATTCTTTGAGTCCTCCCATGCTTCGATATTTAATGAAAAAAAAAGTCAATCTCCCTTCACCCTAAAGGGGCTTGTGATTTTCCTCCCAGCTCCATCATAGTATTAACTAACTGCGTTTTGAAAATGCAGATAAAGTTAAAAGCAATATCTGCCAAGGAATCCAGCGAGAAGTTGCCAGATATAGCTTTGTGCTTCCTTGGTTAAGTATGTGTCTTCTGCTCCTTTTTTGTTTTAGTGTTTTCCTGTTTTGATCTCTGCTTATTTTTATAATTCTTCTGATTTTGTCCTTTACGTTATCGCTCGACTTTTAACCTGCTGGGTGACCTTTCTTGCCTCTGGACAACAGCCCTTCCATGATTGCATTGGCTTTGACCTTGATTGGTGACCTTTCTTGCCTCTGGACAGCAGCCCTTCCATGATTGCATTGGCTTTGACCTTGATTGGTGACCTTTCTTGCCTCTGGACAGCAGCCCTTCCATGATTGCATTGGCTTTGACCTTGATTGGTGACCTTTCTTGCCTCTGGACAGCAGCCCTTCCATGATTGCATTGGCTTTGACCTTGATTGGTGACCTTTCTTGCCTCTGGACAGCAGCCCTTCCATGATTGCATTGGCTTTGACCTTGATTGGTGACCTTTCTTGCCTCTGGACAGCAGCCCTTCCATGATTGCATTGGCTTTGACCTTGATTGGTGACCTTTCTTGCCTCTGGACAGCAGCCCTTCCATGATTGCATTGGCTTTGACCTTGATTGGTGACCTTTCTTGCCTCTGGACAGCAGCCCTTCCATGATTGCATTGGCTTTGACCTTGATTGGTGACCTTTCTTGCCTCTGGACAGCAGCTGTTCCATGATTGCATTTGCTTTGACTGTGTTTTGAACTTTCATAAAGGATTATAGAAGCATTCTGACAAGGACTTTCAAAGTAAGTACACCGGCCTCATCAAGTCTACGAGATTTATATATAATGTATCCCGTTTGTGTTATGAAATCTGGTGACAGATCAGAATGATAATTAAAAGAAAAATACCAGACTTTACCAGTAGCACACCGAATGTTATTGTACCTACGGTACATCATATGTTTGCATTATAAGAAGGAGGCTTGGGCTACAAAGTAGAAATGCGTTTGGATTATTAAGGTTGTAAACTTTAATCGCTGCATCGGAATAACACGGCGAGTTGACATTTAAGTCGTTTACATGGCTCATAGATTCAGAAGTAACATTTTGTAGCACAAGTGTCTGGACAAATGAAGAAGGATTTAAGGATTTACAAGTCTGTTGGATCAATATAATGAATGCCCTTGTTTGTAGCTGGCTGATCTGTCAAATAAATAACCAAGCTCAAATGAAGTTTGTGAACTACAGTGTTTGCATTCTCCAACTCTTGGCCCAATTGACCCAAATAGTTTACTGCGGAAAAATGCTTGTGATGAGTGTAAAAAATAAAAAACGTTAAATTGTTGTGGACTGTGGAGGGCTATGTATTATTTCTGTTCCTGAACATTACTTCTTATAGATTTTTATTTATTTGGTCAGGTGCATTGTACATCAATTGGCTGCCGGGATGACATTTATCTGAGTCAGAAGAGAGTTTCTCCTCGCGCTTTCCTCCAGCTCAGATAGAACATCATCACTGCAGCCAATCATCTGCGGCTGATTGACTGCAGTGGTCATGTGACATTCTCTTCTGGAAGAGGAAGCAGGAAGACCAAGAGTGATGTGATTTATTTTTATTTATTTTTCATTCTATAATGCTGTAGATAAGCCCCCGATGTAACCTGAAAGATACAAAAAACAAATTATATTATACTCACCGGGGGGGTGGTCTGGTGTGGTCCGGGTCCGATGGATGTCGCGGTTCGGTCCGGCACCTCCCATCTTCTAGCGATGACGTTTTCTTCCTTGCTTCTGTTGCGGCTCCTGCGCAGGCGTAATTCTCTGCCCTGTTGATCGGTCCGGCGCCTCCCATCTTCTAGCAATGACGTCCTCTTCCTTGCTTCTGTTGCGGCTCCTGCGCAGGCGTAATTCTCTGCCCTGTTGATGGCAGAGCAGAGTACTGCAGTGCGCTGGCGCCGGGAAAGGTCAGAGAGAGGTGTAAGGACACAACATTTCTAGGCTCATGTACAATAGCTGCAGCCCTATGGCTGGAGGAGAGTATCATCCAGACAGTAGTTTGATAAAGGGGAGATTAATATGATGGGAAAGGATGAGATCCGGAGAGTACAACCAAGGTTTTTTATTCACACCAACGCGTTTGGGCACCAGGCCGGACCCTTTCTCACCGTTAAAAAAACAAATGTGAGTTGTACTTTTACCTTGACAAAGGTGTCGATCCGGCACTGAAACGCGTTGCTATGTCACAATATGGGATTAATAAATAATCTACTGATATTGCCGAGCGCCAATCTTCCACAGGACAACCATGGTTATAAACAACGAGGGATCTAGCAGTCATGAAATACAACTAAAGGTACTGCCACACTAAACGCTCCCGCTAGCGATCACGATAACGACGCATACTAATGAGATCGCTAGCGGGATCGTTTTAATATCGCTAGTAGCGCACTAATTTAGCGATGTCGTTAAGGACGCTATCGCGGTTAGCGATCTCCTTAACGACTTTGGCGGTACAAAAACACCGCACATCGCTAAAAAAAAGGTGCCACACTCAGCGATATATACTCACCAGCGGGACGCCAACGATAAAAATACGGTCCCGAACGCTGTGAACGATGAACGAGATCACAGCAGGGGCCACGACGTTGCTACATGCCACACACACCGGCGTCACTAACGAGATCGCTAAATAGTGACGTATTTTAGCGATCTCGTTAGCGACGCTGTTTAGTGTGGCATACCCTTTAGACTTGGACAAGGGAAAAAAAGGTAAGAAAATAACTACCACTGATGGTAAGAAAACAGGCAAAAAACAGAAACAACCTGACATTTAGAGAAACTGTCCACTACTTTGATAGAGGTCTATAATGAGGATGGGGTTTTGTGCTGCTACCCGTTTATAACATAGCGCTCTCTTTTTAAGACAGCAATCGGTCTGATGAAGGTCTGACTTTCAAGACCAAAATGTTACTATTTTTTGGATTGTACTTCTAATAAAGCATAATAATCTTTTTTTTTCACAACTGGGAGTGCCAGATTCTTTTTTCTTTACTTGGGATGTATGGAGTGATATCCTATCCGAGCGCCCACGCACACGGAGTGACGTATATCTTGATCCCAGAAAATAGGCTGTCAGTATTAGATATGTGGGGGACCAACACCTGGCACTCCGACCGATCAGCTATTATCGGCTCTGGAGGCAGAATTCCATACACTGAGAATTACAACTCAGTTCTTATACAACCGAATAGGAGAAGAGCTTCAGTTTCTGGCAGAGGCTATGAAACGGGTTATGGAGCTGAGCAGTTCTGGACCGCAAACTCTTCACAAACAGCAACCACTGGAATCAAAAGGGGTGCTGGGTACTGGGACCCTACCGATCTAATATTGATGACCTAACTGAATGATAAGCTATCACTATCAAAATAGTGATAAACATCTTGAAAGCTCAAAATCTCTCTATGACAGTTTGTACATATACGGAGAAAATTAAAGAAGCCCTCCCGTCAAAGTTTTTATCCTCTTAATATATTGCAGCCATCATATTATACAGCACTGTGTACTGACAATTGCTCATTTTGCCTTTCTACCCAGATAATTCTTCTCTTTTCTCTTCTCCATTTAGAAACAGGAAGTCTCTTATCCCTGCATGAGTCATCACACTCTTCAACTCCTGACGTAGCTGCTTCCTCCTTCCCCCCAACTTTTGCAGTGACTCATGACTCTTGCAGGGAAAATTCACCTCTGGTTCCGGCATAGAGCTTAGAAGGATTCAGCTAGTCAGTTTTTAATCACGCGATGTCATAGACCTAATGAGAAGAGAAGAATTATCTGGGTAGAAAGAGAAAATGAGCAATTGTAAGTAGACATTGCTGTATAATATGATGATTGCAATTTATTCAGAGGATAAAAATGGGACGAGGAGGAGGATGGTTGCTTTAAGTTCACTGCAAAAAAACATATTATGTCTCTGAAAATTAAAACAAATAATAAAGATGATAATTACAATAACTGAAGAACTCTATGGAGAAACCTGAACACCAATATGTAAGAAAAATATCCTGAAATAATACTTTTCGCCTGGTCATCTGGACAGCTCTTAATGATACAAATTTAGAAAAACACAATTTTCATGCAGCCATTTATTACATTTGCTGGAACAGATCGTGAGGAAGGTTCAGATTAGTGGTGTTCCGCTGCTCTGACAAACACCCCGGTGATTAGGTGGCCGAATATTGAAGCCTGAAGGGACATATGCTTACATTTTCCTCTATTATAACTCTATTGATTTAGTCTGTTTCTTAGAAAACATAACACGAAAAACAAGAACAAAAGTTGGCGGCATTTTTAACAAATAGTGGTTGCCTTTAGGTGATATCTGCTTTGGCATGAAGGGCAATTTGTAATAATAGGTGACATTGACAAAAAGCTTATCACGGTGTCATGTGTGCATTGCCACGAAGATCGTCGCGGTTGCACATTTTGACTTCTCACAGCTGAGCTGCTGTTTCTTTGTGTTTGGCAGCTAGGGAGTTAATTCTGTCTGTGCTCGGTGCTGGGACTGGGTGCAGTTTCTCCCGGCTGCAATTGATTATTTGTTGATTGGTTTCCTTTAAATTCCTGGTTGTCTGCTTGGGGAGTTGCCAGTGAAACCTTCATGCAGACCACAGATAGGAATGAATCTGTATAGACTTTAGTTGTGAGCTCCTTAGCTGTTCTAAGCTCAACTTGGTTAGAGTTTATTTCCCAGACCATTTATGTTCCTTTGGTGTTTGAGTGTGTATGCAAGCGAGTGTTATCCTGTCTGTCTTATATGTCTAATCTGTGTATTTAGCTAAGATCAGCCCATATCCCTTTGGTGGTAGTCAGGATCCTTCTTAGGACTGATTACAGGGTTCAGGGTCTGATAGGAGACAGGGTTAGGTTGGAGACTTGGACCTCTGAACCATTATCAGTACCTCCAAGGTGAGGGATTAGTTAGGACCCCAGTTTAGGGTCAGGTTAGATCCCGGTCCACCTCTTTCCTGTTTCAGCTCATCAAGTCCTCAAGATTAACCCTGAGTTCAGCAGATATCTTGTCAGGTAAATCTATTCTATACTTACATGCTGATGTTGCTATACTAGTTGTTGTATAGAGTGTTGTTCCTGTATTAATAGTTTACTGACATTGTATACATATCATTAGACAGCGTGACATTTTCACTGGCCATAAAAATTATCTCCAGTTACCATGGATCCAGTAGCCCAGCTGGCTTTGCAGTTGCAGGGATTATCCATGGAGCTGACGGACATTAAGTCCAAAGTTTTGTCTCCCCTGGAGCAAACCAGAGTTGAACCTAAGGTTGCTCTCCCGGACAGGTTCACTGGTGGGCGAGACAAATTTTTCACCTTCCGGGAGGCATGTAAATTGTATTTTCGGCTTCGGCCTCGATCATCAGGGAGTGAGGAGCAGAGAGTGGGAATTGTTATCTCACTTCTGCAAGGGGACCCTCAATCCTGGGCATTTTCCCTTCCTCCGGGATCCCCGGCTCTACTGTCTGTAGATCAATTTTTTACTGCCCTGGGATTGGTATATGATGACCCAGATCGGGTCTCTCTTGCTGAGACAAAATTACGTAAGATACATCAGGGAGATCGTCCGGCAGAGGAATTTGCTTCTGAGTTTCGTAGATGGGCCACAGATACTCAGTGGAATGACCCAGCTCTTAGGAGCCAGTTTTGTCATGGGCTTTCTGATAAATTAAAAGACGTTTTGGCTCAGTATGAGTCTCCTCCTTCTCTGGAGGCTGCTATGGCCTTAGCTATCCGTACTGATAGACGGCTTCGGGAGAGGGGTGAGGTAACCCCACTCCCTGTTGTTTCTCCACCTACCACTAAAGTCCCTTATGTTGAGGTTCCCCTTGTCTGTCCGGATGAGCCTATGCAGTTGGAGGGACATCATTTCGTAGGAGGGGATTGGCGGTACGCCGCAGGACTAGAAGATGTTTTTTCTGCGGGAAAGAGGGACATTTTGTTGGAGAATGTCCATCCGTGCCTTGTTGAGCCAAAAGTCGCCGGAAAACTGTTAATCCCAGGTTGTGTGGTGGACGACAACCTGGGAGTATGTATTTCATCCGCCAGTTCTTCTCAGTTCCTTGTACCAGTGGAGGTGGTAGTTGGTACGAGAGTGGAGAGATTGTCTGTTCTTCTTGATAGTGGTTCCGGGGCTAATCTGGTTGACGCTCAGTTTGCTCAGGCTCAAGGTATGCATCTGAGTGTATTGGTCAAACCGATCCCTATATTCTCCATTGACGCCAGGCCTCTCGGCCAAGGTAGCTTTGTTCATGAGGTTCATAACATTGACCTTCGGGTAGGGGCAATACATAGGGAACAATTATCTTGTTATGTGTTGGAGGGTCTACCTACTCCCATTGTGTTGGGACTTCCTTGGTTGGTTAAACATAACCCTGTGATTAATTGGCAGTCCAGAGAAATAAGCCAATGGGGTGAGTTTTGCAAAAGCAACTGCATGAACACAGTCATCAGTGCGGTCGTGCCTAGTACATTGCCTCCTTTTTTGGAGGATTTTGGGGATGTTTTCTCTGAGGAGGGGTGTCAGGAGTTGCCTCCTCATGCGTGTATGACTGCTCTATTAATTTACTTCCTGATGCTAAGTTGCCTAAAGCTAGGTTGTATAATCTTTCTGGTCCTGAGAGGCAGGCTATGAAAGATTATATTTCTGAAAGTCTGGCCAAAGGGCATATTAGACCTTCATCTTCCCCAGTAGCCGCGGGGTTCTTCTTTGTGAAGAAGAAAGATGGAGGCCTACGCCCTTGCTTGGATTCTCGCGAACTTAATCGGATTACTGTTCGAGATCCGTATCCACTCCCTCTTATTCCTGATCTCTTCAATCAAATTGTTGGCGCCAAATGGTTCTCTAAATTGGATCTCAGGGGGGCGTATAATCTGATTAGGATAAAAGAGGGGGATGAGTGGAAAACGGCGTTTAACACGCCGGAGGGACATTATGAGAACCTAGTCATGCCTTTTGGTCTGACTACTGCACCAGCAGTATTCCAACATTTTGTTAATGACATTTTTCGTCATCTGGTGGGGCTGTTTGTGGTCGTATATTTGGACGACATTTTAATTTACTCGCCAGATCTTGTGTCTCATCAGGAGCATGTGAGACAGGTGTTGCAGATCTTGCGAGACAATAAATTATACGCCAAACTGGAGAAGTGTGTATTTGCCGTACAGGAACTTCAGTTTTTGGGTTTTTTGGTGTCAG
The DNA here is from genome assembly GCA_033576555.1 of Oophaga sylvatica. Lineage (NCBI taxonomy): Eukaryota > Metazoa > Chordata > Amphibia > Anura > Dendrobatidae > Oophaga > Oophaga sylvatica. The sequence continues at coordinate 66,359,720 of JARQOD010000010.1, forward strand.
CCTCCGGTTTCCGTATGGACCCTGAAAAGGTGAGAGCAGTGCTTGAATGGGATCAGCCAGGGGATCTTAAGGCTCTGCAGCGTTTTTTGGGGTTTGCTAACTACTACCGGAAATTTATTTGTAATTTCTCATCTGTCGTCAAACCTCTCACTGACATGACAAGAAAAGGGACGGATTTTTCTAAATGGTCGGACAAAGCTTGCCAAGCCTTTTCCTCTTTGAAGAAATGTTTTGCTTCGGCACCCGTTCTCATCCAACCAGATGCATCTCAGCCGTTCATTGTGGAGGTGGATGCGTCTGACGTAGGGGTGGGTGCTATATTGTCCCAGGGTCCGTCCCCTGGTAAATGGCATCCGTGCGCTTTCTTTTCTAAGAAATTGTCGTCCGCCGAAAGGAATTATGATATCGGCAATAGGGAACTTTTGGCCATTAAGTTAGCTTTTGAAGAATGGCGTCACTTTTTGGAGGGGCAGTCCACCCGGTTACCGTTATTACTGATCACAAGAACCTGTTGTATTTGGAATCCCTAAGCGTCTGAATTCCAGACAAGCTCGATGGTCGTTGTTTTTTACCAGGTTTAATTTTGTCGTCACTTATCGCCCGGGGTCTAAGAATGTAAAGGCTGATGCCTTGTCTCGCAGTTTCCAGGGGCCGGGAAAACGGATGACCCGAGTCCTATCCTTCAGGAGGGGGTGGTAGTGTCGGCTGTATTTTATGAGCTTGAGGAGGAGGGTGTTAGAGCTCAGGGGACGCCCCTGCAGGACCTCCAGGGAGACTGTTTGTCCCAAATCTTGTTGAACAAAAGGTTATTGAGGCACATCATAATTCTGCTCTAGCAGGACATCCAGGGAGTAAGGCTACTTTAGATCTCCTTTCTCTCCGGTTTTGGTGGCCTAATGCTAATAAAGATGTTATAACTTTTGTCGCGTCATTTTGGGGTGTGTGCTCGCTCTAAAACCCCTCATACCCGTCCGTCTGGGACCCTTTTACCCTTGAAAACTTCCGGAGCGTCCATGGACTCATTTATCTATGGACTTCATTACGGACCTTCCTCCGTCGTCAGGGAATATGTCATACTGGTGGTTGTTGACAGGTTCAGTAAGATGGCACATTTCGTTGCTCTTCCTGCACTCCCTAATGCTAAAACTCTGGGCAGGTGTTCATTAGGGAGAAACGTTAGACTTCATGGGTTGCCTTCTGATGTGGGTCAGATAGGGGGTCTCAGTTTGTGTCCAAATTTTGGAGGGCATTTTGTTTACGTCGGGGGATGCAATTGTCATTTTCCTCGGCTTTTCTTCCACAGACCATGGTCAGACAGAGCGTCTGAATCAGAGTTAGAGACATATCTCCGGTGTTTTGTCTCAGAGAACCAAGAGGACTGGTCTTCTTTCTTGCCTCTGGCAGAGTTCTCTCTTAACAACAGGCGGAGCGAGTCCACTGGTAAAGTCCCCGTTTTTTTTGGGGCATAGGTTTTTCACCCCCTTTTGTATTTAAGGGGGGGGGGCCCTTCTGGGGTTCCGAGGAGGACTTTTTTCTCGCGTAATTTGTTCTGTTGGCAGGTGTATTGAAAAATTTGAGTACGATGGGGAACCCGTTAAAAAACTATGGCTGTTTGGTGGGGGTTTTTTGGTCCAGATTAAATTGAACGATCTGGTAGGGTTGTTACCAGGAATAAAAACCTTAAAGTGCCCCCTGGAAAGGGCCCCCAGTTCAGGGGCCGACAGGACAGTTCCCATAATTAACCGGGCTTTCGTTGGACCCCCTCCACGTTTAAAATTTCATAATGTGTTCCACAATCTTTACTTAAAAGGTATGGGGCACCATCAACCCTCACCTCTACCTCCTCCTCCCGTGTTGGCATGGTAACTTGGAATTTCAAGTACAAAGATCATTGATCACGTCTGAATCGCCGGTCCCTTCAGTACTTGGGCTTGGAAGGGGGATGGTCCAGAGGGGAGGACGTGGGGGCCTGCTCTGATGTTAAAAGCAGATCGTTTGGTTCGGACCTTCCCAGAATCACCCGGGCAGGCCTGGCCCTGAGGGCCGGGGCCCTCGTGAAGGGGGGGTCTTTTTGTGTGCATTGCCACAAAGATGTCGCGGTTTCACATTTTTACTTCCACAGCTGAGCTGCTTTTCTTTGTGTTTTGGGAGTAGGAGTTAATTTTGTCTTGCCGTGCTGGGGTGGGTGCGTTTCTCCCACTGCAATTGATTATTTTTTGATTGGGGCTCCCTTTTAAAATTTTTGGTTGTCTGTTGGGATTCCAGTGAAACCTTCATCGACCACAGTAGGAATGAATCTGTATGACTTTTGTTGTGACCCTGTTGTTCTAAGCCAACTTGGTTTGAGTTTATTCCCCGACCATTTTTGTTCCTTTGGTGTTGGTGTGTATGCAAGCGAGTGTTTCCGTCTGTTTATAGTTAATCTGTGTTTTAGCTAAGATCCCCTATCCCTTTGGGGGTAAACAGAATCCTTCTTAGGGCTGATTACAGGGGTTTAGGGATGAAGGAACGGGTTAGGTTGGAGACTGGCCCGAAATTTTCAGTACCCCCAAGGTGAGGGTTAGTTAGGGCCCAGTTTAGGGTCGGGTTAGACCCGGTCCTCCTCTTTCCCCGTTTGCTCATAAAATCCCCAAGATTTAACCCGAGTTCAGCGATATCTTGTCAGGTAAATCTATTCTATATTACATGCTGATGTTTCTTACTAGTTGTTGTATAGAGGTTTTTCCCGTTTAAAGTTTTAATGACATTGTATACATTCATTAAATG
>JARQOD010000010.1:66362585-66386540 GCA_033576555.1 Oophaga sylvatica
ATGTTATTTTCTTGAAATTCTGTGACCTTTTTTCTCCATACACACCTTTGATCATTGTGTTCTATTTTACCTCATCAGTCCACATGATTGCTGCCAAAATACATCAGGCTTGTTTAGATTTTTTTTGCATAATTATGATGCTTAATTTTATGATGAGTATGCAGGAGAGGTTTTCTTCTGATGACTCTTCCATGAAGGCCATTTTTGTGCAAGTGTCTCTGAACAGTAGAACAATGTACCACAACTCCAGAGTCTGCTAAATCTTTCTGAAGGTCTTTCTTTTGCAGTCAAGCAGGGGTTCTCATTTGCCTCTCTAGCACTCCTACGAGCAGCTCTCCCTGAAATTTTGCTTGGTTTTCCAGACCTTATCTTGACCTCCACTGTTACTGTTAATTGCCATTTCTGAATTACATTTCAAACACAAATCTCCAATGGTGTAAAAACTTTTGCATACATCATGTTCCTTTTTGCAATTTTTAAAATGTAAAAAATGACTATATATATATATATATACTGTATATATATTGCCTAAAATGCAAACAAAATGTGTCATCTTTAACTTTAGCCCTCTTAGAGATGATTTCATCTTCAACTTGCTTAACTGTTCACAATAACAGCAATTTTGACAAGGGTTGCCCAAATTTTTACATGCCACTGTATACAATGTTTCAAGTCTCCTTTAAATTTTGTCCAGACAAGGTACTTACCTGAGTGTTTTGGGGAGTAGCCTCATGTTTTTATTACATTATTAAAAGTTATATTTCATTAGAGTTTATCCATGCTGCTAATTCATTTTTTAATAAACATGTATATTCATTTAAAAATATAATATTTTGTATTTTAAAAACATAAAAAGTCTAACAGCACAGTATGTTTGTTATGCACTAGTCTTGTCTTTGGGACAAGCTCTGCTCTTTTTCCTATGGCTGCCGGTCTTTGATGTGTTCCATATCAGGTCTTGCAAGTGGTTCTGCGTTCCTCAGTGATATTATCTCACAAGGCCTCTTAAGGCATAATTGCACATATCTCTATGTTTGAGTATTTACTCCATATGTGTTCATTTGCTGTTTGGAGATTGGCACTAACCTGATCCTTTTGTTTCTATCTTCTGCTGAGTGATTTTCATTATTTGCACCCATCGTTTGCTGCAAGCTTCACAAACTGTTATTATTTAGCCAGATTGCTGACATCTCCTGCTGGTCACCCATTGTTTGCTGTAAGCATCATGAACTGTTTTGGAGACAGTTCCTACTAAGTGACAATGTACTGTGAATTCTATAACCTGCATCCCCTCTAGATAACCCATTGTGAGTCCACCCTGACCTCACAAGGTGAGCCTAACTGTCATAAAAAACAAACTTCTACGACCTGTTACCGTGCTTTTACCCATAGTCATATGTGTTCAGGTCACGTTAACATTACTATTGGTGTCTGATCTCACAACGTCATCCATGTTTTTTTTCGGGGCCCTTAAGAGTCTTCGAAGCATTTTGTATTCGTGTCAAATCGATTCAGTCTAAATCAAATATTTTGTTTTGTTCTAAATAATTGAGCTCAAAACGAATTTCGTGAAATTCGTTCATCTCTACTCAGAAGTTATCGCTGTATGTATAATTTTATCTCTTGACTAGAGTTGAGCGATACTTTCCGATATCCTAAAGTATCGGAATCGGAATGGTATCGCCGATATCACTAAAATATCGGCGATACCCGATACCGATACCGGAAGTCCCATGTAAGTCTATGGGAACAAAATATCGAAATTAAAAAAAAACCATTCTTGCCTTGTTGGTTAATTGTACATGAAGGAAAACAAGAAAGAGTAATGTAGAATGTATTGGGGGAGGTTGAGGAGACATTAAAGGCATAGATGTTTGACCCAATCCAATGGAATAGCATTAATTTTTTTTTTTTAGGAAATACGTTCGGATTGACGAACAAATTGACAATGTTGTTAACCTTTTTTCTATTTTGTCAAATATGTCTGTTTCACAACTTCCATGGTCTTCACCTTTTTAACTTTTCACACACTTTCTCCTTCATAATTTTCAGCAGCATCATCTTTCTCATCAAATTATTCTTCATCTTCACCTTCTTAATCTTCTAAAACTTCTTGCTATTCATCTTTTTGTTAACATTACTTATATTGTTCTTATTAAACAGTTATTATTCTTCATATTCTACTTCTTCATCTTCTTCCTATTCATCCTTTTCATCATATTCTTATTTGTGACAGACATTCCTGTACTTGTAATCTGTAAAACTCTGAATTTTCATCCTTCCGTTCTTGCTGTCACGAAAGATTTTAATTACAACAGTATTTGTCCGCGTTCAGTTTAGCCTGCAGCAGCATCAGGCATTTTCCAGGGGCACCACGAGGAGGAACGGACTCACCCCCATACACTGCTTAGTCTTCTTCTGCTTAGAATTTAGAGCATATATTTTGCTCTTCATTTTGGTCTTATACTTAATGTTCTTCTGCTTTTTGATCTTCTGCTTATTGTTCTTCTGTCTCTTGTTCTGTATCTTGTAGTTTGTCTTAACCTTCTTTGTCCTGTTGGTGATGGTACAAAAGCCAATGGAAGTAACGAGGACCAGCTGACTGTGCTGGAACCCGGAGGGTCAGCAGAAGGAAAAGAGCCAATGGCACAACCGAGGACCAGCTGACGTTACTGGGACAGGGTTACTAAGCAGGAGGTACCTGTGCTCCAAAGCACTACCAAGGACCAGCAGACGTTGCTGGAACTCGGATACCGACATGGAGGCACCTAGGCCAAAGGCACTGCGGAGAACCAGCTGACGGTACTGGAACCCGGATGGGTAGCAGAAGGTACAAGAGCCAATGAAAGTAACGAGGACCAGCTGACTGTGCTGGAACCCGGAGGGTCAGCAGAAGGAAAAGAGCCAATGGCACAACCGAGGACCAGCTGACGTTACTGGGACAGGGTTACTAAGCAGGAGGTACCTGTGCTCCAAAGCACTACCAAGGACCAGCAGACGTTGCTGGAACTCGGATACCGACATGGAGGCACCTAGGCCAAAGGTACTGCGGAGAACCAGCTGACGGTACTGGAACCCGGATGGGTAGCAGAAGGTACCCATGGAAATTAAAGTTGAGGCAGCAGGACTGTTTGCCGTTCACACAGCAGGGGAACAGCTGACATTACTGAACCCCAGTAACACGGGAGCAAGTGTAGACTGTGCTAACAGCACTTCCGAGAAACAACTGGCGGTGTTGTAACCCAGGGATGAGAAGAGAACAGGGTGGAGGCAGCAGGACTTTTTGCCGTTCACACAGCAGGGGAACAGCTGACATTACTGAACCCCAGTAACACGGGAGCAAGTGTAGACTGTGCTAACAGCACTTCCGAGAAACAACTGGCGGTGTTGTAACCCAGGGATGAGAAGAGAACAGGGTGGAGGCAGCAGGACTTTTTGCCGTTCACACAGCAGGGGAACAGCTGACATTACTGAACCCCAGTAACACAGGAGCAAGTGTAGACTGTGCTAACAGCACTTCCGAGAAACAACTGGCGGTGTTGTAACCCAGGGATGAGAAGAGAACAGGGTGGAGGCAGCAGGACTTTTTGCCGTTCACACAGCAGGGGAACAGCTGACATTACTGAACCCCAGTAACACGGGAGCAAGTGTAGACTGTGCTAACAGCACTTCCGAGAAACAACTGGCGGTGTTGTAACCAGGGATGAGAAGAGAACAGGGTGGAGGCAGCAGGACTTTTTGCCGTTCACACAGCAGGGGAACAGCTGACATTACTGAACCTCAGTAACACGGGAGCAAGTGTAGACTGTGCTAACAGCACTTCCGAGAAACAACTGGCGGTGTTGTAACCCAGGGATGAGAAGAGAACAGGGTGGAGGCAGCAGGACTATTTGCCGTTCACACAGCAGGGGAACAGCTGACATTACTGAACGCCAGTAACACAGGAGCAAGTGTAGACTGTGCTAACAGCACTTCCGAAAACAACTGGCGGTGTTGTAACCCAGGGATGAGAAGAGAACAGGGTGGAGGCAGCAGGACTTTTTGCCGTTCACACAGCAGGGGAACAGCTGACATTACTGAACCCCAGTAACACAGGAGCAAGTGTAGACTGTGCTAACAGCACTTCCGAGAAACAACTGGCGGTGTTGTAACCCAGGGATGAGAAGAGAACAGGGTGGAGGCAGCAGGACTTTTTACCGTTCACACAGCAGGGGAACAGCTGACATTACTGAACCCCAGTAACACGGGAGCAAGTGTAGACTGTGCTAACAGCACTTCCGAGAAACAACTGGCGGTGTTGTAACCCAGGGATGAGAAGAGAACAGGGTGGAGGCAGCAGGACTTTTTGCCGTTCACACAGCAGGGGAACAGCTGACAATTACTGAACCCCAGTAACACAGGAGCAAGTGTAGACTGTGCTAACAGCACTTCCGAGAAACAACTGGCGGTGTTGTAACCCAGGGATGAGAAGAGAACAGGGTGGAGGCAGCAGGACTTTTTGCCGTTCACACAGCAGGGGAACAGCTGACATTACTGAACCCCAGTAACACAGGAGCAAGTGTAGACTGTGCTAACAGCACTTCCGAGAAACAACTGGCGGTGTTGTAACCCAGGGATGAGAAGAGAACAGGGTGGAGGCAGCAGGACTATTTGCCGTTCACACAGCAGGGGAACAGCTGACATTACTGAACCCCAGTAACACAGGAGCAAGTGTAGACTGTGCTAACAGCACTTCCGAGAAACAACTGGCGGTGTTGTAACCCAGGGATGAGAAGAGAACAGGGTGGAGGCAGCAGGACTTTTTGCCGTTCACACAGCAGGGGAACAGCTGACATTACTGAACCCCAGTAACACGGGAGCAAGTGTAGACTGTGCTAACAGCACTTCCGAGAAACAACTGGCGGTGTTGTAACCCAGGGATGAGAAGAGAACAGGGTGGAGGCAGCAGGACTATTTGCCGTTCACACAGCAGGGGAACAGCTGACATTACTGAACCCCAGTAACACAGGAGCAAGTGTAGACTGTGCTAACAGCACTTCCGAGAAACAACTGGCGGTGTTGTAACCCAGGGATGAGAAGAGAACAGGGTGGAGGCAGCAGGACTTTTTGCCGTTCACACAGCAGGGGAACAGCTGACATTACTGAACCCCAGTAACACAGGAGCAAGTGTAGACTGTGCTAACAGCACTTCCGAGAAACAACTGGCGGTGTTGTAACCCAGGGATGAGAAGAGAACAGGGTGGAGGCAGCAGGACTTTTTGCCGTTCACACAGCAGGGGAACAGCTGACATTACTGAACCCACAGTAACACGGGAGCAAGTGTAGACTGTGCTAACAGCACTTCCGAGAAACAACTGGCGGTGTTGTAACCCAGGGATGAGAAGAGAACAGGGTGGAGGCAGCAGGACTTTTTGCCGTTCACACAGCAGGGGAACAGCTGACATTACTGAACCCCAGTAACACGGGAGCAAGTGTAGACTGTGCTAACAGCACTTCCGAGAAACAACTGGCGGTGTTGTAACCCAGGGATGAGAAGAGAACAGGGTGGAGGCAGCAGGACTATTTGCCGTTCACACAGCAGGGGAACAGCTGACATTACTGAACCCCAGTAACACAGGAGCAAGTGTAGACTGTGCTAACAGCACTTCCAAGCAACAACTGGCGGTGTTGGAGCCCAGGGTCAAGGAGGATGTTTAAATACTAGATCAAGTATTTTCCTTGTTACGTGTCAATTAAAAATGTCTATACTCCAAACAAGAGAAATATAACCTTTAGTACAATAAGATGATGATTTTACTTTAAAAAATATATGTAAATTAATAATTGACAAACATAAACGCATACATTAACATGTTGAAAAGCAATGCAAACCACAATAAAAATCGGTTAAATAATCTGCTATACGGTTTTAAATAAAAGCATACAAGTACATATCAGAATCCATTAATGATGGATAAGTAACAGTATGTACACCATTTTCATTTGCTGAATAATATCACTAAAAAGTTTTTAAAAATATCTAAAATTTCCATCATGTAATACTGATAATATGTGGCAATCATTTATATTAACAAAAAAACCTTTAAAAAGTGCATAGTGAAAACAGCTATTTATGCCTGACTGTGGACTTGCAAGCATGACAACGGATAGATAAGGTATATATAGATGACACTGCATAGCCACAGATGGTGAATGGCGATGTAATACTGTACCTCAATAAAGTGTGCGTTACTACTACATCCTTATTTTTATATAGCTTTGTAAAAGGGTACGTGCATGTATGCTTGCGCCTTTGTTTGGACGCACAGACTGGCTTCCTGCTGTGACGCGTTGGGTATTGGAGCGTCTGTGCGTCTTATGACGCAGACTAACATTCACGGTGCGCATCGTTCATCATCGCAAGCGTACCGACAACACAAAGGCGTTGTCATGACTGCTTTACTCAGTAAACATGCACCTATGATGAAACATACACGCATGTGCCCTATTACATAACAAGCTACAAGAAAAATGCGTGTGAGGTGTGACACAGCTGTTTTGTTAAGGTACAGTATTATATCGACATTGTACAGGTGTCGCTATTCAGTCTGATTAAATAGATATCATTCACCTATTCTATCAGTTGTCGTTCTTTCAGCACCACTTACAGGTATATATTTTGCTATTGTGACTATGCACTATTGACTTTACCAAGGTAATGCATGATTTTTGTTAGCGATTATCATGTTTACATGAAGGACCTTTATGATATGGGCTGTTAACTTTCTAATCAAATATGTATTTTTTAAAATGACACAAATATAAGTAATGTTGAAGAGGACTATTCCTACATGCATTGTTTGCACAATATTACAGGTGTACATCACGTCCCTTAATCAACATTGGATATTATATTTACTTGTATGCTTTTATTTCAAAGGCAAGAACACTGAAGTATAACCTTCGCACTGCAGCAGTTGTCAAAGTTCAACCCACATTATGCACTTCCAACATTGCAGTATTTGAGTCATCATGATGTGAGTTGGATTTGTCTAAGCTATGGAGTGACAAGGTTGACCATCAGTATCCTATAGCATAAGTAGGCTTTTGTGTTTGCATTTGTTTTCGACATGTGCATATCTGTAATAATATGTCACAATTATTTTGTTACAGATTTGTGACAAAGACAAATCATTTTATGGTTTGAAAGTTGACGTTTCAAATGTTTACAGCTTAGAAATCATGGTGTAGCCTCATATCTATGTGTAGCACTAGACACTTTGAGATGTAATTTTTTTTTTCCCCATGATTAGGTAGCTAGCAGTAATTTTTGCCGGACACACAGCAGGGGAACAGCAGGCGTTACTGAACCCCACAAACACATCAGCGATTGTTTTCATCTGTGCATCTAACACTTCTGAGCAGCAACTGGCGCTGTTGAAGCCCAGGGTCAAGGAGGGTGTAGGCAGAGGCCTAGTATGAGACGTTTGAAGTTGAAGTTGTAGTTAGCAGCAGTAATTTTTGCCAGACACACAGCAGGGGAACAGCAGGCGTTACTGAACCCCACAAACACATCAGCGATTGTTTTCATCTGTGCATCTAACACTTCTGAGCAGCAACTGGCGCTGTTGAAGCCCAGGGTCAAGGAGGGTGTAGGCATAAAATATTGAGTTATTGCCTTGTTACGTGGCCATTGCAAATGTATGTACTTCAAACAAGAATAAATGAAGTTTTACTACAACAATAAAATGATAAATTTCAATTACAAGAATAGAAAAATATTTATACTTGACAGTCCTCTGTGGTTGATAACGTTTAATGGCTAACTGAAAATATGGTAACAAATTCAAAGCTTTCGAGACTACTCAGGTGTCTTCATCAGGCTAAGAGTAAAGCCAAAAATGAAGAATCACATATTTCTACACACAACAGGACACAGGAATAGCTAAGACAAGTGAGGGAGGGACAAGTGAGGGAGACCGGCAACAAAAAGGAGAACAAGGATGAATTATCAGCGCCACACAATCACAGATAAATTAATGAATTTACCTGTGGCAAAAGACTTTTGTATGCCCGGTCATAGCATCATGGATATGGAATTACTGTTATTAAAATATAACTTCAAATATGAGAAACGTACAAAGGTTTCAGAATATAAGCTCATCATGACCTTTGACACTGTTAGTGATGGAATGAATAGATCACATGGATTTATGTCATTCTATATCAATTAAGGAATCTGCGTCTATGCCCTTCCAGGGTCATGAAAACCAAAAAAATACGCCAATGAGAGGGCAATCAAACTTTCTATCCTTATCTAGGAACTGTTCCAATATTTATGTTCATCCCTGTGAGATAATGACAGTTCTGATACACGTCACTTACTTGTCTTACCTATTGCACTATTCCTGTGTCCTGTTGTGTATAGAAATATGTGATGCTTAATTTTTTTAGTTAGTCTTTCCCTGATGAAGAGACGTGAGTAGCCTTGAAAGCTTGCAATTTGTTTCCATCTTTTCAGTTATCCATTAAAAGGTATCAACCACTGCTGACTCTGAAGTCTAAATATTTTTCTATCTACTGGCTAACACGGTACAAAGATACACATGTTTTCTAATTTCAAGAAGGAAAATAAAGAAAATACAAATATAAACGCATATATGCACATGCCAAAAATAAATGGAACAACACAACACCCAAAAAATTGGTAACAAAATATAGTGTTGTAAATTTAACAATAAAAGTAAATTTTTTTTTTTATGAATAATGCTTAAGGAACGCTATGTTAAACCATAACATAGTGAAGAAAATGGATTTTGTAATAGTCACTCATCATCATCATCGCAAATTTTATGTGACAGTCACAGACATTTCAATTATTTAAGTTCATAAAATCGTAACTTTCTATAGCATGTATGACATGTCCAGCATGGACTCATCAATGTGATTGATGACACAATAATGTACAATAAAAAATACCCATTTTAAAAAACATTAGGCATTGTTTGTCACAATTTAAGTGTGTGCCTGCAAGTGTAGGTGAAACAAAGGCTACGGATAGCAAAGGTATATTCTATGTCTGTATCAGACAGTGGACAGCCTCTGATGGGTAATGCCGATGTTATACTGTACATCAATAAAGTCTGCGGCTGAAATCATGCATTTTTTGCTTGTAGAGTGTTGAAGAGGGTAAAAGAATGTCTGGTTGCGCAAAGCTTTATCCGTCAACACTACCTTCCTACTGTCACGCGTAGGGTAGGGTAGCGTGTGGCAATTAGCTGACTATCAAATGTGAGGTTAGGCTGCGTTATTGCGCACTAGGGACGCAAAAAAAAATACAGCAGTAATAATTTAATGTGTAATACTACACCTATGACAAACCAAAAAATTACGTTCCCTCTTTAACAATGTACAAGACTAACAAGCCTAATGGTTGACGCTGACTTAATTGAGATACAGTATTACATCAACATTGTCCATGAGTAACTATGCACTGTGATACCTATATACCAGTATTAATTTATATCTCTTGTGGTTGTTTCAACAGCACTTGCAGGTATAACTACCTATTGTCAGTATGCATGATGCACTTTCTAGATGTAATAATTTATTATTGGACATTATTACCATGTTTACATGCTGGCCATTTCATATATGGTGTTTGAAGTTACAGTTGGCATCAGTATGTGTATTTTATAATGTCTGTCATAAATAAAACTCGTGATGATGATGATGAGGATTTAATGATTCGTACATCCATTGAGTGCATTATCTTACAGGTACAGATAAAGTTCCTTAAAAAGCATTAATTCATAAGTCTGAAATGTACTTTTATGCATTAATTTAAAAATGTGAAGAGTAGACTATGTTTTATTTTTTGTTACCATTTCTAATAGACATGTGCAGATATGCGCTGTGATGACAAATTATTATTTGTCCATATTTGTCATAAAAATTTATCATTCTAGGCCTGCAAAACTTCACAATTTCATGTTTTCAGCATAACAAGCAGGGTGACGGCTCTTCCCTATTTGGAGCATGTTGGTCATGTGTTTTTCTGTCCATGTGTCGGGAACAGGACACTTCTTGCCGTTGACACAGCAGGGGAACAGCTGGCGTTACTGAACCCCACTAACAGTAGAGCTTGTGTTTTGTTCTGTGGACACGACACTTCTGAGCAGCAACTGGCAGTGTTGGAGCCCAGGGAGTAGAGTTCAGGTGGTAGAAAGATGAACATAACAGGAGACATGGATAACGTTGCGAACCAGTTATTTAATCTGAAAACGGACAGACAAATTCTGGCGAGATCCATGCCTTGTTCATTTTCAGAAAAGTAAGCCGGTCTACATTATCGGAGGATAGTCGCATGCGACGGTCTGTTAGTACACCACCTGCAGCACTAAAGACGCGCTCCGATAATACACTGGCAGCAGGGCAAGCCAGCACCTCCAATGCATACTGGCTAAGCTCTGGCCATGTATCCAGCTTAGAGACCCAAAACTTGAATGGGGAAGAGCCATCTGGGAGTACACTGAGAGGCAAAGCCAAGTAGTCTGTCACCATCTGACGGATACGTTGCCTCCCGCTGACTGGAGCCCTCTCGGATGGTGTAGACATTTGTGGCGCTGCCACAAAACTTTGCCACATTTTTAACATACTGGTCTTTCCCTGTGCAGAGGCACTGCGTGTGCTCCCTCTTGTTGCAGAGCTCTCTACACTGCCTCGACGCACAGAGCTGCTTTGTAAAGCAGTAGCAGCAGCAGTGCTCTCGGCAGTAAGGTAGAACATTAGGGATTGCACCAGTGTGTCTTGGTACTCCCGCATTTTACGCTCCCGGTTCAACGGTGTGATGAGGCTTTTGACGTTGTCCCGGTAGCGAGGGTCTAGGAGGGTGTACACCCAATAATCAGACGTCGTGAGAATGTGGGCGATGCGGCGGTCGTTTCTTAGGCACTGCAGCATGAAATCAACCATGTGCTGCAGACTCCCAACTGGCAAAGAAACGCTGTCCTCTGCAAGAGGCGTTATCTCTGCCTGCTCTGCATCACCCCACCCTCGCTCTACATACTGACTAGAGCGTTGTGTACCTCCCTCTGGAGCGATGTCTTCCTCCTCCATTGACTCCTCCTCCTCATCCTCCTCACAAAGTGAGCCCTGCCCAGCCCTTTGTGAGGAACCACGTTGCGCTGACTTTCCAGAAGGTGATGGAATTTGTGACTCCTCATCCTCCACCTCTTCCAAAACCTCATCCCTTATTGCTTGCAGTGTTTTTTGAAGCAGGCAGATAAGGGGGACAGTCAGGCTGACTAGTGCATCATCTGCACTCGCCATCCGCGTTGACTCATCAAACGCACGCAAAACGTGGCACATGTCCTTCATAGTGGCCCACTCATTAATGGTGAAGTGTGGACGGCGCAAATTGCGTGTTGATTGCGCCTGATGCAGCTGATACTCCATAACTGCTGGCTGCTGCTCACACAACCGCTCCAACATATGTAACGTTGAATTCCACCTGGTGGATACGTCACATATGATGCGATGTTCAGGAAGGCGCAATCTGCGTTGCAGAGCTGCAATGCGCGATCTGGCCATGCTGGAACGTCGCAAGTGAGCGCACTCTAGGCGGACCTTGTGCAGCAGTGCATCAAGATCCGGATAGTCCCTCAAAAAACTCTGCACGACCAAGTTGAGCACATGTGCCAGACATGGTATGTGAGTGAGGTTGCCAAGGCCCAGAGCTGCCACCAGATTTCGGCCATTGTCACACACTACCAAGCCTGGCTGGAGATTCGCTGGCAAAAACCACACGTCGCTCTCCTGCTTGATGGCATTCCAGACCTCCTGCGCTGTGTGGCTTCGATTCCCATAGGAATTAATTTCAGAACGGCCTGTTGCCGTTTGGCCACGGCTGTGCTCATATCGGTCGCATCAGGTAAGCGTCCACGGGTCCATGTGGAGGTAGACCGTGACGGCTCCTGCAGCGATGATTCTGAGGAACTGGAGTAGGAGGAGGAGTCAATGTGGACAGACTTGATTCCGGCAATCCTTGGAGTTGGCAGAACACGTACAGCGCCACTCGCAAGATCTGTACCCGGCTCCACAACATTCACCCAATGGGCAGTGAGTGAAAGGTATCGTCCCTGGCCATGGGTACTGGTCCACGCATCGGTGGTCAGGTGGACCTTGCTACTGACGGCGTTTAGTAGCGCATGTTTAATTTTTGCCTCAACATGCTTTTGCAGACCAGGGACGGCTTGCCTGCTGAAATAAAATCGGCTGGGCACATTGTATTGTGGGACTGCCAATGCCATTAATTCACGGAAACTGTCAGTCTCCACCAGCCTGAATGACAGCATTTCAAGGGACAGGAGTTTTGCAATGCCAGCATTCAGAGCCTGTGCTCGTGGATGGTTTGCCGAGTATGGCCGTCTTTTATCCCATGCCTGTGCTACCGATGGCTGTTTTGTGGCCTGGGTGTGTGAGGATGACAGGGAACTTGCAGCTGTGGGTGGAATAACACTGTGTCTCTGGACAACAGTGACAGAGGTTCTTCCATGGCGATCCTTTGAGGAAGCCTTACCAGCTGTGTGTGAACTGGAGGAAGAGGCTCCAACAGGAGCTGAAGATGTAGGTGCTGCTGTAGGTTGGCCTACATCTCCAGTGTGTCTTTGTAACTCAACAAAGTGCTTTGACCGCACATGTTTCCACATATTTGTTGTATTAAGGTTACTGACACTTTTACCTCTTTTAATTTTTTGATTACACAGCTTGCATTTTACATAGCAAATATCATCTGCAACTGTATCAAAAAAGGACCACGCAGAGCAAGTCCTGGGAGCGCCCGGTTTGGCTGTTGTAAGAGAACTGCTCCGAACGGGTGCCAAACTGGAGGCTACAGGCAAGCGAGTCTGCAGCCTACCTCTCCCTACTGTTTGGACCGTTGGTGCAATCTCTTCCTCAGAGCTGCTCCCACCACCTTCCTGTTCCTCACGCCATGTTGGGTCTTGGACCTCATCATCTCCACCACTACCCTCTTCCAACACCTGCTGTTGTTGGGTGGTCTGGCCAGCACCATGCTCAACAGAAACTGGCAACTGAGTCTCATCATCATCAGATGCGTTCTGCGGTGTGCTGACCATCGGCACTGGCTCACCCGCCTCTTCAGATTCAGAGAGACACAGCTGTTGCGCATCACTGCATACTGCCTCTTCTTCACATTCCAGAATGCTGCTTGGCTGGGCCCCTGTTTCCAAGCCAACAGATTCTGAGAACAGAAGCAGAGACTCAGCTGGCTCCTGTACAGAGCTCTCTGACTGCCTGGGCAATTTGGCAGGCGGTGAAGAGACTGATGGTTGTTCAACAGTGCTGTGGTCCTGAGAGGAGGTGGAAGGTATTGAAGTCGATGCATTGGCTGCCATCCAACCAACAACGGCTTCAATTTGTTCTTCACGCAGCAGGGGGGTACGCTGAGCTCCTACAAAAGTGCGCATAAAGGAACGCTCACGGGGAAAACTGGTGGATGCTGTGTCACTGGGTGCGGCAGCAGCCACAGAATCCCCACGTCCTCTCCCTGCTGCAAATCCACGGCCTCGACCACGACCACGTGCCTTACTCACTGACTTCTTCATCTTGGTAGATTGATAAAGAAAGTCAGAAAAGTTAAGGCCTAAGTGTGGTTATTCCTCACAGACTACAGTGAACCCTGCAGACAACTGTTCAGTATCTGTGAAAGGCCCCTTTGTGTACTTCTATAGTGTTTGCAACCAATGTATTGTATACGGATGGAAGCGCGTCACACTAATAGATTAGATTTTTTTCCACTAAAATGGAGCAGCACCAATTAGAGAAAAATGTGAAGGATGAGGCAGTGACACACGCTCAGCAGACTACAACCGGCAGTGGTTGAAGTACAAACTGGAGCGTAATCTGCACTCACAAAATGAAAAGCTCACAGACTACAGTGAACACTGAAACACAACTATTCACTATCTGTGAAAAGCTCCTTTGTGTACTTCTATAGTGTTTGCAACCAATGTATTGTATACGGATGGAAGCGCGTCACACTAATAGATTAGATTTTTTTCCACTAAAATGGAGCAGCACCAATTAGAGAAAAATGTGAAGGATGAGGCAGTGACACACGCTCAGCAGACTACAACCGGCAGTGGTTGAAGTACAAACTGGAGCGTAATCTGCACTCACAAAATGAAAAGCTCACAGACTACAGTGAACACTGAAACACAACTATTCACTATCTGTGAAAAGCTCCTTTGTGTACTTCTATAGTGTTTGCAACCAATGTATTGTATACGGATGGAAGCGCGTCACACTAATAGATTAGATTTTTTTCCACTAAAATGGAGCAGCACCAATTAGAGAAAAATGTGAAGGATGAGGCAGTGACACACGCTCAGCAGACTACAACCGGCAGTGGTTGAAGTACAAACTGGAGCGTAATCTGCACTCACAAAATGAAAAGCTCACAGACTACAGTGAACACTGAAACACAACTATTCACTATCTGTGAAAAGCTCCTTTGTGTACTTCTATAGTGTTTGCAACCAATGTATTGTATACGGATGGAAGCGCGTCACACTAATAGATTAGATTTTTTTCCACTAAAATGGAGCAGCACCAATTAGAGAAAAATGTGAAGGATGAGGCAGTGACACACGCTCAGCAGACTACAACCGGCAGTGGTTGAAGTACAAACTGGAGCGTAATCTGCACTCACAAAATGAAAAGCTCACAGACTACAGTGAACACTGAAACACAACTATTCACTATCTGTGAAAAGCTCCTTTGTGTACTTCTATAGTGTTTGCAACCAATGTATTGTATACGGATGGAAGCGCGTCACACTAATAGATTAGATTTTTTTCCACTAAAATGGAGCAGCACCAATTAGAGAAAAATGTGAAGGATGAGGCAGTGACACACGCTCAGCAGACTACAACCGGCAGTGGTTGAAGTACAAACTGGAGCGTGATCTGCACTCAAAAAATCAAAACCTCACAGACTGCAGTGAACACTGAAACACAACTATTCACTATCTGTGAAAAGCTCCTTTGTGTACTTCTATAGTGTTTGCAACCAATGTATTGTATACGGATGGAAGCACGTCACACTAATAGATTTGATTTTTTTCTAATATAATGGAGCTGCACCAATTCCACTAAATAAAATAAAAAAAAAAAAGAGTCAGTGACACGTGCAGATGCCTACAAACAGCGGTGGATGCAGAGCAAACTGCAGCGTCACCTGCACTGTCACACACACACCTTGCACAGAGCTGTTAAAACAACACTGGCAAAATGAAGCTTTACACAGCGGTTGGTAAACTAGCCTGCCTCAAGCACAGTAGTACACAAAATCGCAATCTCTAACTGTCCCTCAGAGTGAGCAGAGTAGCGTTCTGTCCCTTACTGAGTTCACAGCACAGTGACGCTAAAATGGCGGCGGCGCCTTTTATAGTGCATTCTGACATCATTTCAGCAGCCAATCACAGCCATGCCATTAGTTAAGATGACCGCATCATTACAGGATGTGCCCACACTTCGTAGGATTCCTCATTGGCTGACTAAAATCACATTGCCTCTCAAAGAATTATGGGAACTTCCGATTCCGGTATACGATATGGAAAAAGTATCGGAATTAAGTATCGGAATTCCGATAACGCGAATATCGGCCGATACCGATACTTGCGGTATCGGAATGCTCAACACTACTCTTGACCAATTGTGAATTGTCTGGTCTTTCTTGACGAACACATTTGTTCTTTACTTTATATTTATTTGATTCTAACATTTTCTAAAATAGCAAATCAGCAAAGCCAGGGCTTCATAAATTAAAGAAGACTTAGCACCCGACCTGCATTATTACTTTTCTTTTATAGCGGAAATATGGAAATTTCATTTAAGAAGGAGCTGCCTCATCTGTATTATAACATCAATCTTGGATCTCATAACAGATCTCATTCAGGTAAACCCATATAACACATAAACAGCCAATACTAACAATTTCAAACCATTTATTTTATAGAGATATTGAAAAGGCCAAGATTTTTCTCACTTAATTAAAATGGAAATATACCCTAAAGACAAAGATTTAGCATTTAATTTATAAACAGGACTCATGAGCACAGCCAGAATTTTAATGAATCATGACATTTTCCCTAGAACGCTATTTTTGTCAAATGCTCAGTGGTGACTGGTACAAGTCAATAGTCCTAACAGAAATGGTTAGAAAGTAGGCAAAAATTAAAGCTGCTGAAGTCGGTATCAATGCTCTTAATATTAGGATCTGTCGACTAAATTTTACTTGGCAACTTCTTCAAAAAGTCCTGTTTTGTTCGTGGCCTTTGGGTTTCTTGTCAATGTATTTGTGATTTACACTAAGGTATCTATCCACTTAATTGATGATGGTTACATTTTATTTTTTGTTCTTTCATCCTTTCATCGTCACATTCCAAAAGCCGTAATATATATATTTTTCCATTGGTGCAGCTGAATGAGTTTGATTTTTGTAGGATGAGTTGTATTTCTCAGTGGCACAATTTTGAGACACATATAACTTCTTGTCTAACTTTTATTAACTTCTTATGGGGAGAAATACAAAAAAAACATCAATTCTGCTGTTCTTTAGATCAGGAGATCAGACTGTCAGTCATTACATGTCTCACACTGATAACAATCCACTGTCATTTAAAATAAGCTCTGGAGGCAGATTCTCAAGGAGATCTGTGTCCGGCTAATAGATCTTAACAGTTAATTTATATTTTAAAGGGGTCGTGCAGGACTTTAACATTGATGGCCTATTTTTAGGATTATCGTGAGTGTGCAACACCAAGTACCCCCACTAATCAGCTGCTCCCAGTGTCGGCTGCTCAGTCTGCTCCGTCGATGGAATAGTGGCCGCAGCCGGGCACTGCACATCCTTCCTCTATTGATTTGAATAGTTGGCGGATGTGCAGTACCCGGACGCGGCCACTATCTAGTCAATGGAGCTGTGGAGCTCCAAAACAGAGCAGCTTCAGCTGCCGATACCGGGAACAGCTGATAGAAACGGATTACCGGGTGTCGCACACACACCAATTAGACATTGATGACCTATCTTAAGGGTAGGCCATCAATGTTAAAGTCCCGGACAACCCCTTTATGAAAAGGATTGTTTCTCTGGAATAAGACATAAGATTGCAGATTTCAAGGTATAATTTTATTCAACTTTCTACGACCTGCAAGTCCATATATGATGACTTTGGAGGGTTGATCCTACTGATTCTTCCTTTGACCAATGCTGATTCTAGCAGTTTTTTAGAGTAAATAATGATTTTGATTTCAGGAGAAAAAAGTAGATCATAAATGGAGAAAAAAAACCATAATTCATTGTTATATCGAATTTTAATATATTTGCTAGTACTTTTGAATTATGAAAAAATTGGTGGAACAATAGTGATTAGTGCAGGTTCACACAATGCAGTTTGGTGTAATTTTTAAAGCATCATTTTTAGCAATAAAAAATGAAAAAATTAATAAACGAAAGCTGATAAATTCCCACTCGTTCCCTTAGATTCTCTTTCTTATTTTGGGAAAAAGATAAATATCAATATTTTTTTTACAAGTTCTTTTTACAAATTGAAGCTAAGTTTCCAATTACCGAGTCTAATGGTTCCAGGACATAGATTTCAGGGGTTCATTTATCTCCATCTCTGCCTGACACATAATGTGGCTCTAAATACACCCAAGTGAAATTTTCAAGTATCAGAAAGCAATAAATAAACATTATTAAAATAAAAAATGTCAGTGGTACACTGAATTCATTTCCAGGAGAAAAGACCAGAAAAGTATCCTTTAAGTTTAGTATTTGCTTTTACTGTCTAATGTGTTTGCTCGCTGATGCGTTTTATAAGAGTTTAATGCATGTCTGCTCCCTAATCCATTTTTTATTTGCTGTGACAGGGTAATGCGTGTTTGTTTATTGTACGACGTGTTCTTGCCTGATATTAATACCACTTATTGATATTTTAAGCCAGGCGTGCCATGGAGGTAGTCAAAGCAATCGCCAAATATAATGAGAACGCTTATAAAATATTATAGTTTAAAGATAAATCTGGTGGTTCGTTGTCAAACCCAATTGCTTTATGCTTTCTTCCGAGATGACACAGTAAATAACAATAATAATGTAATCTCCCGTGTGCTCCTTCATGGCCCCTTCATGATGTGAAAGATCAGCAGTAACCGGAAGGTTCAACGTATTCGAATCCTGCAGCTAAAGTGTTATCTTTACAGCTCCCCTAGTTTATGTGTTTATTCTCATTGCAATTATTGCCATTTATCCAGCATTTTTTGCCATTTGTACTCATCTAGCTCTAACATAAACTCTAGTAAGCCAGTAACACATGGAGTAAATATAATTTTTTCTTTTGTATGTGATAAAGCGAATCTCTCGTCAGGTTTTTGTCTCCTTATCTGAGATCATCATGATGTGAAGACAGGGACCCTGATTCCAGCAATGTGTCACTTACTGGGATGCTTGCTGTACTTTTGATGAAACCCCTTTTTATCTCTCTTATCTGCTGAAGAGCTATTGCTCCCAACCTAATATAAACTGCCGCAATCTCTCCTACGTAAAACCCGAATCCTTGACGCCCACCCACCTGTTCCCCCTCTATGGATCACTCTGGAGCGCCACCTTCGTCTGCAATAAGCTCCATGTGATCCATGACCTCTTTACCTCTTCTAATCCTTCCTTTCTGGGCCTCACCGAAACATGGCTGACATCTTCTGACACAGCCTTCCCTGCTGCGCAGTGTTATGGTGGACTCTTCTTCACCCATACCCTCACCCTGGCAACAGATATGGTGGAGGAGTAGGTCGTCTCCTTTCTACCAACTGCATCTTCAACCCAATTTCACCTCTACCCTCCCTTATCCTCCTTTCTTTTGAAGTACACTCTGTCCATATCTACTCCCCTCCAACCTCCAAGTGGCCATCATATACCGACCTCCAGGCCTGGTCACTTCCTCTATCGACCAATTCTCCACCTGGCTTCTTCACTTTCTCTCTGCTGACATTCCCACGATCATCATGGGTGACTTCAACATCCCCACTGACACCTTCCAGTCAGCTGCCTCCAAACTCGTGTCACTTACTTCACCATTTGTACTCAGAGGTCCTCCTCTGCCACCCACACAGATGGACATCCACTAGACCTTATCTTCATCCATCTCTATTCCCTATCTAACATCACAACCTCCTCTCTCCCCATCTGACCACCACCTACTCACTCTTTCATCCATGTCCTCCTCACCTTTCACCCGTGTCCAACAACTAGCACACCCATGCAGAAATCTCACACATCTAGACACTCACACACTCCAAACATGCCACAATCACGCCTATCCTCAAAAAACCATCCTTTGACCCGATCTCTATATCCAGCTATCGCCCCATATCGCTGCTCCAATTCGTTTACAAACTCCTTGAGCAGTACGTTCATGCTGAACTTTCCTCCCACCTCTCATCTAACTCGCAATTCGACAACCTACAATCTGGCTTCCACCCCCACCATTCCACTCAGTCATACTGAAGATTCAGTCAGATCTACCAACATAATATTATAGAGCAAGAACAGCTGAGCAGATTGATATAACATTTTGTTGGAAAGGTTCAATATATCTTGTAATTTATCATTGAAATAACTGCCCTTTCAATGCATAGTAGTCCAGTGGGCGGTCCTAGTCAGTGATTGCAGGCATGCTAAGACAGGGATGGCTGCCAATCATTGAGTGAGCCTGCCCATTGTACTCCTGAACCTATAAGGAAGAGGAATTTCAGTCAATTAGTTGTACTAAATTTTTTCTACAAAATTATATAACAATATGTTCAACTCCTCCCTCTTTTTAACATAATACAGGTAGATATGACAGTGTTTTTATAGTGAAATTTTCAATTCAAAGGCCCCCATAGACATTACATTAAGTCAGCTGATCTCACCCTTTTTGGCCACACTGGTCACCCATCTTATGTTTATGGGGACCTACAACTCTCTTCTTGTAGATGATGTTGGGGCAGAGTATGGTTGGGCAGTTGAAATTCCGAATATTTTTTATTTTCAGTGGGTACAAGCTGATGCCAGACACCATGATCTCTTCCCATAGAAAACACATGAACTGAATCTCACGTGTATGGGAAAGTCAGTAGAGCTAGCTGCGTTACCAATGAACATTGGGCCAACAGTTATTTCATGTGTACTGCAGAGTTCTGAGCATACACCCATTAAGAGCTCCAGCAAATCCAATGTAATAGTATGTACATTATCTGATAGACATAATCTTTTTATGCCCCTGTAAGAAACTAGAGGTATGAGAAGGTACAATAGATGCCTCCATGGATCTTTATAGCATCCATTTTTAAAAGAAAACAGTTATACATGTACATGAGTAGGGGTTGAGGGATTAAGAAATTTGATTACAAAAAAAGAGATTCCCAGTTATCAGAATTTTGCTTGATCTATAAAAAGGATTACAAAAAGTGTATTACAGCTGGTTTTGTCTGATTCTGTTGAAATAAATGGAGGCTCTTAAAGTGGAATTCGCAAGTTGCCTCTTGAGCAGCTCACAGCTCTGCAGTCTCCTTACTTATTTGTTGCTTGGGGACTGGTTCTCCTATTTGAGTGACAGTTCTGGGGAGTACATTTGTTTTGCTACAACACTTTAACGGTTTGTTAGTGTTGTATATTACATATAGAGATAACGCTGCATTTGAGCAAGCACACAGCTTAGGAAAGTGAGAGCCATGGTTAGGAGAACTGCTCTAGAAGCTGCCGATAGTGAAGGCTAGTGATTTTGCAAGATTTAAAACAGGAGCTGAGAGGGAGGTGTAAGGAGGTGAGCAGCTAACTGCTATATAGAAATCAATTAGCTGGATAGAGCTGGCTGGGATCTTAGGAGTTAACTCCTCTCTTAAAATGTAAGGCCAGACTCTGTTGACTAAGCTCCTTCGAAAAAAGCTGTAATATGTACTATGTAATATTCTCACAGCAGGATAATGAAAACAGATAGAAGAAAGCAAGTCAATTGCAAACGTGCATATTTTCATGATGTCTAACTAAAGCAATCTAAGAACACGAGAATAATCGTTCAGAGGAGTGAACGGTTCTTATTCCTGAGTGCATGTGGACAGTTGACTGACTTTTGCCACCCACACTGACAATGTTGTTAATGCCTAGTGCCAGTCTATGAAAGTGAAGTTCATTGAATCTTACAAACTGCTGCGGTAAATGTGTCCAGCAAATGGAACACTAAAAAGGTAAATAAATGTCACTGTCTGAGTGATCCCTCTGTGCAAGGATAGCAGTAGGGAGATGTGATGTGTAAAGCAAAAAGAACAATTTGAAGTACTGCAAAGGAAATGGAGAATGATGCTGCACAAAATGAGGCGAGACGTGTGCTGCAAAGTGTGGGACAGAAGTAGTAATAAAAAAGCGAAGTTGTGTTGCAACAGAGATAAATCTAAATTCAAGAAGAAAGTATCATTGCAGAGAGATTACATTTGATCTGTGCAGATTTTTTATCTGTTTTGTAGATGGAATCACTATTGCATCTGAACGGTTTTTGTGCCACAATCATGACATTTATGCAGATTTGCTCGGCTTAGAGAGATCAGCTCGTGGTACCAATTTCTTAACGGGCTCTATATGGTGACGGATTCACTTCCTCACTTTCTCCTTGTGTCATGCATTAACATTCCTTCAGATATTCTCATATCTACAATCGCATTACACTTTTCTCTATCTTATCTAGATTTCAACTGGATGTGAACATTAACAGGAAAACAGAACAAGAAATAAAAGGAAATTCATTGCGGCTCAGGTCTTCCGCACACACTTTGAAGAATGGAAGTTATTGTTACCTTCATCTCTATTTCCATATGGACTGAAAATCTTAAACACAATGATTACTTTCTTTTAGGATATACTCTAACTTAGATCATTGTTTACTTCTTCAGATTTTGGTTTGATTTTCTTGACAAAAAGTAATTATAATAAATAAAATATCCCTAATCCCCTACTGTGTTAAATGTGCAGCTTCATTTATATATTTATTTATTTTTCATTTGATATAATTAAAGTTTATTCATTGTAATTCCAAAAGTTATTCAACTTTATTATATATTTTGTGTTTCGATCTCTTCGATTTTCCAGATCTGTGAAGTTGGGCTCAAATGTGGAAAGCTAGAGAGGTTGTAGGGTCTCATGGGCTCGGTGTGTTCTGCGGTGACCCCAGAAATGAGTGAAATGGGACCCTTTGTGTGTTTTGGTGGCAAAGTCTCTTATAAATATTTTTTTATTATGACCGCATTTTTTTTAATATTTATTTATTGCACTTGCTTATATAGCGCCATTATATCATATTCTGCAGCGCTTTACAGACATCATCACTGTTCCCATTGAACTCACAGTTTAAATTCCCTTTGGGTATGTCTTTAGGAGTGTGGGAGGAAATCGGAGAACCAGAAGAAAACCCACCCAAACTGCAAGATGACAAAACAATCTTGGACCCACAATTGTAGCGCAAAAGAACTCATACCAGGACCATGATACCTTCATGACCAACTGAATGTGTGGGTTTTTTTAATGAAAGGGTACACAGGGTCCGGTAGACAGGCACAAATCTAAAAACTGATGGGATTGGTGGGGTCCCATTGTTCAGACCACCAGCGATCAGTAAGTTATCATCTATCTTATGGATAGGTGGTAGGTTGCAAACTTGGTGCAAAACTTTTGAGGGACTAAAGCCAGGGGCATAACGATTACAGTTGCAGAGGGTACGACCACAACCTGGCCTGCATGAGAGTGGGTCCACAGATGCCACTGCCAATTTCACCTGGATGTGCATCCTCGGACACACATTCAGTTGGAATGAATTGCGGTGCAGAGATCCGCCAGCTCCCTGCATCGCAATACACAGTGCCAACCAATCAGACATTGGTAGCAGACGTTGGCTTGCCCGTGACAGTTGGCCCTGGCAATGACGTCATGCACTGCCTGCGCCGTCACGTTGAAGTCAACTGCTAATTTCTGGACCAGCTATAAAGGAAGATTCCGCATGTCATGGGAGCGAGGTAAGATAGAAATAATTGTTTGTTTATTTTTTAAATGTGATGAGCATAAACAGAAGGGTCATAGAATGGGGACATTATACCAGGAAGGGGGACATTGTACCAGGATGAGGACCAGTATGGGGGACATTGTTATAGGATGGGGCCCAGGATGGGAGGATTTATTACTGGAAGGGCTCAGGATGGGGGACATTATTACCGGAAGTTGCCAAGGATGGAGGACATTATTAAAGGATCATTCATTACTAAACAAAAGGCCCAGGATGAGGGACATTATTACAAGATGGGGAACATTATTCCAGGAAAAGGATGGGGAAACTTGTTATAACTTGGATCCCAAGATAGAGCCATTATTCCGGAAATGCCCAGGATAGGGAACTTTGTTAAAATTTTTGGGGGCCCAAGATGAACCCCTTATTCCTGAAAGGCCCAGGATGGGGACATCATTGCTTTTAAAAGGGGGCCCCGGATGAGGGGGAATTTTACAGGGAAAAAAACTAGGGCAGGGGCGTTATTAAAATTTGGGGAAAAACAAGTAATTTTTAAAAGGTTTTTGAATTCCCAAAACATCCATAACGGGACCAACTGAGGTGGGGGCCAGGTTCAAATTTTTCACCATGGCCGTTGGCTCAAATTTCGTCGCTGAATAAAACTTAACATAGCATGGGGAGAAGATTTTGTAAAACTAGTAAAAAAGGCCTTTTAATTTTGTAAAAAGTTACAAATTTTTAAAAAAGAAAATACGTCTCTTTAAATTACAATTTAAAAATTGTTTCAGTTTCATGACTTTTCGAAAGTGCACATGTTGCCCTATAGCGCTGTCCCTTGCAATGGGCGTAGATGGCATGCCTTTTTT
>JARQOD010000010.1:66386640-66474622 GCA_033576555.1 Oophaga sylvatica
TTAGCAAGAATTATTCAAAGAAAACTCCAGTTGAAATACTAATGGAAATCTTCAACTTGTGTGCAATAGTTATTTTATGCAAAGTGTACAATGAAAGTGTTAAAAAATATATACAATATATAATAAAACAGTATGTATTTTGCTTTCACTTTACTTTCCCCCTGCCAGACTGCCTATGAAATGTATTGGGTAAAGGGGTAAAGGAAACTAATTCTTTTTTTACTATGGGCCGAAGAACTAATAGGTAGGTACAGTTGAAACCAGAAGTTTATATTCACTACATAAAAAGACACTTATGGATGTTTTTCTCAGTATATGACATGAAATCAGAATAAACATTTCTCGTTTTAGGTCAATTAGGATTATCATACTTATTAATATTTGCCAAATTCCAGAATAATGAGAGAGAAAGAATGTTTTAAGGCATTTTTATTACGTACTGCAAAGACAAAAGTTTACATACACTAAGGGCCTGTGCACACATTGCGGATTTGCCTGCGGATTTTTCCGCGCCGAAACCGCACCTCTTGGCAGAAACCGCAGGCGCGGTTTTGACGTGGTTTTGGCACGGTTTTGATGCGGTTTTTGGCGCGGTTTTGACGCGGTTTTTCTCATGCGGTTTTGTATGCGGTTTTTACAGCTAAATAAAGATATGTTGTTTAACAAAAAAAAAAAGATTTGTGATGTAATTTCTTGTCCAACCTCCTCTTTTACATTTGTCCAACCACACTCCATTACACACACACAGATAGAGATAGGCCGGCGTCACACTTGCGAGTGTGATGCGAGTAAGTCGCACGACTTTTCGCATCAACACCGGCACGGCCGCCCGCTCTCGGACCCGAGTGTGCGGCTGCATGTATTTCTATACATGTATTTCTATGCAGCCGCACACTCGGGTCTGAGAGCGGGCGGCCGTGCCGGGTGTTGATGCGAGAAATTCGTGCGACTTACTCGCATCACACTTGCAAGTGTGTCGCCGGCCATAGATAGATAATAGATATCAGTAGTTAGTTAGATAGAAAATACATAGATAGATGGATAATAGATAGTTAGAAATATATATAGAAAGATAGATATAGAGATAGACAGAAAGATATATAGGTAGATAGATAGATAGAATGGTACATAAATAGTTAAAGACACACACGCGTACACATACACAAAATAACGCAATAGTTAATAAAAAAAAAAAATTTAGGAAAAAAAATGGCGTGGGCTCCCGCGCAATTTTCTGCGCCAGAGGGGGAAAGCCGACAGCCGGGCCAATATTTCTAGCCTGGGAAGGGGTTAATACCCATGGAGCTTCCCAGGCTATGAATATCAGCCCGCAGCTAGCCTTCACTGGCTATTAAATTAGGGGGACCCCCAAAAAAAATGACGTGGGGTCACCCTATAATGTATAGCCAGAAAGGCTACGCAGACAGCTGCGGGCTGATATTCATAGCCTAGGAAGGGGCCATGGATATTGGCGCCCCCCCTGGCTAAAAATACCAGCACCCAGCCGCCCCAGAATTGGCGCATCTGTACGATGCGCCAATTCCGGCACTTAGCCCCTCTCTTCCCACTCCCCTGTAGCGGTGGGATATGGGGTAATAAGGGGTTAATGTCACCTTGCTATTGTAAGGTGATATTAAGCCCGGTTAATAATAGAGAGGCGTCAATAAGACGCCTATCCATTATTAATCTTATATTAATAAAGGGTTAAAAAAAAACACACGCATAAGAATAAATTATTTTAATGAAAAAACACAACACGGTTTTCATATCTTTATTACACACTCAGATCTGTTGTGAATGGGTTTGAGATGAGTTCTGAGCAGAGGCTTCCTCTGGTGGTTACAAGCGGTGCTGGTCTGTCCAGTGAAGATTGTGAGGACTGGGAATCAGGTGTTACTGACTGGTCTTATATAAGGGAGTCACCTTCCCATCAGGGTTGCCGGTGATCAATTGTTCTGGTCTGAATCCTTCATTCCTGTTTCCCTTGTAGCCTGCTGTGTCGTGTCTGCATCTCCTGCTAACAGATAAGACATTTTCTTCTTTTTGTTTTTGTGCTATATTTTTGCATTTTGTCCTGCACTTCTGTGGGGGCCTTCAGGGTCCCTTCCGGGGGCTTTTGCCCTCTCAGTTTAGTTCAGCCACTGATGTTTGTACTTTTGCTTTTTCCAGTTTTTTCAGTGGCTGCTGTTTTGATTTTGTTACACCAGAGAACTAATTTAGGTGGAAGAGGTCGTGTGATCTCAGGTGTTTTTGAAATTAGTAGAGTTGGTGCTTTTGGTGGCCTACCTTGTCTCGTGATGTCAGGGAATTTGTGCAGTCCTGCGGGACTTGCTCTCGCTTCAAGCCTTGCTCTCGCTCTAGTGGTTTGTTGATGCCATTGCCTGTGCCCAAGAGACCATGGACCCATATCTCTATGGATTTCATTTCCGACCTTCCTGTTTCTCAGAGAATGACCACCATCTGGGTAATTTGTGATAGGTTTTCCAAAATGATACATCTTGTGCCATTACCTAAGTTGCCTTCCTCCTCTGAATTGGTGCCGTTGTTCCTTCAGCACGTGGTTCGTTTACATGGCATTCCTGAGAACATTGTGTCTGACAGAGGAGTCCAGTTTGTTTCCAGATTTTGGAGGACTTTTTGTTCTAAACTGGGTGTTCAATTGTCTTTCTCCTCGGCATTTCATCCTCAGACCAATGGTCAAACTGAGAGAACAAACCAGACATTGGAGACTTATCTAAGATGCTTTGTGTCTGCTGATCAGGATGACTGGGTCTCTTTTTTGCCTTTGGCTGAGTTTGCTCTTAATAATAGGGCTAGCTCTGCCACTTTGATGTCTCCGTTTTTCTGTAATTCTGGGTTTCACCCTCGATTTTCTTCAGGACAGACGGAGGCTTCTGTCTGTCCAGGTGTTGACTCTGTTGTGGAGCGTATGCAACAGATTTGGGACCAGGTAGTGGAGAGGTTGTCCCTCTCTCAGGAGAAGGCCCAGCGGTTTGCTAACCGGCATAGGACTGATGGTCCTCGGTTTAAAGTGGGGGACTTGGTCTGGTTGTCCTCAAAGAATATTCCTATGAGAGTAGCATCTCCTAAATTTAAGCCTAGGTTCATTGGCCCTTATAAGATCATGGAGATTATTAATCCTGTTTCTTTTCGTTTGCTTCTTCCAGGGACATTTAAGATCCATAACGTGTTCCACAAGTCCTTGTTGAAGAGGTTTGTTGAGCCAGTGGTTCCTGCTGCTGTGCCTCCTGACCCTGTTTTGGTTGAGGGCAATCTGGAGTATGTGGTTGAGAAAATATTAGATTCTCGTTTTTCTAGACGGAAACTCCAGTATTTGGTTAAATGGAGAGGTTATGGTCAGGAAGACAATTCTTGGGTGTTTGCTTCGGACATCCATGCTAGGAGACTTATCCGTGCGTATCATAGAACTCATCCTGACCGACCTGGTTGCTCAAATGAGGGTTCGGTGACCCCTCCTCAAGGGGGGGGTACTGTTGTGAATGGGTTTGAGATGAGTTCTGAGCAGAGGCTTCCTCTGGTGGTTACAAGCGGTGCTGGTCTGTCCAGTGAAGATTGTGAGGACTGGGAATCAGGTGTTACTGACTGGTCTTATATAAGGGAGTCACCTTCCCATCAGGGTTGCCGGTGATCAATTGTTCTGGTCTGAATCCTTCATTCCTGTTTCCCTTGTAGCCTGCTGTGTCGTGTCTGCATCTCCTGCTAACAGATAAGACATTTTCTTCTTTTTGTTTTTGTGCTATATTTTTGCATTTTGTCCTGCACTTCTGTGGGGGCCTTCAGGGTCCCCTCTGGGGGCTTTTGCCCTCTCAGTTTAGTTCAGCCACTGATGTTTGTACTTTTGCTTTTTCCAGTTTTTTCAGTGGTTGCTGTTTTGATTTTGTTACACCAGAGAACTAATTTAGGTGGAAGAGGTCGTGTGATCTCAGGTGTTTTTGAAATTAGTAGAGTTGGTGCTTTTCAGGGTTTTCTGGGATTGCAGTAAGTACCCTTCCTATCCTTTTCTATTTAGTTAGTTTGGGCCCCAGCGTTTGCTCATACTATTTTCTTTCTGTGTCAGTATTTCATCTTGTCTAACCGCCATTACATGTTTGGGGGCTTTCTATTATCTTTGGGGTTCTGCTCCGGGGCAGATAGCTTTCCTATTTCTATCTTTAGGTGTAGTTAGTTTCTCAGGCTGTGACGAGGTGTCTAGGACCAACGTAGGAACGCTCCACGGCTGCCTCTAGTTGTGGTGGTTAGTCAGGGTACTGCAATCTCATAGATTCCAACTGCTCTGGTGTATTGCCTTTTTTACCTGCACTCCTCAGCTACCAAATCATAACACAGATCCAAGCGACGCCCTCGATCTCCTAAAAAATAAAACAACCGTATACTCCCTGTCCGACGCAGTCCAATTAATAACGAGTGTCCCACGACGGTCTCCCCTATAGAATAGTGACATCAGGTGATGCCACTGCTCTGTAGGGCCTCCCAGTGATGCACTAGCAGGAGACAATGGCTCCTGCAGTGCATCACTGAGTCCATTCTCTCACTTTATGGCAATGCTGCGTGGGAATTTTCTCACCCAGCATTGCCGTGAGAGAATGAACTGTAGTGACGTCATTCTCTCCCGGCGGTAGAGCGGTACAGATCGATGGCGTCGGGGAAGAGGTGAGTATGTGCTATATGTTATGTGTTGTATGTCATGTGTATGTTATATGTTCTGTATGTCATGTATGTTATATGTTGTATGTCATGTGTATGTTATATGTTCTGTATGTCATATATGTTATATGTTGTATGTCATGTGTATGTTATATGTTCTGTATGTCATGTATGTTATATGTTCTGTATGTCATGTATGTTATATGTTGTATGTCATGTGTATGTTATATGTTCTGTATGTCATGTATGTTATATGTTGTATGTCATGTGTATGTTATATGTTCTGTATGTCATGTATGTTATATGTTGTATGTCATGTGTATGTTATATGTTCTGTATGTTATATGTTGTATGTCATGTAATTTTTTTTTTTTCATTCAGCACATTAGCCGGATGATGGGACTACTACTGTCCCATCATTGGCTAATGTGTCAGTCACTGTCACTGTAGCAGGCATCGCCGGATGGGACTCGAAGTCCCATCCGACGATGCCTGCATACACGGAGACACGCACACAGGCCCACATACCGCCGCACATACACAGCCCCGCACACCGATCGCGCACACCACCGCACACCGATCGCGCACACAGCCCCGCACACCGATCGCGCACACAGCCCCGCACATCGATCACGCAGACACCGGCACACAATCACCGCCCACACACACAGTGCCGCACACTATGCACGCCCACGCACCGCCCACACACATAGCGCCGCACACTATACACACACCGCCCACACACTTCCCTCCTCCCGAACTGCAGCGGTTTCACCCGCAGCAAAACCGCAGATTTTTTAGATCTGCGGTTTTGCTGCGGAAGTGCCCGACTCAATGCAAGTCAATGGGCGCCGAACCGCTGCAGTTCCGCACAAAGAATTGACATGCTGCGGAAAATAAAACGCGGCTAAACCGCGCGTTTTTTTCCGCAGCATGTGCACAGCAGACATGCGGTTCCCATTAGATTACATTGCATGTGCACTGTGCTGCGGTTTGGATGCGTTTCCGCTGCGTTAAAAACGCAGCGGAAACGCATCTAAAACCGCAATGTGTGAACGGGGCCTAAGAATACTATGACTTTCCAGATTCAGTAAAATGTCCAGGCTGGTTTATTAAGACTCCACAAACTGCTCAGGAAACCAAACAATAGACAGCCTTTTCCAGCACAAAGCGAAAATACAAAGTAAATAGTCCATATAGTATTGCGGGTTCACGCGCTTGGATTAGTGTCCAGTTCTTGAATATTAGCAAAGACCAACACACTGGAGATCTACACACCTCCAGTCACAGACACAGAATGAAGCAACTAGTCTCCATTTTATTGCCATACCACATCCCCGGGATGAGATATGTGAGCAGCCAGTCCCATCCATTTCTTTGACTATTCGCAAACTCAGCCCTGATACGCCCTATTAACTCTCTCAGCACTATACTTGCTGGAGCCTGCTTTCCTGGGCTTACATCACCGAAGCTACCAACCTCGATGAAGCATATCTCCCTTCAAAGTCTTTGTGAGCATCATGGCAGAATAAAGTCTTTGTGAAATTTTCAATCACCTGGATGGGATGCTGTTCTTTTTCTTCTTTGACATATCTCCCTTCAAGGACCTGTCCGGCGGCATCTTACAATATGTACATTCCCTTGTAATTACACTTCAATGTTTTGTTTTGGGCTCTTTTGCAATCCATCATCTATGACTAAAAGCAAGAAAAAACACTTCAAGGGCTTTGGATTTGTCTCAAATTTTGCTGATATTTTTGTTGCTATTCTTTTTCCATGACTCAGGCAAAATGGCGGCAGGCTGCTTCATAAGGGCCAGGAAGGGCTTACATTTTTTTTAATAATCATCCAGCCTTCACCTGTCTTCTTCAGTCTGGCCACCAGGGCCATCAGCATTGAGCCATTTTCAGTGTCTTGTAGCTTATAGTATATTTGACGTCTTTCATTACCTATGTCACGTCATTTTATAATGTTGCAGCCTAGTCAGCATAGGAAAAAGTGAAAATTTCCGGGGCCAGAAAAAGCCAGAGTTGATTAGGGCCAGAAGACACCAGATATGGCCCAGTGAAGACTGCACCAGCAACCAGACTGAAGCTGGGCTTCATGTCATGTTCGAAGAGACATTGTAGGATAATAATGTACATTTGCAATGAATAAAGTTCGTAGCGACCTACTAAATTGTAATTTCAGCAAATACATTCCTCACTAACACTAAAGGGTTGTCCAGGTTTGGTTCTCAAGTTTACAGTCACTTTATGTGACAGCTAAATTGTGAATCCTCACAGTGTGCAGTGTATGCACTGTCAGGGTTCTGCGATGCTGATGCTGTGAGCCGGCGGTCATGTGACTTCAAGTATGCGATTCGCATACTTCTGGCCACATTACAACTAGATGATTATATTGAGCGAGGCCACGCACGTCTAGTTGGCATGTGACTGCATGTATGCTAATCATGGTCACGTACCCTGGAGAATCCTGACAGCGTGCACACTGTGCACTTTGAAGGTTCACAAATTTGCACTCACATAGAGTGACTGTAGACTTGAACCCCAATATACAAAGAAAATCCCAAATATATGATATAGAAAGAACTATTGGAAATATGACATTATTATTATTATTATTATTATTATTATTATTATAATAAATCATTTATTAAATGGAAAACAATATACTGTAGAAATAAATATTATGAATATAAAAAAAATACAATATTATTACAATAAAATATATAAAAAATTAATAATAATATAGAAATAAACATACAATTACAATTTATTAAAATTAAATATATTATAAAATTAAGACAAAAAATATAGGAAAAAATATGACACATTTTACAATATTATTCTGCAAATAAAATATATTAAACAATTAAAAATGATAATATAGAAATAAATATTACGAATATTACATTATTTGTATTATAATTATGAAATATTATTATTATTAAATATTACAAATATTTTAAAAATAAATAATACAGAAATAAAAAAATACAATTTATAGGTCCACTTCCCCATAATATGACTTCACTTTTTCTTTTTCTTTTTTTTTGTGATCCATCACACCTTGGTACACCTCAAATATTTTTATAGAATTTGCAAATATTCATACATAAAGTTTTCTCCTGAAACAGTAAGCGTAAGCGTCCGAGCGGTAATTAATATCTGAGATTTCTGTGCACTACTGAAAGTGGATGAAACAATTATATAAAAAGAAGTATTTGTGAGCTGTCTAACTTTTCATTTTGGCAGCTTCGCTGTAAACACCCAATAAACAGGAAACCTCATAGTTCCGTTACAATGTTTGTTGCTTCAGGTTCTGCGGGATTTCATTTTCAATCTTCTTGTCGTATGAGAAAAATTGGCTGTTCAAGCTCCAGTGAGCAATAATTGCTGGGATCTTAGTAATATACACCAGACATTCACTTTAAAA
This sequence comes from Oophaga sylvatica, assembly GCA_033576555.1. Taxonomy (NCBI): domain Eukaryota; kingdom Metazoa; phylum Chordata; class Amphibia; order Anura; family Dendrobatidae; genus Oophaga; species Oophaga sylvatica. The sequence continues at coordinate 66,394,744 of JARQOD010000010.1, forward strand.
TGTTTTCATTGACCTACATTTAGCTGATATTTAGAGTGTGAGCTGCTTAGTCAAGAGGTGACGTGATTTAAATAATAAAAAAAAAAACACTTGCCATAATTGATGGTTAGAATAACCTATGGACATAGAGGTGATAAATAAATTAGTGGTGCGGTTATATACTGCAGAACTTTTTAAAGGTTGAAAGGTCACATCTAGAAGGAACAGTTACCTCCCGAAAGTTATTATGGCTCGCTCATCTAATGTATCCCTGTATTTAAGCTGCAAAGAAAAATCTATATTTTTTTAGGAGTTTCATTATACGTTTCGATGCCGGCGATACTGTCTGCTTCTGTATCTATTGACATATTACGAGCAATCACTTATACAACATCTAGTAAAAGACCTATAAAATGGACACTACGAATATAATGAAACCATAGATCAATGTCCAGACGCAACAAAGGCGCTAATGTAAAGTATTTTATTAAAAAAAGGCCTATTTCTATTTATTCTTGTTTTTTTTTTATTTTAAAGTTTCTTTAATTCAGAAATATAAATGTAGTCAACTTTATCTTTTAGGTCTTTAAGATGAGTTTGTAATTTGTACAATTCACAATTCACCATAAATCGGTGTTATTACGAGCCATTAGATATGGTAGCGGATTATACTACTACTCTAACTTCAATTATTAAAATGGCCGCTCTATACCTCTATCTATCAGCCAGAGAGGAGATCCACTAAAAAATAGACTTTGGTGTAACACACAATCAAGTAGAGATGAGTGAATTGATTCATAACGGATTTGACATTTTCAACGAATTTCCCTAAATTCGATACTCTAGTGAATCCAAAATTTGGGGCTTTTGATTCACAAGAATCAAGAAAAATGTCAGCCAGAGAGCTGGAAATAAAAAATTTTAAAAAATGATATCCGTGTGTCCTAGGCCTGCCCCTCACCTGTCCTCTATCTCCCCTCTCGGTACTCCACTTCTTGCGTCAAACGTCACTGCGTAAAGTCTAGTCAGTGCCAGAAGATGTGAAGACCAGAGAAGGTGACCGAAAGACTGAGTTTTAGGACAGGTGAAGATTAGGCCTAGGACAGTATAATCTTTCACTATTTTTTAACCCCTTCAATTCCCCAACCTGTGTTAAATATGTTATATGGTTTCGAGAGACCTTAGAGTATGATAAACATCTTTTTTTTTAATCTGGGAATCAGGCACTTGTCGCAAATCAAAAAGCACTAATTGAGAGATATTCATGCCAAAATCTGGTGAAGATCCAATGATGAATTGGGCCACCCCAAAAGATAAATACTCAAAGCCGCCCCACAGCTTCTATCACAATCCTCAAACAAACTGTCATCAGGGAGGTGATAGAAGCAGGGTGAATGACACCAGTACCTCCCCATGATGATGACAATTTCTTTGAGGGCAGTAATAGAAGCTGTGGGTTATGCTGCTTTCACTCACCCTGCTTCTATCACCACCCCTGATGATGTCTTCTTTCACAGAAAGAAGTTACAGTTGGCTGAGTTCAGAAGCAGAGTGCCATCAGTTCGGTAACTTCTCCTGTACCTTCTATCAAAAGGGTATCACACACAGGTTGTCCGCCAATAATTAAAAATAATTAAATTTGGACTGAGAACTCAAGTATACAAACTTATACCAATTATAATTATACTTCCGTTTCATTATTGGTATAAGTTTGTATAGTTTAATTACAAAAGGGAGTAGCATCCCTGCCGGCATCACTGCATGACTTCCCATCTCCCATCAGGCTGATACACCGTCTTACTCACCACTCCGGGCCATGCTGTGAATTCTGCCCTCTGCCTGCTCCATGCTGTGAACCTCTTGTCCTCTGCGTGCTGTGTGCATACTTCCTGGCTGTATGCTTAGGTCACTGGCACCTGCACTTCCTGAGTCTTATAGAGACAGTGTGCACATTCCTAATGTGTCCTCAGCCTATTGCCAAGAGGTACAGGGTACTTAAGGCAACAAACTCTCTCAGTCTGCTTTCTGCTACTGAGTTGCCAGGTCCTGTCCTGTCCTGTCTAGTCTCTGTCACCCTGGGGGCTATATACCCAGGCCCGTAACTGTATTCTAGGTGTCTTGTCTCCGTCACCCTGGGGGCTGTATACCCAGGCCTGAATCCTTTGTCCTGAACTTGTGCCCGTGTCTGACCTTGTCTGAACTAATCTTTTTCCTATACCTGTTTGTATCCTGGTCTGTTGCTTTCCCTTTTCAGCTGTGTGTATACTTGTGTCTGTTTCCATCCTGCATCCTGCGGCTCTGCTTTGCTTTGCTTCCGTCCCGCATCCTGCGGCTCTGCTCCCATCCCGCATCCTGCGGCTTTGCTCTGCTTCCATCCCACATCCTGCGGCTCTGCTCTGCTCCCGTCCCGCATCCTGCAGCTCTGCTCTGCTCCCGTCCCACATCCTGTGGCTCTGCTCTGCTCCCGTCCCGTACCCTGCGGCTCTGTTCTGCCCCCGTCTCGCACCCTGAGGCTCTTCTCTGCTTCCATTCCACACCCTGCAGCTCTGCTTTGCTTCCGTTCCGCACCCTGCGGCTCTCCTCTGCTTCTGTTCCGCACCCTGCGGCTCTGCTCTGCTTCCTTTCCGCACCCTGCGACTCTGCTCTGCTTCCATTCCGCACCCAGTGGCTCTGCTTTGCTTCCGTTCCGCACCCTGCGGCTCTGTTCTGCTCCCACTCTGCACCCTGCGGCTCTTTGTCCCTCTTGTCTGTACTGGTTCCTACCAGTTTATTTATCCCTCTAGTCTGAACTGGTTCCTACCTGTTCCCATATCCCACTCGTGCCTGCTCATATTCCTGTCTTTCCCGAAACAGTTCCTAATAAGGGCCACACTTCCCCTTCAGTTGATCTCAGGGAAACACGTGGGTGTACGTTGTATCCATGGAGACGCCAAAGACTATCCTGTCGCCAGAGTGTCAGTTAAAACATGGTGGGGTACAGAGTCCCATGAGGTTGGGTTGGTCGAAGATTTGCTGCACCCCATGATAATCGGGAGGGAATTCAGCCTTTTTTGGACTTGTGGCCGAAGGGTGAGATATCAAAGGATGTAGAAAGGAGTCTGGGACCTATAGACATAGGGTACTAGATTTGGCCCATGCTCATGTCTTGGGGGGGCACCTAGGTGTAGATAAGATCCGTGTTCCTGTCCTTCTCGAAACAGTTCCTGATAAGGGCTACACTTCCTCATCAGTTGATCCCGGGGAAACACATGGGTGTACATTGTATCCACGGGGACGCCAAAGACTATCCCGTCGCTAGAGTGTCAGTTAAATCATTGCAGGGTACAGAGTACCACGAAGTGGGATTGGTCAAAGGTTTGCTGCACCCCATGATAATCGGGAGGGAATTCAGCCTTTTTTGGGACTTGTGGGCGAAGGCTGAGATATCAAAGCATGAAGAAAGGAGCCAGCTCAACTCTGTTGAAACCCCACCACAGTCGGAGTTGAAAAGTTGAATGAGTTCCCCTTGTGTGTCCTGGCTGGTGACGAGGACGAGATGGTGACTAGTGAGACTGAAATTACTGAACTGGGGGTTTCTGGTGGGATATTGGGACTGCCCAAATGCAGCACTTGACCTTGAAAAATGTATGTGACTGTGATAAATGGGGTTGCCCAAGAGCCAGGGGCCGACACCAGGTTCACTTACTTTGCGGTCAATGGGGAGTTGCTATATCGGGTCACTAAACAGAGAGTGGAAGTATTAGAGCAGCTGTTAGTCCCGGGACCCTATAGACATAGGTACTAGATTTGGCCCATGCTCATGTCTTGGGTGGCACCTAGGTGTAGATAGGATCCAAGAACGAGTCCTTCAGAGGTTTTACTGACCTGGGTGTCACAGGAACATTGTAATTCCTGTCAATCCTGCTACACCTGTCAGCTTACTGCCGCTTAATCCCACTTCCGCAGTCTCCTAGCTCCGTTACCCATGATCGAGGTCCCGTTTGACCGGATTGCCATGGACCTGGTCAGGCTAATAGTTAAGTCCATCAGGGTCATCAGTACATCCTGGTGCTAATGTACTATGCTATGCATTACCCAGAAGCGGTACCACTGAGAAACTCCTCTGCCCGGAGTATAGCACGAAAGCTAGTCCATATATTTTCCTGGACGGACCTGCCGAAGGAGATCCTGATGGACCAGGGGACACAGTTTATGTCCAAAGTAATGAGGAAGTTGTACAAGGCCCTCCAGATTACCCAACTTAGGATGTCGGTGTACCATCCGCAGACAGACGGCCTGGTAGAGAGGTTCAGTAAGACCTTGAAGTCCATGCTGAAGAAGATCGTGGAGAAAGAGTGCTTGGCCAACTTTTAACGGTTGGTAGGGGATCAAATACTTATTTCTCTCTGCAAAATGCTAATAAATGTATATAATTTATACAATGTGATTTTCTGGATTTTAATTTTGATATTCTATCTCTCAATGTTAAAATTAACCTACCCTTAAAATTATAGACTGTTCATGTCTTTGTCAGTGGACAAACTTACAAAATCAGCAAGGGGTCAAATACTTATTTCCTTACCTGTATTTAAGTTTGATATTGTTGAAATGGAAATGAGCTCAAGAATATTGTTGCTAGGTCATTAAGTGTCATAAAAAACTAAACAGAAAAAATACAATGGCAGAATTGTGTAATTTTTCAGCCTTCTACCTAATTTGGTAATTTTTTTGCCTATTTTTTTCAGTACATGGTAAAGTAAATGATGTCATTCAAAACTGTAACTCATCTCATGGAAGTTGTTATATAACTATGTCACCAAAAAAAGAAGGGGAGGAAAAGGTTAAATCTTTACATACCACTAATGTGAAACTTAACAGAGTATATTAACCTCGTTTTATCTTTTTACCTTTCCCAAATATTGATACAATTTCACGCTCTTGTTTCCTCCAATCCTGTGACAATTACCATGTTTCTATGAGCATCCAAGAGAATGAAATATAAAGGTTCATCAATTACTGTGCTCAATTCCCTAGTACACATAGATAAATGGCATCTGGGCCAGGGGCTTTATCAATATTTTATTTGCTCAGACGGAGCTGTGCTTTCTCTTGTGCTAAGTACTATTGAATGGACAACCTTTATTACTGTCCTTCTTAATGATATCTGACACCTGCAGCTTACTGCTAAAAACATAGATAAGAAAAGAGATGAGTGAAAGTGACAAAATTCAAAATCGCCAAATTGCATGGATTTTGCCATTAAATTTGACTTGCAGAGAAGTTATTCTCCACAAATTGAAAGCCCCCTATTATATCTTAAGAACCCAGAGAATAGTAAACATAAGATGTATAAAATAAAAAAATACTTATGCTCACCTTACCACTTATCTCTCCGGCGCATTATCTTATCGCCGCCTCGGAGCGCTGAATCCCGTCCTCACTCTAGGCCAGGACTTCCGGTTCTGAGGAAGACCAGTATATTTCTACACAAGCATGGGTAAGGTCATGACTAGAGTTGAGCGATTATGCTCGGAATCGGTCTCCGAATCTGAATTTGCCATATTCGGGCCATCTTGGTACCCTATTCGTACCGAATTTATGTTTGACGATCGATTCCGAACATATTTGGTCATTTCTACTCCAATTGAATCCAATGATGTTCGGCTGTGTTCGGCAAATATTGTAAAAACAATTGTAATCGGAACCGAATTTTGAAACATTCGCTCAACTCTAGTCATGACGTCACAACATATGCCGTGACTTTGCAAAAGCATGCACAGAAATGTCTTGGGTTTTAGAAGAACTGGCAGATTTGTCCTGGCATAAATGGTACAAGAAATTCACCACTTGGTGGCAGGGATAAGAAGATGTTCCAAGGACTGGATAGGGACAGTGTTGACCGTAGGGGTCAGAGAGATGAGCGGTAAGGCAATTGTAAGCTTATTTTATTTTTTAATCTTTTCATGGCTCTTTACGGTTCAGAAAAATGGCAGCCAGATGGTCGACATTTTTATGAATCTCATTTTGGCAAATGCCGATTTTTGTAATATTTGATTGCAAGTGAACATGACTTGGATATATTCATTCATCTGTACATAAGAAGTATATTTTTAATATCTCTGTCTTCCTCTTCCATGATTTCAGTATGTACCATTCGGGGAACTGACAATATCAACTTTTGTTTCTTTTCATTTATATATTTGTTGACATTTATTCTGGCTAATTGATTTTAACTTGTCCCAAATGCGTCTATAAAATGTCAAACAATTGCATTTTTGAAATTCAACATGAAAAACTGAAGGCAACTTAAAGGGAATCTGTCACCAGTTTTAAGGCATAGCAGCTAAAAATATCGCCTTTATTAAGTGTCTGCTATGTATTCCCTACATCCTTATAGAACCCCCTGCCTCCCCTTGTATACTCACAAAAACGTTTTTTAATGTGTCCCGCGCTGTATGGTAATTTCTCAGTCCGGTCCGATGGGTGTGGTTTCGGGTCTCTACATAACGCCCATCGGCTGTTGGTCGCCGTCCTACTTCATAGATAACGCCTCTTGCCCCGTGCGACATCTCGCGCCTGCTCAGAAATATAGCCTTTTGCGCCTGCGCAGTATGCTTTGCCCAACTGCAGGCAAAGCAGAAAAACATAAGTACGCATGCACTGGCAAACGTAGTTCCGGTACATGAACCGGAAGTACATGTGTCGTCTTACTGCTCATTCTGCCCCTCTACAGCAATCAGAAGATGTGATGAGGACTTAGTGGGTGATGGAGAGGAGCGAAGAGGCCGAAGAGGCGAGAGGTAAGGATAGTATAAGGGTTTTATTCATTTTATTTTTTACCTATTATGTTTATTATGCTGTGCATATAGACCCCAGAGCATAAAAGAGGACATTAAATTATTTTATATTTCTTATAGATAAATGCTCGAACTCGCAAATTCAAATTTTTCCTGATTCGCTCATCTCTAATTTTAATTATAGACTCTGAAAAGCTACAAATGTAATGAAATGAGACTCATCCTCGGCAGCACATCTGCAGCATTTTCAGCAGCAACAAATACATATGATGATTGCTGGGCAGATAAATAATAGATTCAATTGGAGCCAATCACAAGGATCCCAAACTCCATTTAGGAGCTACGGTTGAAACCAGAAGTTTACATCCACTATATAAAAAGACACATCTGCAGGTTTTTCTCAATATCTGACATGAAATCAGAATAAACCTTTCCTGTTTTAGGTAAATTAGGATTACCATTATTATTAGTAATTACCAAATGCCAAAATAATGAGAAAAATAGAATGTTAAGGCATTTTTATTACTTACTCCAAAGTCAAAAGTTTCCATACACTAAGATTACTATGTCTATAAACAATTCTGGACTGCCCATACGATGATGTTGTGTGTTTGGAAGCTTTTTTGTGTGTTTTTTTGGTAACATCTGAGTTAATTAGAGACACACCTGTGGATGTATTTTAATGCACACCTGAAACACACTGCTTCTTTGTGTAGCGTCATGGGAAAGTCTAAAGAAATCGACCAAGATATCAGGAAGAGAATTGTGGACTTGCACAAGTCCGGCTCATCCTTGGGTACAATTTCAAGACGCCTGAAGGCGCCTCGTTCATCTGTACAAACAATTATATGCAAGTACAAACAAGATGCCCTGGGTGTGACAGAGCACTTCACAACCCTCTGCCTCCCAAGGTTGTTTCCCCACCTAGCACTAGCTACTTTAGCTCTCTATCAGATTTTTTGTTAGGTGCTTGATGTTACACAGACAGTGAGCTATCAATCAGGCTCAAGAGGTTGGTGCTAAGCAGGAGACAACCTGGAGGGGCAAAGGCTCATGAAGTGCTCGGTCTAATTTGCATATAAATTGAAATGCTGAATTTCCAGGAATGTAGTAACAGATAACACATATAAAGATGTTGGGGGATTTAGTTTTCAAAGCCCTATGTGCCCATATGTGCATTTTTGGGGGTGATTTTATTGATAGCCTTTAACAAGTAATAATTCTACAGTTTTGACATCTTTGTAATGTCCCCTGTTTTCTCCCCAAACAGTATTATTGTGTGCTTCTTTGAAGGCTATAATTTCACATTAATAACTAATAATGTCCTAAGTGCCCCATAAAATACTGTGAGTAGCGCCTTTTAAATAATAATGTACTCACTGGCCCTTAAAATAAAATATTGTCTCTTAAGTGCACATCATCTGAAAGCAGCATGTTATAGGCAAAAGAGACCCTGAATCAAGCGATGTGTCACTTGGTTTACTGGCTGTAGCCATTCTGACACAATCTGAGTTCTTAGATTTAGCAATACAGCAGAGCTGAGGAAGATAACCCCTCCTACACCAGGCTCTGTATTTTCATTGTCTATAGACAATGTGCTGCTTATCACTGGAGGGGCGGAGTCAGACTGCAGTAGCTTCAGCAATGATAATCACCAGGTGATAAATCCTACATTGAAAGTAAACAGCAACTGACATGTGACACATCATTGAATTCTTTGTTTTAACCCCTAACTCATACTATCCTCAGAATGCAGAGCACAAAACTGTCGATGGATTCCCTTTAACACATAATCCAAAAAAAACTAGTGTCAACCAAGTCTTCTTTTTCGTGTTCAAACACTGGAAGAGTAATGCGGTGCCTATGGCGGGATGCTGACATCAACTTGTCCCTGCCGTCCTGTGGGCTGAAGGCCTTAAGCGACTTGAGCCATCCAAGATGGAGAGTACTATTGCAGGGACTCTAATCCCTGGAAGGTATCACCATTATTGCATTGACTCTGAATATAGTTACAATATTATTTATACCACATTGTGAAAGCTGGAAAATAAAAATAAAAAAAAATAGTGGAATTCCGTTTTTTTTTTCGTTTTCCATTTCAACCCAACCAGATACAGGTTACTGAAGGTCATCTAATAAAAATGGTGCTATTAACAATGTAAGTCATGGTGCAGGAGATAAAAGTTGTTTTTTTCATGCATATTTAGGTTCTGGAGAAGGAAGACATTATGTTGTCATGTGACGGCATCATAGGTGGGTGCTATACCATTGTTCTTTATTTTTTTCCTACTACATTTTGGGAACATTTTCACCTCCAGTCTTGAAGAACAAATACACCCTCCAGCATTTTCTTTAATCATCTGGGATCATTAACTTGAGTCTGCAACCACAATGCTGAGCATTTTCCAGCAACTGTTTCCATAAATCATTCTTGTCTTGTTCTTTAAACATTGACTGGATTTCCTATACTGTACTCACTCGTCATAGAATCATTGATTTTGATCATTGATATTTCGCTGCTCAAAATTAAAGCTGCATAAATGAAGAGGAAGCCGCAGTCTTCGCTAACAATTTGCTCACCTGGAGCAATGACTTTATTACTGCAGTCACCTACCACAAGCTGGGTTGGGATGAGCAATCTGAGGAATTTGCCGGTCTTCACCCTTTAACCAGGGATATTATGGACATGGAATCCTAAATAATTCTCATTCTCATCAGTGAAAATGGTACAATATCAAGTTGACTGGTAGAATAAAACACAAGGGCAATCCAAACATGACAAAGCTTGGAAGGAAATTAGTCATAGTCAGTGGAGAGTTAAAGTTTAAAGTCAGAAGAACTTCAGTGTATCGCTCAACTTGTGACATGGACCCACTGAACCCCAGGTCCAGATGGGTACATGGACGTTCAGGCGTTAGTGCAATTGGCAATGGCGTGTGGACAACGTGGAGTCCAAGAACGGCAGGCAGGAAGGCTGAAGAGAGGTCAACAGAGCAACAAGGATTGAAGCAGCCTAGCATGGTGTGCATAGGAGCTGGGGAATACTAAACTAGAGTTGTGAAAAACAATCCTAAAACACAGGTGTGTGTCCGGATGGGCCTTAAAAGGCCAAGAGGGATAATGTTACATGCCGTGCAACCTGCAAAGCCCGATGTGGAGCACAACAGAGGTCAGCATACCGAGTTGAGTGGAGCAAAACTCCAAAACCCGGGCCAAGGGCCAGTGTATAACAGTCAGGATTCAGGCAAAATATCCATAGGGACAAGGCTGGTGTATTGTCGGAAACAAATCACAGTGTAATACAGGTTAAACACGGGGGATACCAATTATAAAAATCAAAGTGTAAGACTAGTGCTGAGAAGGCGATTGCAAAGAATTGAGTTCCAGTCAAAGGCCCTGAAATTCCCAGTTTCATGTGAATTTGAACATTTTGAAATTTAATTTGCGGTTCATAAAGAAAAAATGTGTTCAGCACCATTTCCTACACTGCTGAAGCATCAAAGATTGGACTAATATCATTTTGCGTTGCCATGCGGGCTTCCCAAATATGCCCTACAGCTATGACATGTTACACTGGTGGTCAGTACCGGGGCCATCACAGATCAGCTCTTCCCAGTGGAGCACAGTTTGTACGGCAGTGGCATTTTCCATCTCCACAGTCACTGGGTAAGTCTCTCTCTACTGTAGAGTGTACGCTGTTATGGTCAGTGGGGTCCTCGCTCTCTACTGTAGAGTGTAAACTCTCATTGTCAGTGGGGTCCTCTCTTTTCATCTGTAAAGTGAAAGCTCTTATAGTCATTGAAGTTCCCTTTCTTTCTCCTCTCTCCCACGTGTATTTTACGAGCAATTACAAAGTTTCCAGTACTAAAATTTGTGCAAATTTATTTGCCACAAATCAAATTTTGGGGAAAAATTTGGCAAAATTTGCAAATTTGAATTTCAAAAGATCCGCTCATCTCTAGTTAAGACAGATGCATTGCCGTGAGTAAGTCCAGTTTAGCACCAGGTAAGACACCGTAGAGGAGTAGTAGTATAGATTGGGTACTCCGAAAAGTTGTCTAAGACTAGGATGGGTCAAGTATGGGAATGGACCATCTAATAGTTGGCACATAAGCCATAACATTCATACAGCTCTGCCAGTTCTGCAACTGGTTGGATGGCTTGGCACTATTGTTACCTGCCAATAATCCTGATTGGCCAAGTGAGTAGATTACCCAAGCAGTCAATGCGTAAGCATCAACTGAGCAGCCCCACCATAATTCTTATTGACTGACGTAGACAACATCGGAGCTCTTCTCATTGCGTATGTTATATCAGCATTAGAAAACTGAAGAATTGTAGCATTAAGATCTATGTGCAGAAGAGTCGAGGCTCTGTATCAGCAAAAATGTAAAGAATTGAATTGTCCTATTTAGATAAAAAAATAAAGTAGCATTTCAGGGCTGCTCTTCACTTTTCTGGCTTATTGTAAATTCTAGATACAGAAGACAACCTGAGAATACCTGTGTGTCAACGAGAAGGTCCTCACTAAGCACATTGTTCAATCTTCCTTCTTCATTGGAAAACTGGAGATAACATACTTTTCTAAGTGGGAGACAATTAGATCAGTATGTTTTTAGTAACTTTGATGCTTTGAATAATTTATCATTTCTTCTCCTCATTCTTCTCTAATTTAGTCCTTTGCAAATCAACTTTAATTTTTCTGCTTCATTATAACCATAAAAAAGAAATCCCCAGGGAATTTCTGTTCCTCAGAAATATCATTGTCATTGACTTTTTCATATAAATGAGACTGAATTTGTTCTTTGCTTTGTGGGAAAGTCCATACGAAACAGCGCAGTAATTGACAGAAATGAATATTATTGAATGGCGGTGATTGAATGTAGCGTTGTATGATTTGCATCTTCTATGTGCTGCCCGGTTGTGGCTTGTATAAATTGGAAAGGAATTGCAAGAATAACAACAATATAAATGCATAATGTACTATCGCATTGCAACTGTAGACAAAGCGCTGTATAAAAGGAGTGTTTAGATCTGAGTGCTAACATTGCCACTATTGTAAGTATGGTCTCCGAGTTTTATAATTCAGAGATGAGCATATTACTGGACTTATAAATAGTGCAAATCAATTAGTTGCACTTTGAAGATTTGCTTTTCGCTGCACTGATCATTTGTCTAAAATCGGATTTACGCCAGCCTACTGGCGGTTATCAATGACCGCCGACTGGCAACATGTTTACTTATCAGCGGCCGCTTAATTGCTGTTTAGACAAGCAGACCGGATTTCAGTGCTCACAAAACAATCAGTGATCCTTCAGTGTGCAGAAGATGTGATTGCTCTCGGCAGCACAGGTTCTGTTTAGACTGGATAATGTGCTGCCGAGAGTAATTCTTTTTTTACCAATATATATTTTGCCCATTCATTGAGTGATCAGCAGCCTGCTTATTCTCAGAAATTGTTGCCCACCTTTCTCTGGTATCTCAAGCTCCACTTCCTTCCCCTTCGTCCTCTGCCCTCTGTTGTGCTCCACGTCAGCTTTGTTAGGGTGCCAGCTGTGGCTTGATGACATCATCTCCCCAGACCTATTTATGGCCCATTAAGGGCATGTTCACACAACCGTTTAAAAAATTGTTCAGATTTTCATCCATAAAAGTGGGAAGGGTTTTTTTCTCACTTGTTATCAGTGTGCAATCCAGTTTTTTTTTTTACAGAAGCAGCTATTAATCATTTACAAGACAGTTTACAGTTTCCTATATTACAGAATTGCAATGTATCTGTAAAAATCGGATACTATACTATACTATGGCATACAATTTTTCTTTTCGCACCCATAGACTTGAATTGGCGAGTCTCATCTGATTTACGGAGGAAAATTGTGCACGCTCCGATTTTTTTTCACACGCTGATTTGGTCAGTGAAAAAAATCGGTCCATTGAATAACATTGGTTCGTGTGTGATCCGTCTTTTTTCATGAATAGCACTTAAAACCAAAAATGTGATTGTGTGCGTGAGCCCTAAGACACACAGAAATGTGTATTAGGATTAAGACTCCACATTTTGTGTTTATTTTGTTTGGCGTACTCCACCATCAACTTCTAACCTGCATCTACCTTTGCTACCCTGCATACCATCTGCCTTACTGGCTAACCTTCTGCAATCCTCCTCCCAGATTTATCCCTTAGTTGCAGTAAGCCATATTCTGTTGTTGGACTGTTCATATTGAAGATTCGTTGATGCACTATGCCTGTAGTTCTTTTGCTTTCCCTGGGTGCTGCTTTGTAGTTGTTGTGTTACCCTTCAACTGCTATTGTGTTCCAGTGGTTTCCAGTGTGCCAAGTCCTCAATCCTAACGTGCAATCCTGCCTGCTGTACCAACATCCAGGGTCCGTGTGCACACCCGGACCTGAGGCTTGTTGGATTCACCTCACCCGGTGAGTCTAACAGAAACGAAGTACAGGCAGGCACTGAAGGAACATGGGAACCATGAATGCAGACGAGTCTGGCTTATATAGAGATGAGCACTGGCAGGTTCAACTGGACCGGCAGATGTTGAGCACTGGCAGGTGCAACGGGAACGACAGACGTAGAGATGAGAGAAAAGAAGAGCAAAGAAAATGCAATAAATAGCGCACACCCCTCAATTAATGAAATAATTGTAAATATTATTATTGAAATAAAGAAAAATATGATGAAAAGACAATGTTTATTACAAAAGGACTAAACACAGCAAAACATGTGAAACAATGCATTTAAAAATTACATGTAATACAAGAAAAACATATAAATAAAAGAAGAAATTACCCCCAAGAGTCCAAGGTGTAAGGGACCACAGATGAAAAATTCCCCGTAAACCAAATAAAATGGTATTATAATACTATGCACATAATACTATATGGAAACAATAGATATCAAGATGCAGGATAAAAATATCCCCAATGATTCAGTGGATGACGAAATATCAGTATGTGCATATAAGAAAAATCAACCAAATATATGTATATGCCTATAAATAAATCGACTAACATGAGTGAACACCTATTATAATGTAACCCAAGAAATGGATAGAGTAAATATTGGCAACCTGAAAAGAACGAAATGTGGAAAATAAGAAGGAATCCACATGAGGGATCAAGGTATGATAATCGAGATAAGTCTGGGAAAAAAATATATATGGGAGTGTCCAAATGAAGGACAAAAATGGAATGAAGAGAGCTGGTAACGTTACCAAAACAAGATCCAGATGAAGAGAGCCGAAGTAAGCCGATTCGGCAAAGATACGGGGAGCGGTCCCGGGACCCGGGTGAAGACCCAACGCGTGTCGCTGCAAGGGCAGCTTCGTCAGGGGAAGGATGGTCAGGACACTTCCATTGTTCTCCTAGTGCATTGCAGCACCCCCCCACCCATATTTATATAATACTACATATACATATATATATATATATATATATATTTCTTATAGTAGTGCACCCTTCATCTAGTTGCCCAGACGTAGAGATGAGCACTGGCAGGTTCAACTTGACCAGCAAATGTAGAGATGAGCACTGACTGGTGCAACGGGACCGGCTGTCATACAAGAAGGTGGGCATGGGTGAAAGACAGGATGGGGCCATAGCTAGTAAACTGACAAGTATATGGGGATATGAGAACTGGGACCTGAGAACTAACAAGAGTGTTAGGAAACAAACTTACAATGCTGCTCAGGTACTTCCCACCTGGTGGAGGTGCCTTAAATAATAAGTGCTTCCTAGCCATTGGATGGGGACTATATGGGATGGTGCGTGCTATCCCTTTAAGAGGCTGGGACCGCGCACACCCTAAGCACTGTGCCGGGAGATCTGCGAACAGTGAGCAGACCCTGAGCAGCCGCAGGAGAACGAGGAAAGGGCACGGGACCTCAGCGGTGAGTAAACTCGGTGTCTTTGCGGAGAGCAGAGATGCCGGAGACAAGGCAGGGATGGCAGGAGGAGAGGGAGATGCAGGGCTGCGGCGGTGAGAGCATTGGCATCTCTGCTGGGGAAGGGGATGCAGAGCCACCGACGTTACAGTCACATCATATAAATAGCAATTGTTATATACATATCAAATACTGAGTACAATGATGAATATAACATAATATGAATGGTAAGTCATAAGTAATCATGAAAAATCATTGCCCATGTTGTGTGCAAATGGTAAGCTGGTAAACATCCCCAGCATGTGTTTCGCATATACAACTTGCTCAGGAGTTGTCAATCATTATTTGTATGGGATTTGTCATTTACATGATGTAATATTATTTTTGTACCTTTACCTTGATATGCATTGATCTACATTTCAGCACATATCAACAATTGTCTCCACTATTTAGGAATATCATAACTAAGAGGACACCCTCAGAACACTTATTTGTTATTAGTTCATTCCATTGTCTCTTTGCATAATGTGTCCGCGGACCACTATTATTGCGTGTAAGTACCACTACAGATAGCAGGCTTTAAAATATGTACCCAGCTGCCTCCCCAACATGTTTCACCATTACTGGCCAGAAGTCTCATTTCCCTGAAGAGACCAGTAATGGTGAAACATGTCGGGAAGGCAGCTGGTTACATATTTTAAAGGCAGTTGTCTGTAGTGGTACTTACATGCAATAATAGTGGTCCGCTGCAAAGACGATAATATGAGGAGTCTGGCTGTGTCTGGCAGCCAGCTACCTGCTCCCACAGCTCCACAGATTGCCCATACGTTTATCATCTATGTTTGGTCCAAATGTAATTAAAGAAGCTCTCTCCACTTGACATCTATAGAAGTTCAAATCTAAAAAAAATGAAATTACGTTCTACCTTTACTAATATTAATACAAATGTTCCTACCACATTAGCTAAGAGATCTCAGAAATGAAAATTTCTTTCAAACATTATCAATATTTAAATGTATTTTCTGTCGACTTACTCTACCTCTAATAACCAAAAAATGTAAAACCTATCCCAACCGAGATGAAAAGAATTTGTAATGATATTGACGATTCTTTAAAGGGGTGGTCCAAAGTCATCCTAAATCCCTATCTATTTAGTCCCATAATCTAAGCTATTTTCTATTATACTTGAATTAAAAAATCCCTACCGTTCCCTAACTACACTATCTAACTGCTATTCTATTTTTCTCCTATTTCCACAGCCCATCCAACACCCATACTGAAACAAAGCATTTTTATGTACTGAAAAATTGGGAAAAGGTAAAAAATTCAATTCTGCCCTAGTATTTTGGGTTTTGTTCTTACGACATTCATTATGCAGCAAAAGTGAACTGGCTACTTGGTATAGGGTTTTTTCAAAGGGTGTAAAAAATTCAATCTTGACAATGATTTTATAATATATCTAAAATATATTGAAAACAAAACATAAAAAGTTACCATTAATTTTTAATTTCTAGAATGCTACATTAGACCGGATTGCTTTTTATACTGTTTTCTCTACCTATTAGGTTTGCATAGACCATATTTGTCTTGACGATAGATGAAATGTAAGTTTGCATAAAGTGCTGGTGCGCAATTGAAAATGGAGTTCTGTTGTAGATAACGTGGCACAGTGAGGAAGGTAACTTTAGGTATTCTTGGATTTAAGGACTTTTTTTCATGAGACTAGCAGCTGGAATAGCAGGTGTGATTTCCAGACGGAGGTTGGCAGAAACCTGGAAAAATAATTGGAGTGGAGTGTAAAGTATTTCTTCTTTTTTTAAATGACCAATTATTTTGATTGGAGAATTGGTTCAAAATAGGACATGTCTTTGATTTTTTTTTTAGAAGGGAACAATCAATACACCAAAAAAATGTGAACAGTTCTGGGTGTGTTCTATCCATCAAAAACTCAGAGCACACATAAAAAAATCAGATGTGTGAAAGGGCCCAAGACAGATAGTTCTGCCACACAAAACAGTGAAAAGTTTCCATTTACCTTACGTCTTATTAATGTTGGCAACATTTTTTAAATGTCCTATCATTTTTAGCACGGTAGAAGGCTTTAGAAGGCTTTAGAAGTTTGGCAGCTGAAGTTTTTCGAAATTGCAGCTTTAGTTTTTTTGGAAGTTTTTCAAATTTTTTAGACAACATTTTTAAGGATTTCAGAGCCCCATTTTTTAAAACTTTACCCCTCCAAAAAATTTTTGAATCAGTATTACGGAAACTTCTTAACCCAGTATGTGGGGGAAACTTACTGTTTGGGCGCACAGGGAAGTCGTACCGTTTGACTTTTTGAACGCAAAATTGGCTGGGATCATTAGCGAACGTCACATTCAAAGAGCCCTTGATGTGCCTAACCAGTGGAAATCCCTCACAAGTTACCCCATTTTGGAAACTAGACCCCTCAAAGAATGTATCTAAATGTATTTTGAGCTCCTTGAATCTCCTGAAAAATAAAGTGCAAAAAATACAAAAATAGTGGAGTATTAGTTAGTTGCTTAATGGGCTGGCTGCATCCTGTAGTGCATTTGTTCTGAGATCTGGGCAGGTGAGTTTTGCTGCCTTTTTTTGCTGTTTATATTGAATTTTTGGAGACCTTGAGTCTCCTTTAGTGGTTTTGCTGGATAGTGTAGAGTAGGACTTGTAAGCATGGGGACCTTTGGCGCAGGTTACAAGCTTACGTATTTTGGCCAAAATATTAACTAATACCCCACTATTTTTGTATTTTTTGCACTTTATTTTTCGGGGTGCAGCCAGGCCCAGGTACGTCTGGTCTCGCATGAGGGGTGTTCACACTGGTGCGATTTGAGAGTGTACTGGCCAGCCTGCCTAGTCGAATAGTAGGGCATGATTAATAGGCTGTGAACCAGACACTGTGCAGTATCCTTGTGTGAACGGCACCCTATGCGGGCTTCTATTGTGCAATTGTATACTGGGCAGTCACCCCCTCCTTGGATGGGTATGTGGAGAGTGGCTGTTTAATCTGGTATTTTGCACCTGTGCTGCTAATATCTTGCTTAATGGGCTGGCTGCATCCTGTAGTGCATTTGTTCTGAGATCTGGGCAGGTGAGTGTTGCTGCCTTTTTTTGCTGTTTATATGAAATATATGAAATTTGAACTGCAATACAGCTCTAGAAAATTAGAAAAATTGAGAATGCTTAGTGCATAAATAGGCCAATTCATGTGTACCCAGCAGCCATGATAAGGTGATTCTCGTTGCTGGGAACCTGCCTAATGTGTATCCTCTCTTAGGCTAAAGCCTACATTTATATGGGAAGGTAGGGTCCTGAGGTAATTAAAAATGCCTGAGGGTGAGTAGGTGAAGAATTGGTTTTACTAATTTTTTACGCCATTCCTTGAGCAATATAAGTGATTAAACAATTTTATTCTTCGGGTCGGTGTGATTACAGCGATACCAGATTTATTTAGTTTTTTAAATCTTTGGCTGCTGTCACACACTAGGACGCTTTTTTTGCAACGACTGGTATTTGCATCGCCATATTTTGATAGCTATAATATTTCCATATTTTGGCTGACAGAATCATACGAGGACTTGTTTTTTGTGGGACAAGTTGACGTTTTTATTGGTACCATTTTCGGGCACCTGGCATTTTTTGATCACTTTCTATTCACTTTCTATGATTGGGAGGCAGAATGAACAAAAAACAGCAATTCAGTAGTTTTTATGCCGTTCCGTGCATGGTAAAATTGATAAGACAGTTTTATTTTTCAGGTCAGTACGATTAAAGCGATAACTTATTTATATCATTTTTAATGTTTTGGTGTTTTTACACAATAAAACTATTTTATAGAAAAAATATATTTTTTCATCGCTTTATTCTGAGAGCTATAACTTTTTTATTTTTCTGCTGATGGAGCTATATGGTGGCTTGCTTTTTGCATGACACTATTTTTATTTATATGCTGAAAAAGAGAATGGACAGCACCTCCAAAAATCAAAAAAATGATCTTATACCGCTAGGCAAAAATATATATAACTGAACATGAGGTTCTTAGTTTAACATTCTGATCAGACTGTATGAAGCCCACTGCCACGTCACGGCAAACCTCTTAGTGGGTCCCTATCACCCTAACTTTTTTTTACTTTTTTATTTAGTCCCACTATGAGACATTGACTTTCAGCACTCTGATCATAGTTATTAAGCATAGCATTGCTGTGCTTTTCAATTGTCAGTGCTGCACTGAGACACTGCACTACACTGCGCATGATCTAACTATCTTGCTAGAGCCTGGTGACCCAAATGTCGAAATGACGATATCAGGTCACCATGGCAACGATCAGGCCCCAGCAATGGCGCCGATCATAGGGCAGACGGAGCTTCCTCCTTCTGCCTGCCTTCTAAATACTGTGATCGATATCGATCACAGCATTTAGGGGGCTAATCTGCCTTAAGCGGTGTGGGCAACACTCCTGGCAGTGAGAGTCGGGTGACAGCTGTGAAAATCTCTTAACACCCAGCGGCGATCGAGCATGCACAGCGCCTGTGCGAGCAAAATTGCCTGAACCCATCCACACGTCCAAGATCGGTAAGTACTTACTGATCTGGTCGTATGGATACGTCCAAAGTCGTGAAAGGGTTAAGGTTTTATACATTATTCCAGGGGTCAACAAAGTTGTTCAGAATCTAGGAGCCAGCCAAAAAATTTAGGAGCCAGAATTTTTGCCTGCCCATTATCATCATCATTGCCTCCCCTCATCATCATTGCCTGCCCATCATCATCATCGCCTCCCTATCATCATCATTGCCTCCCCATTAATATCATCATCATCATTGCCTCCCCATTAATATCATCATCATCATTGCCTTCCCATTATCATTGCCTCCCCATCATCATCATTATCATTGCCTCCACATTAATATCATCATCATTGCCTTCCCGTTATCATTGCCTCCCCATCATCATCATTATCATTGCCTCCCCATTAATATCTTCATCATTGCCTTCCCATTATCATTGCCTCCCCATTAATATCATCATCATTATCATTGCCTCCCCATTATCATTGCCTCCCCATCATCATCATTATCATTGCCTCCCCATTAATATCATCATCATCATTGCCTTCCCATTATCATTGCCTCCCCATCATCATCATCATTATCATTGCCTCCCCATTAATATCATCATCATCATTGCCTTCCCATTATCATTGCCTCCCCATCATCATCATTATCATTGCCTCCCCATTAATATCATCATCATCATCATTGCCTTCCCATTATCATTGCCTCCCATCATCATCATTATCATTGCCTCCCCATTAATATCATCATCATCATTATTGCCTTCCCATTATCATTGCCTCCCCATTAATATCATCATCATCATTGCCTTCCCATTATCATTGCCTCCCCATCATCATCATGATCGTCTCCTCACCACCATCACTGCCTCCCCCCACCACCATCACACATACACACACGCAGGCGCACACACACACACGCAGGCACACACACACACACCGCCTCACCTGTCTGGCGTCCGCGCGCTCTCTGCCACAGCCGGCCGCTGAATGATGACGTCATTCAGCGGCGCTGCTGTGAGAGAGGAAGCTCCGGCGCAGGCGCCCCCTGGAGCTCGGAGCTGCGGCAGCGGAGGCACGGGGAGAGGTATGTATTGCGCCGGCTGCTGCCGGGGTCCTGAGCAAGCGGGGGGGGCCCAGTGGCGGCGCTGACACCGCTAACGGGCGCCGGGGTGCCCGACGGCGAGTGGGCCCCCCGCCTGCTCAGGGCCCCTCTTTAATTCCCCAGGGGCCAGGCATGATTTTCTAGGCGCCACTGGCGACCTGGCGCCCGGGTTTGTCGAACCCTGCATTATTCCATATGTGGTTGTAAGCTACTGTTTCTACAAATGTCAGGACTTGGAAAAGAAGAAGAGTCATTTGGCTTTTGGTGTATATTTTTCTGAAGTGGAGTTTGGGCGCGAAAATAAATTTGCTGAGTGATCCCGATATACCAGCAAAGTGGAGATTCCCAAAATTTGACCCTTATTATGAAAACTACACCTCTCAAAAAATTCTACTTTTTACTATAAATCTTCAAATGTTTAATGGACATTAATCAATACTGAGTTGTGAAAATGAAAAATTAAAATTTTTGTCAATTACCGTATATTTATTTTTATTTGGAAAAACTTTACTTTCAAAAGAGTGATAACAAGAATTCACCAACTGCCAGAATTAAGTATCTGGTGCACTATAGACAGAAGCTATTATCTTATTTCTAAGTATATGAGTCCCTGTTAATTTACATAATTGTCTTACCAGATGTATAATAGCAAAAAGAACTTTGTTCAGTAAAATTTCACTTTTAATGAGGCAATTAAAACGAAACTGCACATAGAAATATGCAAAAGACTAAATGTGCTTCTTGAAAAAAACAATAAATGTAAAATATACACTATTTATTGAGCAATATTCAGTTATATCCCACACATGAATGGTTTCAGGATGATTTAATACCTTCACCCCTCCAACCTGTTTTTACCTTGCTGACCAGGACAATTTTTCCAATTCTGACCACTGTCACTTTATGAGGCTGTAACTCAGCAACTCTTCAGTTAATCCTTGTGATTCTGAGACTGTTTTTTTTGTGACATATTGTATTTAATATTATTGGTAAATTTAGGTCGATATGATTTTTGTTTATGAAAAATTTGAAAATTTGAAATAAAAATGTGAAAATTTTGCAATTTTCAAACGTTTGATTTTTATGCCCTTAAACCAGATAATTTTAACATACAAAATAGCTAATGAATAACATTTCCCTCATGTCTACTTTACATCATCATCATTGTTAAAGCATTTTTTTTTGTTAGGAAGTCAGAAGGGTTCAAAGTTTATCAGTAATTTGCCATTTTTCCAACAAAATTTACAAAACCAATTTTTTAAGGACCATATCCCATTTGAAGTGACTTTGAAGGGTCTATGTGTCAGAAAATACCTCAAAGTGACACCATTTTAAAAACTATAACCCTCAAAGTGCTCAAAATCACATTCAAGAAGTTATTAACCCTTTAGGTGCTTCACATGAATTAAAGCAATGTGGAAGGAAAAAATGAAAATTTTACTTTAACCCACCATAAGATTGATTTAGCCCCGAAATTTGCATTTTTAAAACGATAGCAGTATAAATGAACCCTACAATTTTTTGTACAGTTTCTCCTGAGTAAAAATGATGCCCCATATGTGGTGGAAAACTACTGTTTGGGCGCACAGTAGGACTCAGAAAGGAAAGAGCACCCTTCAAGTTTTGGAGCTCAAAATTCACTGAAATAGAAAGCAGATTTCATGTCACATTTGCAGAGCCCCTGATGAACCTAAACAGTGGAAAATCTCCACAAATAACCCCATTTTGTAAACTAAACTGATCAAGGAACTTCTAGATGTGAGGCATGCTGTAGCTGACTGACCCAATGATCGGCAGCAATTGCAGGGGCACAGCTTCTGTGCCCTGCATGATCGCCATGACATACTGTACATCAAAGGTTGGGAACCCCTTAAAGACCATGACATATAGGTATGTCAAAGGTCATGAAGGGGATAATATTGGAATGATAGAGGACTCATGGTAGTGTTCACCTTATCTTCTCTGGATAACTACTCTTCCAGATGACCCAAATTGTTTGTAGGGGTTTCATTAGAGAAAATAACTTTACCCCTGTCCTCTGATCCTTGTACTTTCTGCAAAGTTGTTTCCTCCAATGAAGCCTCCTTCAAACTATTTGGGACATTTAGAAGAATGATTGTCAAGAGAAGAATAAGGTGAACCCGACTATGAGTCATGCATTATGCCAACATTAAAGCAACCTGAGACCATTCATGTGTGGAGGCTTTTCATCTATGGAGGGGGCTCACTCATAATTTTATCTAAAAACACTGCCATGAATAAATAATGGAATCTAAACATCCTCTGAGAGCAACTTCTTCCAAGAATCCAAGAGCAATTTGGTGATGAACAATGTTTTGTCTAGCATAATGGAGACCATGCCACAAAGCAAAAAGTGATAGCTAAGTGGCTCAGGGAACAAGACCTTGAAATTTTGGGTCTACAGCCAGGAAGCTCCCCAAAAATCAATCCCATTGAGAACTTGTGATCAAACAAACAAAAACACAGAAATTGTGATAAACTTCAAGAGCTGATTAGGCAAGAATCAGCACTTGGGTCATCAGTTCGTATTTAGTCTAGAAGCTTATATCCAGCTGTCAGGATGAAAGGCAGAAGTCTTAAAAAATAAGGGTCAGTGCTGTAAATATTAAGTCTTTACATAAACATTATTATTTTGTAAAAAAAAAGTCTAAAAAGGTATTAAATGCTGATAATTCGTGTGCCACTGTTTTCAGCCCCTCAGCTGCCTTGGTCCACGAGCCGGACTGGAACAGTGAGAGGACCGGATGTGGTCTGTGGCCGCACTTTGCCCAGGTCTGATATAGAGGCATGCAGTGGTGTAACTTGAAGTGTGTTTGCCCCATTGCAAAATATCCAACAGATATTCCCGCATACCTAGTTATGAAATCAACTTTAGGAAAGAAATGAGGACTTAAAGGGAATCTGTCACCCTAAATTGGCGGGATATTTAAATGATGTCAGTCAGGTCAGATGGGCGGTGTTTTGGGTACTTGCCTTAACATGTTGTTCGCCGCTGTCTCGATTATTTCTGGGAATTGTAGTCGGTGCCCTCCATATAAAGCGCCTGCGCATTGAAATCTGCGGGGAAAGCATACTGCGCGTGCGCAATTCAAGATTGCAATGCGCAGGTGCGTTATATGGAGGGCAACGACTACAATTCCCAGAAATAATGGAGACAGCGGCGAACAACATGTTAAGGCAAGTACCCAAAACACCGCCCATCTGACCTCACTGCCATCATTTAAATATCCCGCCAATTTAGGGTGACAGATTCCCTTTAATGGAAATCAATGACAAGAAATGTAACTAACAAACTAGAAAAAGTGATAGAGAAGCGGCGAGGACACATTATTATGTTCTACAGTCTGTCATCTGTTGGACGCTATTCATTATTGCTCATTAATGAAAGTAAAGCACACTGCAGTACTGAAGTGATCAATTAAAACAGTTATTAATCTACTGTCACATTGTCAGGGACAGCATTTGAAGATAGCGGTTACCCTTCATTTGACAGATGCTGTTCTTAAGTAATAAGTTATCCATTTCCAAAAAATGACTATGCTTGCGATGCTGTAAGATTTATAGAGCCATGTAGCCTACTGCTGATAAACTCCAGTCCATTCATCTTCTCTAATGAGAACCTACAAAAAGTCAAGTGCGTGTGCATGAGCCTTGTTTGACAGAATTTTGCAAAGGATTGATTACATTGGAAATCATCATAAGCATTAAATGGGACGAATCTGCCAAAATTCAAACTTGGCAGAATTGCTCAAAGTTGGCGGGGTAATTTAAATTGCATCAGGTGAATTCAATGCTAATCAAATAGCTCCCAATTTTCGTTGAAAAAGGCGTTTATTATGCTCTGAAGTCTCCTGAACCGCAAAGTATAATAAATGGAAGGGGTTAGAAATTAATAAATTATTATAGTAACCTAGCCCTTCATCTGTCCTTGCCCGTGCTGCTCCCTGACTGTCTTCTGCTGGCTTCCGAAGGCACCCAATCTTCTCTGGCGCTAGTCCCCTCTTAACTCTTTGTTGGCGCTTTATCCGCCAGCTTGGTTTTAATTCATGAAGGGGTTCCAGCTCTCTGGTAGCCCCTTGGATACGCACAGGGTTTTTATATCAAAACAGAATAAAATCTATTGTCCTTCTTAAACTTTACTGCTCCCAAATGAAAACAGACTTTCTTCAGCACAAATGAATAACAGAAAAAGTCCTTTCTTCAGCACAAATGAATAACAGAAAAAGTCCTTTCTTCAGCACAAATGAATAACAGAAAAAGTCCTTTCTTCAGCACAAATGAATAACAGAAAAAGTCCTTTCTTCAGCACAAATGAATAACAAGACCATCCTTTCTCTGGGTTGCGCAAAGTAAATCAAAACAGTCTCACTCACTTGGAATTACAAGCATTTCTCAGTCTCTAGCATAGACTGCCCACCGGTCTTTCTTCAGCTCCAACACAACACTGCTAAGCTAACCCAGCTGCTGGTTATTAGGCCTGTAAGACTGGACTCAAGTATGGGAATGACCTTTCCCACCCAGACTCTTTTGGTTGCTCCTAAATCCTGGACCCAAAACCCAGTCTAGTAAAAACCTTCTCAGTAACCTGTTGTTACTGGTACAGACTATCTGGGACTTACATTAACAAGTTCACCACCTCAGTGACCCTACCTCCTGCTTTATTACATGCACATTATGATTTCATGACACCAGGACAGAGATTAGGGGGTGCCTTGGGAACCAGTTGAGAATGGGCGAGGAACTAGGTCAGATGACTTTGATAATTTAAGATTTTTATTCCCATCCAGGCCAATATAAGTCAAACCACCATTTTGCTGGATTCATGAATTCTTTGATTCACTAGAATCCGTAAATTTGGGGAAATTCTAAATGAATTTGATTTATTTAGAATCGATTCGCTCATCTCTACCCATGGTCCATACGTTCTGATATTTTAGGTTTCTGAAGAAAAGCTTAAAAGGGGTAATCTCAACTTCTCTTATTGCTTTAATTAGGCAACATGGAAATAAGCAAGTTTGTAATTGACTTGCTCTTTCTATTTGCTGCTGGAATACATTAGTCTAAGTTGCAGCAATACACTAAGATCTAAAATCACCCTGTCTGCCCTAATCATCCCTATATAGGTTCTGCACCTATTGCTGAGCAGGAACCTAATCCCTGCCTGACCCTTTATTTAGGTCCTGGTTAGGGAGGGGATCGGGTGTGCAGTAGTCAGTCCCCACTACAGCTTAAGACAGAGAGGGTAGACGAATGAGAGGACACTTAACTTGAAAAGACAACTGAAATGTCATGCCAGCAATCCTCCAAGAGTCCTCTGAGAAGGAACTAACCGACTGTTAGTACTTCCAGCTAGACAGAGACAAGTAAGAGAGTAAGAGCTAACACCAGCAACATGCTGCAGACACAGAATGAATATAAACCTTCAGCAAAGGTGTCTAGTTGGCAGCAGATGGTGGAGGTAACCGTTGGGTCCAAAATTGAGAGGGATATCGCTCCACAACAGAGATACAAAAATCAAGAAGGTGCTTGAGACCTTCTATAGCTGGATCCAGGATGATTGTCAGTCACACCTGACACACCTGTGACACCATGTTTTTATGGAAAAAATTACAATTTAGCAGATAGATATACATCTTTTTGATCGGAACATTGGAAATGTAGTAACGAGACATTGTTGAGATGATGGAAGACAGAAGTGTTCCCATATACATGAAATTGCCAGTGGGGCCTGTCAATAATGATGAGGCCCCACGAACAAGACTGTGATTGGTCTTTGTCAACCATACAATCTATGTGTAATCATTGTGTTTTTATACCTTTTTTACACCTAGGCCTGAAACAGGGACAAGAGGGCCATCTCCATGTCTAGAGGAAAGAAGGTTTAACCATAATCATAGATGCAGATTCATGAATTATTTACTGTAAGAGCAGTGAGACTATGGAACTCTCTTCCACATGAGGTTGTAGTGGTTGATTCACTACAAAAGTTCAAGGATGGCCAAGAGGCCTTTCTCGAAAAATCTAAGACTACAGTTTATGGGCAGTAGATTCTGTGATGGGACATAGATCCAGCGAACTAGTCTGATTTCCGTATGTGGAGTTGGGAAGGATTATTTCCCCTAGTATGGAGCTATTCATGTCTGACCGATGAGGTACTTGCCTTCCTCTGGATCAACATGTAAGGCTATAGGTTGAACTTGGTTGACTTCCGTCTATCTTCAACCTTAAAAACTACGAAACTATGAGTGCTTCTGTGTTTTCGAAAGTTGGATAATACATATAACCTGCATTTAGTTAATATTACCAAACAACAATGTATCAATCAAATGACCGGCTTGAATAAAGAAAAAATAGCATATTGACGCCTTTATAATAAAAAGGATAAAAAGATCAAAGCAAGATTGTCTGTTCTGGCCCTCGGTTTGGCAGAATGGAGGACATTAGTCCTCTTCTTACCCGCATGATAGCAGGAGAGGTTTGTACAGAGCAGCAGTCAAGAATGGATTCAGTATAAAGTCAAATGTACTTCTTTTCTTAAAGACATTACATTTTATCAAATTCTTTCATACCAATTTAAGAATGGGTCATATAGACATTAACCCCAAGCGATAAAGAACAAAATTCTATAGAAAAATAGCCATAATGTAACGGTGATTAAATGATTAAATATCGATATTTCTCTGCAGCTGATATCATCTAGGTAATTTCTTGGTGAAAGTTTGTGATTAGGACGATGAAAGGGGAAAGGAAAAATGAATTTCTAAATGAAAAGTGTGCTTTCTAAGCCATCTCAAGAGAACTGGGGATTTTCAAATTTATGCCTATCGACTGGAAGCGCCTTAACAGCTTGTTCAATCAATAGCTTTGCAAGTTGCCTCAAGAAAACCCTGTGTGTCTATCAATAACTCAGAGATACTGCCCTTGAAATTATTTATGGTGCCATGTGTGGTCTGTATGTCAAGGAGAGACATTTTCCACTGTTTTGTGGCTATTTTAGAGTTGTCACTTATTAAATAAGTTCGAATTAAAGATTACTATTTCCAAGAACAGCTGTAAACGTGAGGGAATTGTGGTAAGCTTTCAGAAACATTTGTTTGCATTTTTCAAGTTGTAATCAATGTGAGAATCTAATAGATTTTCTTCTTAGTATTCCATCAAATAACAACTCAAATAACAATTTTTTTAATGTGTGAATCAGATCTGTCCATTCCACGCTACCTCATCCCACCTACCGTCAACAATAAAGGGAATTCCAATGGGACAATTCTGAAGAATTAGAAAAATTTGAACAGAAGAAAAATCCTTCCGAAACCAAGCTGATGACTTGACTCCAAGATTCAGAGAACGTGGTTACTGCACTAAAGAGAAGAAAAATGGTTAAAAAATCCTCTAAGACTACCAGAGAAGAACTGCACTACAGAAAAAGAGACAGGACAATGGACTATGATAAGAAAAATCAGGTACGACTAATCACTGATTTCAATAAACAATGGCCAAAATTCACCTCTAGAAAACACTGGAATATTTTATTAATAGACCCCATCCTCAGAAAATTCTACCGAATACCCCATCCATGTAGAAAGACGCTCAAAGAACCTCAAAGACTCTCCAATCCACAGTCATTACGCTTCAAGCACTTCAACCAAAAAAACAACAACTTTGTACCCTAACCATGTTTTTTTTCCCCTCCGGCCTGTGCAAGGCATGTAAGAATCTAACAAAGAGTAAAACCTTCTCGAATCCCAATGGAACAAGAACCTTCAAAATCAGAAAAAGTCTCAACTGTCCTTCCAAAGGGGTCATTTACCATGCTCAGTGTCCATGTGGTAAGATATATGTGGGGCTCACTACACGAGAATTAGAAATAAGAGTGCGGGAACACGTAAGGGACATAGAAAAATCCACTCTGATTGATGAAATTAGTACCCTTAAAACATTTTAAGCTATACCACGGCAGTAACCCCACAGGTCTTAAAATTAAAGCCTTAGACCAAATCACCATGGGCATTAGAAGAAGTGATCTTGGCAAAATGCTGGCCCAGACAGAGAGTAGATGGATTTATAGACTAGGAACTCTCTCTCCACAGGGCATAAATGAAAACCTGGGATTTAGCGCCTTTTTGTAAATTTTGTAGATTTAGTAATTCCCTCCATGTTTCCTTTATTCATCACATCCTTGTGATAGTCTGTTTTTAACTCTTTGTTTTACTTTTAACCTCTTTTATTGTCCTTTTTTGCTCTTTTATAGATCCATACCATATCCTTGATGTCCATATAGTCTTCTTCCATTCTTTCATCAACCAATAGTGGATGCTTTGATAATTCCCTCTCTCCTTTCCTTCTTGGAAACTGGATAGAAGACATATGCCAGGTCTACATGGTCAATAAGGAGACTTGAAGAATACATCCATCTGGCCTCCAAAACGACAAGCATCACCCACTCTGGACAAATTAAGACTGGAAATACTGCGAGTAGTTTTGATTGAATCAATGTATTTGATATTGACCTTTTTGATCACTGTTTTATATTTTTTTTTTAAAAAAAAGGTCTAACTCCTCTCGGTTCCACTTTTACATATGTAATTGGCGGAACATTTTTGAACATTTTGATTGTCAATTTCTGTTACCTCTTATAATTTTTCTGTATCTATCACAAAGTACATACTCTGAGACATCACACTACATTCCATCAATTTATGCTAAACATCAGTGACTAATGTTATTGTATTACTGGCTGTATTTAATTAAACTTTTTGTTGCTACTTATCTCGCTCAGCTATTTCTCTGTATATTATACTTTTTGCTTTTATTTTTCTCCACTATTTATTTTGTCTTTGTACAAAGCCTTGTTGATACAAGCACAAAAAGAATGGTACTGGTTATACCTCTTAGTATATATTTTATCTCAGTTGACTTTCCACTATTTTCGCAGCTTTACAGTACATATACTTTGTGTCCTTGTTTCCTAGTCCAACATTACCTACAATACATACAACATTCAAACACAATAATAACCTAAGATAGGATGTTAAGGTACAATCTGCACATTAGGATTTTTTCCATCCACCACTTCACACTACGGTATGACATATTTCACTTTAGGTGTCACTAACACTACACGTAATCTACACATTTCACTCCATTTTGCCATTACACATAACGTAGCATCCACCTGATGAAGTCAGATCCTCCGTCGAAACGCGTTGTGGTTTAACCCCATTTCTCGTCTGAGTCTCTTTCCTGCCCTCCTAAGACCGTTTTCCATTTTCTCATTGCTCCCATCCTCCATCGGAGGTTTTTGGCTGGAGCTGCGGTGGAGACCAGGCATCCCTTCCACTTTGGGGTTGCTTCCTAAGCGCTGCTTCATGACCGCCTATCACTGACTCCTATCTCATATATGTTTATCACTTTTATTTGAGTTCACCATTGTCCTCTTTCACATTCTTGACATCGCTATCCAGGTGCAGCGCATGCGCGACTCCCGACTCTTACTGATTCCCGGGAACTGGAAGTCATCTTTTAACCAATGACAGATCTGCAAACGGTATATATGCCAACACACCACTGATTACCAAGATGTCTAACTCATTAGGATGGATATTTAAAGAGCATTCACTTACCTCATGGTCAACAACCCTTGGAAAAAGCTCAGGCGAAACGACATTGTCGGGGTAGTAGCCCTGATGCACACTCACTTCCCATCTTATTAGTGTAAGTAAAAATACTTGGCACCTTAGAATGACTATGAACTTGCAATAATTGCTGGTTACTTACCTGTATGCAATCTTATGATAAAAAAGCGAGCTAGATAGCATGACATTCTTTGAGTATAGAGGCACTTGCACTTTACTTTATTTATATACATAGTTCTGCACCGAGCACCTTATTTTTTCATCAGTTTTGACATTTATATATTTCCGTCTTTCATACTTATATCTGTCCCCTGAAGAAGGAAGGTCCGAAACGCGCGTCGGGGCGGACACGCTCACCTGGGTGTTGGGACTGCCGTTTCCTCTGTTGCCTTCTCTGACATACCCACTGGTAAATATCTCATATGGCAGTGTCCATTAGCATTTTGATTATTTAAGTATGGCCAGTTACACGTGGTGTGTGTATGACAATTTGACTCTGAGCAATAATTGCTGCGGTATATACATATATGAGAATGATACCCATTGATAGCCTGGGGCGCCATTTAATGTTTAGAGAGGCTGGAGGATATTTTAAATACTGGCAGTGATATTATGTATTATATTGAATTCTATATAAATTGGTGAATTACATCCCTAACCTATGTGGGCGCGTTGCTATTTGATCCTGTACGGTGCAGACTTATTTTCCCTTTCCCCATTTTTTTGCAAATATTTGGTATGTGAATTTTAACTATGTTTCAATAAAATTTATACATTTGATAAACAGCTTTTTTGATCATCGTTTTCCTTTTATCTGGTGGCATACTTATATCTGCGCATTATTCTGGTCCTCTACGGTGCACGTATTCTCATGTGAAGTTCTCTATGATATTGGGTTGCTACATTTGGGAAATCCCTGCTTGTCTATATTTTTTTACTGATATGGATTCATAATAAAGATCACATTTTGTAACATATTCAGAGCATATGTGCCTTCCTATCCTAAGATCCTGTATCCTGGGTAGTGTTGTTTAGTATTACCCTGAAGTTTCATGTACGAGTATATATCTTTTTGATCAAGTGCGTTTATTAACCATTCCTGTAGGAGCCTTTGGATCAAAGGTGAAAGTTTGTGTTGGCTTTGACCAATTGTTTCAATTGTTGATCAGCAATAGACGTGAGGTCACAGTAGGAGCCAATGATGCCCTGAGGAAGTGTTGCGAAACGTGCATTGGAGGGTGAGGTGAAGGATGAGAGATGCAATTTGCCAATATGGGTTTGCAGCTCTTTATTATCCCTACATCGATGTGACCCTGGATCCATAATTTGTGTATAGCTTTAAGTTATTCATTCCATCTATTATTATGAATTGAAATTTAGATTATTTATATCACTATGAATTAAGAGCTGCATTATTTATTGTGTAATGTCATTTTATTTTTTACGGTATATATATATATTTATATTGATACAGTTTCATCTCATTTATTATTTTGCACTCTACTTTTTGTGATATTTTGTTAGGGATATCAAGCACCCAGCACCTTGAATCAGAGGTAAAGCTTATAGGACTTTTTATCTGATTAATTATATTGTCCTTTTTCTGTGTCGTTCCTTATTGTCTACTTACATCATAATTTGTGCACTGTGTTCCTCCACCTTCATTTATTTTATTTTTTCTTGTCTGTCTTGTGACAGATGGTTGTTACTAATGTGTCTTGTCCACTTTGTATTTTATAAAGATGATTTCAGTATTTCGTATTATTGCCCCTGTGTTGGATACTTGTAGGTGTTATTTAGGCCGGGGTCACACTTGTGAGAAACTCGCATGAGTCTTGCACCTCAATACCCAACACTGCCGCCGGCACTCGGGACCGTCGCCTTCAGCTGCATAGAAATACATGCAGCCGCACACTCCGGTACCAAGTGCCGGCGGCAGGGCCGGGTATTGAGGTGCGAGACTCATGCGAGTTTTCTCACAAGTTTCTCACAAGTGTGACCCCGGCCTAAGAGTCTTTGGATCAAAGCTTGATAAGTTTGTGTTGGCTTTGACCAATCATGGCAATCGTTGATCAGCAATGGACGTGAGGTCACAGTAGAAGCTGTTGATGTTCGAATTATTGGGATATTTAGTATGATTCTGGTTCAACGCACATGTAATTCTGCCACTTGCCACCATTATTTCAGCTGAACACTAGAAGTCCTAGCAGCCAGGCATCCTGTAATCATTTACAAAAAAAAGTGTTCAAAGCAGAAAACCCCTTTAGGGCTTTCACTGGGCTTATAATCATTAAAAGAACATGCCTCCAATTAATTTATTAACAACAACCTCTGATGAAGCTTGTTGCGAAACACATGTCAGGTGTGTTTTCTTTGAAACGTAAAGTGTACTCCATGGCACTGCACATTATTATCATTTTGTGAACTTTCATTTTATATCACTCTATCCCTGTTTATCTGTATGTACCTTAAATGGCCTTAACTTATATAGCTCTGGTAAATTTGGCTTGCAATTTTTGAATATCTGTCCTCAATACTGTGACTACACATAACATAACTTCGTATTGATTTGTAGTATTCGCACAAGGGAGTTTAATTATTATCACTTACCTACCTGTAGTATTTTATATGTCTGACTTTATGCTTTTAATTATTTTGTTATCCAACAAAGGATACATTTTTTTATTGATTTTGAGCCCTGCTCTTTTCTTTACACGTATTCTTAGCTTATTATCAAGTAAAACCCCTTTCTGAAGCATGTTTGGATCATGGGGGCCATTAAATCATGGTAGGTGGCAACACATCCCCTTATAAACTGGTTGTACTGCCGATGGTGTGGATTGCCAAGAAGACTTTTTTTTGGATGACTGTCTTAAAGTCACCTCCCAGTGCAATCTTTCAGCCATTGACTCCTGATTAAACCCTGCCCTTTAGATTTCTCTTCTGCTTTGTCCAACCGATATCAAATGCTTGGCTTTGCTTGATAATTATTACCAAATTCTTGCATCATCTGGTTACTTTTCTGACTACCCTTCTTGTGTCTATATAAAGATGCAAATTGCCTCTTCAGAGAGTAAGAAGACTTGAACTCTATAGCGTCACCAGTTGGAAGTAGCGATCCTACAAGTCAATATCAACTCTTCAACGAGTCTTACAATATGACTTGGGATAAAAACCAAATCAGAATCTCAATTTGCAGACTGTGTTTCTGGCTATTGATCCTCATCAGTGCAAAGTATGAGAATTGATTTGGCTAGGTGAGATGCTCTAGACTGAAGTCTAAAAGGTAACGTTTCTCCTTGTGAAGAGTGACATCCCGGCTCTGGCATGCCAAGGTAAGGAGACTTATTTGCCATTCAATGTTCCTCTTGGTAATTTAATATGCAAATTGTCTAGTTAAGGAAGCAATCCATTATTTTTTATTGGCTAAACCTATGTAAATTTTAGTGTAGTGTAAGTGTGTTAATATACTCACTCATCGCCATATTCTCCTGAGTCCAGCGCCACTCTGTTCCTCTGTGAAGTCACGTGAGATTGATAATGGACTTTCCAGATAACACTTTGCTTTATGTGTGCACCGGAAATCTCATTTATAACGTAAGTCTATGGAGCATCGTTCTTACACTCCATAGGCTTACATCATAAAGGTAACTTCTACCTCAAATATGGAACCCAGTATGAACCAGCAAGCCGGAAGAGCCGTCACGTGACTCAGAAGTGGACCGGAACGGCGCTGGACACCGGAGAAGATGGTGATGGATGAGTATGCTAACACACTGACACTACACTATGATTTACACAGGTTTAAGGAATAAAAAAAATAATGGAGTTCTTCTTATTTAAGTGCTGTTTTCCAATTTTTGACTTTCCTGACTACATTTACAATCAATTCTCTCATGCTACAGCATACGTTTCTGTCTGAAACTTGTTCCCACTTTCTGGACTGCGTGACCATACTTGTGTTCCTATTTTTCCCAATATCCTTCTCGATCATTTTACTTTAGCCATTCCCCTACAATCTCTAAATTTAGATTTTATGTAGGAAATTAAACAGAGGAGCAGATTAATTAATATTGCAGGAATGGAGATTGTTATAAGTGAAACTATGCCATTTAGTTTTCTGTTGTGTTTTGGTAGCTGAGGAGAATAAGCAAAAACGGCAATACACCAGAGAGGCTGGGACCTGATGGATTGCAGTACCCTGAACTAACCACACAACTAGAGGCAGCCGTGGAGCGTTCCTACGTTGATCCTAGACGCCTCGTCACAGCCTGAGAGATAACTACACCTAAAGGCAGAAAGATGAAAGCTATCTGCTCCGGAGCAGATCCCCAAAGAAAATAGGAAGCCCCCAAACATGTAATGGCGGTTAGACAAGAAGAAGCACGGACACAGACAGAAAATAGAATGAGCAAACGCTGGGGCCCAATCTGTCTAGACAGAAAAGTACAGGAAAGGATACTCACTACAATCCAAAAAAAACCCCAACTCTTCTGATTGCAAAAACACCTGAGATCACACGATCTCTACCACCTAAAATCAGATCTCTGGTGTAACAAAACTAAGCCGCAGCCACTGAAAAAACAGGAAAAAGCAAATGAACAAATAACAGTGGCTTCAGATAAACTGAGAGGAGCACAAGCCCCCGGAGGGGACCTGGCTGACCTCCACAGAAGTGCAGGGAACAATGCAAAAAGCAAGCACAAAAATAAAAGCAGAAAATATCTTATCTGATAGCAGAGAATGCAGGCAAGACTCAGCAAACTTCCAAATGAACCAGGAACCACAATTCAGACAAGAACAATTGATCACCGGCAACCATCATGGGAGGGAACCTCCCTTATATCAGACCAGTCAGCAATCCCAGATTGCCATTCCTCGCTGAAAGGCTCAGTACTGTCTGTAACCACCAGAGGGAGCCTCTGCTCAGAAACCATCTCTAGCACATTCATAACAGTTTTCTTAGCGATCACGGGAATCAGAATTTGAAGTCACACTGACTTTTTCATCAGATCAGTCACGTAACAATTGGCTAATGTGAAACAAAAGAGGAACTGGGCAATAAATGGCATATTGTGGTAATGACATCATAAGTCAATGATAAAAAATTGCATGAGTTTTTAAAAGCCATATAAAAGCCAAAAAAACAAGATCTCAGGAGGATCATGCAAGAAGAAAAAAATGTAATGTTGACCAACTGTGAAGCATTGGACAAGTACACTGAAACGGCTCTGAGACGACCTCTCAAACTTGCATGATGAATAATCTTCTAGGAGAGTCGTCTTCTCAAAGAATATTCAGTGGAACTGGACATCTCTCATAGGAGATCTGGTCTGGATTCGAAAGGCGTGGATTTTGGAAAGGTTATATTGTATTTGACAATGAGAAAAAATTTATAAATACTGTATATACTCATGTACAAGCCGACCCATGTATAAGCCGACCCCCCTAATTTTGCCACAAAAAACTTATTGACTCGCGTATAAGCCGGATGTATAAGTTGCCGTCCTGCTCTGTGCTCCCCCATCCAGCTCTGTGCACCCCCATTCTCCTCTGTGCTCCCCTCCTCCTGCTCCATTAGCCTGTCCTGCTCCGTGCTTTCCATCCTCCCCCGTCCTGCTCCGTGCTCCCCCATCCAGCTCTGCACTTCCCATTCTCCTCTGTGCCCACCCCCGTCTTGCTCCATGCTCTCTGTCCTCCCCCCGTTCTGCTCCTTTCTTTCCTTCTTCCCGCCGTTCTGCTCCGTGCTCTCCGTCCTCCCCCCGTTCTGCTCCGTGCTCTCCGTCCTCCCCCCCCTCCTGCCCGTGCTCTCCGTCCTCCCCGTTCTGCTCCGTGCTCTCTGTCCTCCCCATTCTGCTCCGTGCTCTCCGTCCTCCCCCCCGTTCCTGCTCCGTGCTCTCCGTCCTCCCCCCGTTCTGCTCCGTGCCGTCCGTCTCCGCCCCTCCTGCTCCGTGCTCTCCGTCCTCCCCCGTTCTGCTCCGTGCTCTCCGTCCTCCCCCCGTTCTGCTCCGTGCTCTCCGTCCTCCCCCCATCCTCCTCCGTGCTCCTTGTCCTCCTCCATGCTCCCCCATCCTCCTCCATCATACTCACCCTCCCCGTGCCATCGCTGAACGTCCCGGGCGGCAATCCTGTGTTCTCCCCGGCTTCCTGCAGCTCTCCAGCGCAAAGCGGTGACGTAATACCGCTCATTAAGGCCATGAATATGGAGGCCACGCCCATGGGAGTGGCGTCGCGTCCATATTACATGACCTTAATGAGCGGTATTACGTCACCGCTCAGCGCTGGAGAGCTGCAGGAAGCCGGGGAGAACGCAGGATTGCAGGGACGTTCAGCGATGGCACGGGGAGGGTGAGTATGATGTCCCTCCCCCGCTGGTTTCTGCCCTATGACTCGTGTATAAGCCGAGGGGGCATTTTCAGCACAAAAAAAGGTGCTGAAAATCTCGGCTTATACACGAGTATATACAGTAATTCATTTATGTTACATCAGGTGAGACCGTGTTGCATGTGTTTGATATCACCCTTTAAACTTTAATTTATTCAACTTTTTACTAAAAATTAATTTTTTTGACACATCGGCTCTCGTGACAAGCAAATACACCTACTGAAGCCGTTCTCGATTCTCTAAATCACAGAAAGACGCTGTAAAGCGAAGCCATAGTATGCATGAATATACATCTTTGGAGCACGCAGACACAATATTCCAATGTTTTGACAATTCTGTCACTGAACAGAGAACAGCATGCAGCAAAATCATCCAATCCCCAGGCAAATTGTGTCTAGACGTAAACCTATTAATAAATCCAAGAAACCAAACCAATAACCACCAAAAGGGGTTAACGGACATAAAGCAGAGTTAACGTACAAATATTCAAGAGAAATCAAATAAGGAAAAGTGCACAACTCAAGATATAATGAAAAAATGCAAAATTTATTAAATGCATAAGATAAAAAATACCAAGGATGGCAGTGGTAAGCCGACAGACAGAGAA
Source organism: Oophaga sylvatica (assembly GCA_033576555.1). Classification (NCBI taxonomy): domain Eukaryota; kingdom Metazoa; phylum Chordata; class Amphibia; order Anura; family Dendrobatidae; genus Oophaga; species Oophaga sylvatica. The sequence goes on from JARQOD010000010.1 coordinate 66,431,729, forward strand.
CACGGACAACCATCAGGCAAAAAACTAAAGGTACCATACATAAAAATCACAATACTTGGACAAAGTACACAGTGCATATAACAAGAGACCGCAGTCTATAGTCACATAGGGAGGATAATATCCATATATATAAATCAGAACTGAAGTCGCTAACATCAATAAGCATGTCCACAGTACCGCAATAAACAAAGTAAATGATCCGATTTGATACCTGATGAAAGCTGCGTCTCTGCCCACCCCAACGCGCGTTTCGGCGCAGTACCTTCTTCCATATGTGACTACAGACTGCGGTCTCTTGATGGTTGTCCGTGTTCTCTGTCTGTCGGCTTACCACTGCCATCCTTGGTATTTTTTATCTTTATGTATTTAATAAATTTTGCATTTTTTCATTATATCTTGAGTTGTGCACTTTTCCTTATTTGATTTCTCGTAAACCTTTTAATGTCTTTTCAACCTTACATATGTACATGTTGGATTTCAGACTAATATTTTAACACTGAATGTGATGACTGAGTGAGCCCGGTGCCAGACTGGGACTATAGCGTAGTCCTGATGCAATGAATGAGGAATGCGGTGGTTCAAAGTCCGCGCTGCCCAAAGTTCCAAAAATGAGACCGACACTGGGACTGTATTTCTGCACACCTTCATTGAAAGTGGTAATAATGGGAGATAAAAATTCACATCTTGTATTATTGTGACCGTATGAACTGGTAATACTTTTTTTTAAGTTAACCCCCCCCATTGTGAAAAAACTTTCCGCTCTACCAAAAGTCAAGGTCAAGTGAATCAAGTTCAGAAAACTCTGTTATTTGATATACCTCCCACTGTGTCATCTATTGTTCACCGTTTTGTCCTATTCATACTTGGGATAATTAGCAAAATCGACCTTCCTGGGACCAACCCACAACCATCTACCAGTGGATAGCACCACTAACTCCATTATTAATACAAGGGTGTTTTACCAGTGTCACATCTGCCCCATTGTACCTTATGTATAATGCATCCAGGCTGCAGCCGACCAGTACCTAATACTAGTAGCTCAGTACCCAATATTAGCCCTGCTAGATAAAAACTGTCACCAAACCATGCGAGGGCTGCCTTCAGAATAGAGCAGGGGTGGGCAATTCATCTTCCCAAGAGGCCACTTGAGATACTGTGACTGTTGGTGAGGCTGAACCAACCGGCTTAACTTAACTCTGCTTATTATAATTGTTTTATATTAATTTTATCACTTAATATTCAGCAGAATTAAGTCTGCTGACTCGCTGCCACTGCTGATACATGATACAATATTATTTATAAAGTTCATATAAATCAGTAAATTATATGCTTCTGTTACTCAACCCTTGTATTTTGATCAACAGCTCTTAATACAATATGATGAGCCCACACAGAACGTTTACACAGTATAATGCCACCGTACAGCACCCTAAACAGTATTATGTCCCCACACAATTAACTTACATAGTACTACATACCCACACAGTCTCCCACTGAGAATAATGCACAGTATTATGCCCCCACAAAGCCCTCTTACACAGTATAATGCCACCATACAGCCCCCTACACAGTATTAGGTCCCCACACAGTCACCTTACACAATATTATGTCCTCACACAGCCTCCCACTGAGAATGATGCACAGTATTATGCCCCCACAAAGCCCTCTTATTTAGTATTATGCCACCATACAGCCCCCTACACAGTATTATGCCCCCACACAGCCCTCTTATTTAGTATTATGCCACCATACAGCCCCCTACACAGTATCATGCCCCCACACAGCCCTCTGTTTTAGTATTATGCCACCATACAGCCCCTACACAATATAATGTCCCCACACAGTCACCTTCCACCTTATTATGTCCCCATATAGCCACCCACTGAGAATGGTGCACAGTATTATGCCCCCACAAAGCCCTCTTACACAGTATCACAGAGTTCTCTTACACAGTATCATGTCCCCATACAGCCCCTTTCACACTATTATGCCCCCAACAGCCCCCCTTATGCAGTATTATGTCCCATCAAAGCCCATTTGTACAGTATTATATCCCACCCAGACCCCTTACACAGTGTTATGTCACCACACAGATACAGACCCCCACGCAAAATTATGTCCCCATACAGCACCCTTAGGCTGTTCTCACACTTGCGGATGCAGGTGCTGGGGAGGGCTGCGTACTTCCTCTGTGAAGCTCCACCCACCGCCGCACCTCCTCCAGTCAGCTCCGCCTATGTCTGCATGCGTTCTGCATGTGGCCTGAGTACCTATATTTAACATGGGTATGAAGGGCCATGCGGATGCATGCGGATGCTCTCGCATGCATCGTTTTGACGGTTGTGGTGACCTGCGCCGAACGCAACGCCTCCGCATGGCCCTGCATACCCATGTTAAATATAGGTACTCAGGCCGCATGCAGAACGCATGCAGACATAGGCGGAGCTGACCGGAGGAGGTGCGGCGGTGGGCGGAGCTTCACAGAGGAAGTACGCAGCCCTCCACAGCACCTCCATCCGAAAGTGTGAAACCAGCCTTACACAGTATTATGTCTTCACAGAGACTCTCATTCAGAATGATGCCCCCACATGGCCCTTCACTTAGAAAGATGTCCTCACACAGCCCCTTACACAGTATGTCCCCACACAGCCACCCACTCAAAATGATGTCCCCACACAACCCTCTCATTGAGAATGATGTCCTTATATAGCCCTCTCATGCTGTATTGTGTCAACTTCTTCCAAAAAAATGATATAAAAATAAAAATAAATTAAACTACTCACTTAACCCCATTCCCCTGCAGCTCTGGTCTGTGTTTTGTAGAGGCACTGTTGGCACAATGTAGTGACATCACTAGAGATGAGTGAACCTGAACTGTACAGTTCTGGGATCGTACCGGACACCAAGTGTCCAGTGCTGAACTCCGAACACAGAGAGAGACTGACCCTTTGGGGGTACTCTGGTTCTTTTTGCAGCTCCCTAATGTCACGCTGTCTAATGATATGTGTACGATGTCAGTAAACTATTAATACAGAAACAACACTCTATACAACATATAGTTTAGCAACAACAGCATGTAAATATAGAATAGATTTACCTGACACGATATCCGTTGAACTAAGGGTTAATCTTGAGGACTTGATACACTGTCACAGGAAAGAGGAGGACCGGGGTCTAACCTGACCCTAAAACTGGGGTCCTAACTAATCCCTCACCTTGGAGGTACTGATAATGGTTCAGAGGTCCAAGTCTCCAGCCTAACCCTGTCTCCTATCAGTCCCTGAACCCTGTAATCAGTCTTAAGAATGACCCTGATTACCACCAAGGGATATGGGCTGATCTCTGCTAAATACACAGATTAGACATATAGGACAGACTGGAGAAAACACAGACTCGCATACACACTCAAACACAGAAGGAACATAAATGGTCTGGGATATAAAATTCTAAGCAAGTTGAGCTTAAAACAACTAAGGAGCTCTTTAACTTAAGTCTATACAGATACAATCCTATCTGTGGTCTGCATGAAGAATTTCACTGGCAACTCCCAACACAGACAACCAGGGATTTAAAGGAAACCAATCAACAAATAATCAATTGCAGCCGGGAGAAACTGAACCCAGTCCCAGAACCGAGCACAGACAGAATTAACTCCCTCACTGCCAAACACAAAGAAACAGCAACTCAGCTGTGAGAAGTCAGAATGTGCAACCGCGACGATCTTCGTGGCGATGCACACATGACAGTACCCCCCCTTCTACGAGGGGCCTCCGGACCCTCAGGGCCAGGTCTGCCCGGGTGAGTTCTGTGGAAGGTCCGAACCAACCGATCTGCGTTAATGTCAGACGCAGGAACCCACGTCCTCTCTCTGGACCATACCCCTTCCAATGCACCAAGTACTGAAGGGACCGGCGATTCAGACGTGAGTCAATGATCTTTGACACTTGAAACTCCAAGTTACCATTGACCACCATGGAGGAGGAGGTAGAGGTGACGGTATGACTGGTGCCACGTACCTCTTAAGTAATGACTTGTGGAACACATTGTGGATTTTAAACGTAGGAGGGAGGTCCAGACGAAATGCCACAGGATTAATTATGGAACTGATCCTGTACGGCCCGATGAATCTGGGACCCAGTTTCCAGGAGGGAACTTTAAGTTTTATATTCCTGGTAGACAACCATACCAGATCGTTCACATTCAGATCTGGACCAGAAACTCTCCTCCTATCAGCCATACGTTTATAACGGTTCCCCATAGCACTCAGATTATTCAATACACCTCTCCACACTGAAGCAAGTGACGACGAGAAACGCTCCTCCTCAGGAACCCCAGAAGGGCCCCCCCCATTGAAAGTACAAAACTGGGGATGAAAACCATATGCCCCAAAAAACGGGGATTTACCAGTGGACTCGCTCCGCCTGTTGTTAAGAGCGAACTCTGCCAGAGGCAAGAAAGAAGACCAGTCCTCCTGGTTCTCTGAGACAAAAACACCGAAGATAAGTCTCAAGGCTTTGATTCAGACGCTCTGTCTGACCATTGGTCTGCGGATGAAAAGCCGAGGAAAATGACAATTGCATCCCCCGACGTAAACAAAATGCCCTCCAAAATATAGACACAAACTGAGACCCCCTATCTGACACCACATCAGAAGGCAACCATGAAGTCTCACAATCTCCCCAATGAACACCTGTGCCAGAGTTTTAGCATTAGGGAGGGCAGGAAGAGCAATGAAATGTGCCATCTTACTGAACCTGTCAACAACCACCAGTATGACAGTTTTCCCTGACGACGGAGGAAGATCCGTAATGAAGTCCATAGACAAATGAGTCCATGGACGCTCCGGAAGTTTCAAGGGTAAGAGGGTCCCAGACGGACGGGTATGCGGGGTCTTAGAGCGAGCACAAACCCACAGGACGCGACAAAAGTTATAACATCTTTATTAACGTTAGGCCACCAAAACCGGCGAGAAAGGAGATCTAAAGTAGCCTTACTCCCTGGATGTCCTGCTAAAGCAGAATTATGATGTGCCTCAATAACCTTTTGTCTCAACAGATTTGGGACAAACAGTCTCCCTGAAGGTCCTGCAGGGGCGTCCCCTGAGCCTCTAATACCTCCTCCTCAAGCTCAGAACATACAGCCGACACTACCACCCCCTCCTGAAGGATAGGAATCGGGTCATCCGTTTTCCCGGCCCCTGGGAAACTGCGAGACAAGGCATCAGCCTTAACATTCTTAGACCCAGGGCGATATGTGACGACAAAATTAAACCTGGTAAAAAACAACGACCATCGAGCTTGTCTGGAATTCAGACGCTTAGCAGATTCCAAATACAGCAGGTTTTTGTGATCAGTAATGACGGTAACCGGGTGGACTGCCCCCTCCAAAAAGTGACGCCATTCTTCAAAAGCCAACTTAATGGCCAAAAGTTCCCTATTGCCGATATCATAATTCCTTTCGGCGGACGACAACTTCTTAGAAAAGAAAGCGCACGGATGCCATTTACCAGGGGACGGACCCTGGGACAATATTGCACCACCCCTACGTCAGACGCGTCCACCTCCACAATGAACGGCTGTGATGCATCTGGTTGGATGAGAACGGGTGCCGAAGCAAAACATTTTTTCAAAGAGGAAAAAGCTTGGCAAGCTTTGTCCGACCATTTAGAAAAATCCGTCCCTTTTCTTGTCATGTCAGTGAGAGGTTTGACAACAGATGAGAAATTACAAATAAATTTCCGGTAGTAGTTAGCAAACCCCAGAAAACGCTGCAGAGCCTTAAGATCCTCTGGCTGATCCCATTCAAGCACTGCTCTCACTTTTTCAGGGTCCATACGGAAACCGGAGGCTGACACCAAGAAACCCAAAAACTGAAGTTCCTGTACAGCAAATACACACTTTTCCAGTTTGGCGTATAGTTTATTGTCTCACAAGATCTGCAACACCTGTCTCACATGCTCCTGGTGAGACACAAGATCTGGCGAGTAAATTAAAATGTCATCCAAATATACGACCACAAACAGCCCCACAAGGTGACGAAAAATGTCATTAACAAAATGTTGGAATACTGCTGGTGCAGTAGTCAGACCAAAAGGCATGACAAGGTTCTCATAATGTCCCTCCGGCGTGTTAAACGCCGTTTTCCACTCATCCCCTCTTTTATCCTAATCAAATTATACGCCCCCCTGAGATCCAATTTAGAGAACCATTTGGCGCCCACAATTTGATTGAAGAGATCAGGAATAAGAGGGAGAGGATACGGATCTCGAACAGTAATCCGATTTAAGTTCGCGGAAATCCAAGCAAGGGCGTAGGCCTCCATCTTTTTTCTTCACAAAGAAGAACCCCGCGGCTACTGGGGAAGATGAAGGTCTAATATGCCCTTTGGCCAGACTTTCCGAAATATAGTCTTTCATAGCCTGCCTCTCAGGACCAGAAAGGTTATACAACCTAGCTTTAGGCAACTTAGCATCAGGAAGGAGATTAATAGAGCAGTCATACACGCGATGAGGAGGCAACTCCTGACACCCCTCCTCAGAGAACACATCCCCAAAGTCCTCCAAAAAAGGAGGCAATGTACTAGGCACGACCGCACTGATGACTGTGTTCATGCAGTTACTTTTGCAAAACTCACCCCATTGGCTTATCTCTCTGGACTGCCAATTAATCACAGGGTTATGTTTAACCAACCAAGGAAGTCCCAACACAATGGGAGTAGGTAGACCCTCCAACACATAACAAGATAATTGTTCCCTATGTATCGCCCCTACCCGAATATCAATGTTATGGACCTCATGAACAAAGCTACCTTGGCCGAGAGGCCTGGCGTCAATGGAGAATTATAGGGATCGGTTTGGCCAATATACACTCAGAGGCATACCTTGAGCCTGAGCAAACTGAGCGTCAACCAGATTAGCCCGGACCCACTATCAAGAAGAACAGAAAATCTCTCCACTCTCGTACCAACCACCATCTCCACTGGTACAAGGAACTGAGAAGAACTAGCGGACGAAATACATACTCCCAGGTTGTCGTCCACACACAACCTGGGATTAACAGTTTTCCGGCAACTTTTTGCTCAACAAGGCACGGGATGGACATCCCCCAACAAAATGTCCCTCTTTCCCGCAGAAGAAACACCTTCTAGTCCTGCTGCGTACCACCAATCCCCTCCTACGAAATGATGTCCCTCCCAACTGCATAGGCTCATCCGAACAGACAAGGGGAACCTCAACATAAGGGACTTTTGTAGTAGGTGGAGCAACTACTGGGGGCGGAGTTACCTCACCCCTCTCCCGAAGCCGTCTATCAGTACGGATAGCTAGGGCCATAGCAGCCTCCAGTGATGGAGGAGAATCATACTGAGCCAAAACGTCCTTTAATTTGTCAGAAAGCCCATGACAAAACTGACTCCTAAGAGCTGGGTCATTCCACTGAGTATCTGTGGCCCATCTACGGAACTCAGAAGCAAATTCCTCCGCCGGACGATCTCCCTGCTGTATCTTACGTAATTTTGTCTCAGCAAGAGAGACCCGATCTGGGTCATCATATACCAAACCCAGGGCAGTAAAAAATCGATCTACAGACTGTAGAGCCGGGGATCCCGGAGGAAGGGAGAATGCCCAGGATTGAGGGTCCCCTTGTAGGAGCGAGATAACAATTCCCACTCTCTGCTCTTCACTCCCTGATGATCGAGGCCGAAGCCGAAAATACAATTTACATGCTTCCCGGAAGGTGAAAAATTTGTCTCGCCCACCAGTGAACCTGTCCGGGAGAGCTACTTTAGGTTCAAATCTGGTTTGCTCCAGGGGAGACAAAACTTTGGACTTAATGTCCGTCAGCTCCATGGATAATCCCTGCAACTGCAGAGCCAGCTGGGCTACTGGATCCATGGCAACTGGGGATAATTTTATGGGCCAGTGAAAATGTCACGCTGTCTAATGATATGTGTACGATGTCAGTAAACTATTCTTACAGAAACAACACTCTATACAACATATAGTTTAGCAACATCAGCATGTAAATATAGAATAGATTTACCTGACACGATATCCGTTGAACTCAGGGTTAATCTTGAGGACTTGATACGCTGTCACAGGAAAGAGGAGGACCGGGGTCTAACCTGACCCTAAAACTGGGGTCCTAACTAATCCCTCACCTTGGAGGTACTGATAATGGTTCAGAGGTCCAAGTCTCCAGCCTAACCTAGTCTCCTATCAGTCCCTGAACCCTGTAATCAGTCCTAAGAATGACCCTGATTACCACCAAAGGGATATGGGCTGATCTCTGCTAAATACACAGATTAGACATATAGGACAGACTGGAGAAAACACAGACTCGCATACACACTCAAACACAGAAGGAACATAAATGGTCTGGGATATAAAATTCTAAGCAAGTTGAGCTTAAAACAACTAAGGAGCTCTTTAACTTAAGTCTATACAGATTCAATCCTATCTGTGGTCTGCATGAAGAATTTCACTGGCAACTCCCAAAACAGACAACCAGGGATTTAAAGGAAACCAATCAACAAATAATCAATTGCAGCCGGGAGAAACTGAACCCAGTCCCAGAACCGAGCACAGACAGAATTAACTCCCTCACTGCCAAACACAAAGAAACAGCAACTCAGCTGTGAGAAGTCAGAATGTGCAACCGCGACGATCTTCGTGGCGATGCACACATGACACCTAGCCCTTAGTTTGACCATTTTATAGCACAAAAGTTCGGGTCCCCATTGACTTTTATGGAGTTCGGGTAGAATTCTGGCACCTGAACCAAACTTTGGACAAAAGTTCGGTCCAACCTGACCAACCCGAACATCCACGGGTCTGCTCATCCCTAATCATCACCACTGCTGTGCTCAGAGAAGCCTGTTCCATCATTGAACTTACAGATATCTGTGAAAGGATGAAAGGATGCAGATATCAGTGAACGTTAGATGCCTTGCTTCACCAGTATTGTAACAGGATACTCAAGCAATGAGTGAGCGTTCCATATGGCTTTAAGTAGGAATCTGCCATCTTAATAAAGGGCAATTGCAGGACACACTGCAGCCTCCGATGGTAGGGAGTGGAAATGCAGCACAATTATCAAGGTGAACAATAGCAGCCACTAGTGGTCAGTCTGCAGAATGACAACAGGAATCCTGACTTACAGCCTCATGATATAAAATTCAACATACTTGAATGTGTTTTCATAAAATGTGTCATTATTAAGTTATCTACTGGATGTTTTCACTGCAAAAGATCCAGTCCGGGAAAAGTAGAAAAAAAATGCCTTAAATGTTATACCATTCTAGCTAGTCTTATCTAGTTCTAAGGCCATCACACAATAGGTTTGCTCCTAAGCCCTGGAGACAGTTCATATGGCGCAAGAATATTATACTAGATTGATTCCATATATGAGAAAAGAGTTAGAAATGACTTCTTATCCGGAATGTTGCAAGAGTGAGAATTGATTTGCTAAAGGCCAAGCTTCATACAATAGGTAGAAAAGAAGAAGAGACTCTGGCGAGCAGGTGGGAACCTCTGGATTATTTATTACACATGGGTCCAGCACATTACAGCTGTCGTCTGTGCATATAGTTCATTTCACAATTGGATCTTAAGCAATGTAAAACATTAGCTAATTAGTATTACAGCATTTATTACATCAGAAACAGAGATTAAATCATGTCATATTTTATGCTGGATTTGAGATATGAAACAAAGCAGAAAGTGATTTTTCTGTCTGTCTTCTATCAATTATTAATGTCCCTGTCCCCATTAATGTCTAAATTATAAGCATTATTTATCATACTGTAGGCCTTGGTGTTCAAAAGAAGGAAAAAAAAAAGAAACCCAAATGTCTGAAATAGTGAAGATTGTGTTATTTAATATGTCGCATAGCCCTTTGTTGATCAGTAAAGTTGAGAATCTGATTTAACTTCCCTTTCACAGTTTCCAAACTCATGTAATTAAAAAAGAATATATAAACCTCTTGGGGTGCACTGGATAATTCAGCCTGTATGAGGCTTATTAAGGCTTATTGCTGGGTCTATTAATGCAGCTACCGCATTTTACAACTATTATAATTTACAGCTGTAATGAGATTTATTTAGGGGCTAATTGTAAATGTGTAAGAAATAAAAACAACAAGAGCCTCCTTCGACCTCGTATATTCGTTTTAGTTGTAAAAGCATATTTCAAGCTAGTTGGATATAGTAAAGTAAAAATTAAAACATTTTTAGATGCTTAAGTAAATCAAAATGGTGTGAACCTACAATATTGGTGACCATACAGGTCCGATAGGGGAAATGTAACAAAGAGTCATGGCGGAAAAATGTTGGCACCCTCTAAATTGTTCCAGAAAATGAAGTATTTCTACCAGAAAATTGACATCTTTTGTTATACACATGTTTGTTTTCTTTGTATATATTGGAACAACACAAAAAAAGGCGAATTGGACATCATTTTACACAAAACCCCCAAAATGGGCCAGACAAAATTGTGGGTAAACAACTTTGTTTCAAGCACGTGATGCTTGTTCAAATTCACTTGTGGCAAGTAACAGTGTGTGAGCAATTTTAAATTCACACCAGAAACCAGATATAAGGGTGAAAATTGACTTAATCTTTGCATTGTGTGTTTGTGTGTTACGCTAAGCATGGAGAACAGAAAGAGAAGAAGAGAACTGTCTGAGGACTTGAGAACCAAAATTGTTGAACAACATCAACAATCTCAAGGTTACAAGTCCATCTCCAGAAATCTTGATGTTCCTTTGTTCACGGTGTACAATGTACTCAAGAAATTTAACAACCCATGGCCATGTAGCTGGATGTGGACGGGTGAGAAAAATTGATGAAAGGTTGCAACGTAGGATAGTCCGGATGATAAATAAGTAGTTTCAATCAAGTTCCAAAGAAATTCAAGCTGTCCTGCTGCCTCAGGGTGCATCAGTGTCAGCGTGAACTATCTGTCAACATTTGAATAAAATGAAAAGCTACAGTAGGAGACCCAGGAGTATCCCACTGCTGACACATAGACATAAAAAACTAGACTGCAGTTTGCTTTGCTAAAACGTAAATGTGTAAGCCAAAATCCTTCAGAAAAAGCGTCTTGAGGACAGATGAGATGAAGATAGAGCTTTTGGTAAAGCACATCATTCTGCATCAGTCCTGTAGAATTTAAGCCCGCAAGGGCAGGGCCCTCTCCCCTCTGCACCTGTCTGTCTCTATTTGTTTGTTTATTTGTCATGGGTGTATCGCCACGAAGATCGTCGCGATTACACATTCTGACTTCTCGCAGCTGAGTTGCTGGTGCTTTGTGTTTGGCAATGAGGGAGTTAATTCTACCTAGCTCTGTGCTAAGACTAGGTCCAGCCCCGCCCGGCTGCAGTTGATTATGCACTAATTAGCTCCCTTCATATACCTGCCAGTTTGCTTGGGAGATGTCGGTGAAAGCATTCATTCTTACCAGCAGAGCGGATCGTTTCTGAGAAGACTTAAGCTAAGAGTGCCTGTTGTGGTTAATCCTCCTCGCTTATTGTTTATCTCCTTAACCTTTTGTGTTCCCTCTGTGTTGTAGTTTTTGTATGCAAGGCAGTATTTAGTTTACCCCTTGTCTGTCTCGTGTGTCTAATACTGTTAGTAAGCTGTGATCTGCCCATTCCCCTTGGTGGTAATCAGGGTCCTTCTCAGGACTGGATTACAGTGGTCAGGGATCTACAGGAGACAGGGTTAGGCTGGCGGCCTGGACCTCTGTACCATTAACAGTACCTCCAGGTAGAGGGACTAGTCAGGACCCCAGTTTAGGGTCAGCATAGACCCCGGTCCACCTCTATCCTGAGACAGCGTGACATTATTGTAATTTTGACTTGTGTTTTGTATGTAAATTCTTCTCATGTACAACATTATGGAATCAATGGTGCTATAAAAATAAACAATAATAATTCTAATGTTAAGCAACAGCAGAATGTGGCCTACAAAGAAAATAACACAGTACCTACAATTAAATAAGGTGGAGGTTCAAAGATGTTTTGGAGTTGTTTTGATGCCTTTGGCACTGGGTGCCTTGATTGTGTGCAACGCATCATAAAATCTGAAGATTACTAAGGGACTTTGGGTTGAATGTACTACCCAGTACCAGAAAGCTATGTTTGCACCCTAGGTCATGGGTCTTCCAGCAGAGCAATGACCTCAAACATACTTCAAGAAACCCCCAGAAATGGATGAAGGGTTCTGAAACGGTCAGCAAAAAGTCCGGGTCTAAATACTGTAGAAAAAAAAAGTGGAGAGAGCTTAAAATTGCTGTTGGAAGAAGGCAAACTTCAAATACAAGAGACCTGGAGGAGTTTGCAAAAGAAAAGTGGTAAAAAATTCTAGTTGAGAGGTGTAAGAAGCTTGTTGATGGTTATAAGAAACAATTGATTGCAATTATTTATTCTAAAGGGTGTTCAACCAAATATTAAACTGAGGGTGCTAACAATTTTGTCTGACCCTGTGAAGAAAATATATAATCAATAAGGGAAAGCAGTAGTAATTACATTTAGTTGACAAAAGGGTGAATTTGTATATGCCAGTATTGCAAACACAAAGGGACTTTTGCTGGAGGTGTCAAACATGGCACCTTAGCTCCTGTACCCTGGGCTTCAAAGGGGTTAGCAAATGGTCTGTACTAGACAGAGTATTTCCTATTGACTGAAAAGAGAGGGGCAAAGGAGACATAGGATATTTGAAATGCAAGGCCATAAATTAGCCATCGTCCAATCAAAAAGAGCAACTTTTAAATGGGCCAATCCGTCTCATCCTGGAAATATGAGCCTATGATCAGGACTATAAAAAGCTGGGTGGTACAAAAGAAAGTTGTTCACATGTGAGAGCTGTCTAGGATCCTGGTGTGATCCATAATTTATTTCTCTTTACCTCAAGGAAACAGAAGATAACTGTAGACAGAAACATTTAGATATTTCTGTTATTTTTTCCTTTTTATTTGATAACTGTTTTGCATAGTCATTTTATTTTTACCTTTTTTTTATCTTTTATTGTAAGCACTGTATATTTTTATATGAAAGCGTAAAACCTTGCAGGATCACCCCACGTCACATGCTAAGGAGTGTGTACGCGACAGGCCCATTTTGGGGGTTTTGTACGAAATTATATCCAAATTTCCTTCTGTTCTCTGTTTTTTTTGTGTTGTTCCAATACACACAAAGGAAATAAATATGTGTATAACAAAACATGTGTAATTCCAATAATTTTCTGGAACAATTTCAAGGGTGCCGACACTTTTGGCCATGACTGCATGGTTCCAAATCCAGTGGGTCTAGACTTTAGACCCGAAGTTAATTCAAGTCTGCTCTCAATTACACAAGAGATTTTGAATGAACCTCTTTGCCTGAAAGAAAGGTTCAATTTCCAGAGAAGACAAGCATTTTGGACATTAAGACCTACCGTATTTTGCGGTTTATAAGACGCACCGGATTATAAGACTCACCGGATTGTAAGACGCACCCTAAATTTTGAGGAGAAAAATAGGGGAAAAAAGTTTTTTAATAAAAAGGTGGTGTTTCTTACAATCCATGAGCTTTATTGATTACCGAGGGTGGTGGCTGTAGTGAAGTGGGGTCCCAGTGTCGCTGCTGGCAGAGGCAGGAGTGGGGCGAGGCTGCGGACCCCAGACAGGGAGAAAGGGGTGTTCAAAAGTGCGAGCTGCAAAGTAGCAAAGTTGGCTCAGCAACAACAAATCAGTGGTGCAAAGCTGAGTGATACAGCAATTACATCAGGAATACTGGCCCAGGGTATAGCAGAGTTATTTCAGTAACATAGCAGAAACGAATTGGCTTATAAGTACAAAATAAAACTGCCACAGTGAGAAGGCAGAGTTATTTGGCGATAAAGTGAGGCTGGATTTGTCACAGAGTCCAACGCCTTGTTGGTACAGCAATAAGGTAGAGACACCCAGCAATATAACATGGCTGGGTTTGTCACAGAGTCCAACACAGAGTTGACACAGTGATTAATGCTTTCCAGAAATATAGCAGAGCTTGGTTTGTTACAGAGTCCAAGGCATAGCTGGTAAAGTATTAAAGCAGCGTTACCAAGTGATATACTAGAGGTTGGTTAATCACAGAGTCCATGTCTGTGGTTGGACAGCAGCGTAACAGAGACAAGTAGTATAACTTGTCCAAGAAGTAGGAGACAATCTACGGTATTGGCGTGGACACCAACTACCTTAATACTCATTTGGCATCTGGCCACCTAAGACTGCCAACAAGTCCTGAGCAAGTGAAATCATCGGAGTACACAGGGTTGCCATGATAACCTAAAACACAGAAGAGCAGCAGGAGCAGGCCAAAATCAGATGTAGGTACAGCACCCGGCACTGGATCCTTGAGAGACGAGCAACATGGACATTTTGTTAATTTGATAAGAAAAAATATATATTGTACAGTGTTCACGCTAAATGGCTGTACTACCAGAATTGTTGATTTCAAAAATCGCACTGCATGTATGACATCTATGAAAGTACAGCTAACAAGTAGGTCAAAGCACATTATTTCCTTGATGAACAAACCAGCAAACATAGTTTTCTGAATCTGGTTTTGTTAGACATTTCAGATATATTTCCAGATTTACAGGTCCATGAGCATTTGGCCAGTAGAGACCATAATGGAGTATGTTAGAAGTGATTTTCAATAAAAGAGTAAAAGAGAACTATAAAAATATATTTCATTATACAAAAAGAAGAGCTTAGTCTTGTATACTGGGATCATGCTCTGGTACATAGAGATGCTGAAGATAAATGGGGAATTTGAAAACATATTTGCTAGGAATTGTGTGTAAGGTTATAATAACCTCCCTATAACAAAATGTCCAGTAATACAAAGAAAGAAATCATTATGCTGAATACAAAAGTGTTGAATATAATAAGAATAAAACATTGAAGGCTGAGGGTTCAATCAGAGCGTTCAAGGCTTACAAAGGAAAGCTAAAATAAAATCCGGTTAGCAAAAATAGGCACAGAAAAACAAATTGCTAGCGGCATTAAAAAAATAAAAAAAAACTTCCAACATGTGCGTGCATATATGAGTGTGACGACGGTGAATCCTGGTCAGGCTTACCCTGGAGGGGCGTAACACTAGAACCTCTGTTGGTGAGGATAGGCAGAGTGGTCACCATGACAGTCCCCGATCTGCAGATACCGACCAACAGCACAAATGTAAAATACGAGGCTCCGAGGGCAAAGACAGATCCGTGGTCAGGAAGTCAAAGGTCGGGTCGGCAGCACAGATTCAGAATACAAAGCCAAGCTCAGGAGCGTAGAGGTCAGACAAAATAAGTAAACAAGGCAGGTCAGTTACAAGAGAGACTAAATAATAAAGAACCTTGACAGGGAACTAGAAACGAACTGCAACTAGGACCTTTAGCTAAGGCATGGTGTGGAGGGAGGAACTGCCTAATATATTCACTGCTGATGGGGGACAGGCCGGGGAAGCCTCCCTATAGGCCATGCCTCCCTATAGCCGGGTGGAGCCTCTCCAGCAACAGGAGGATGTAAGAGTGAAGAGGCAGCTCAGAGAGATGGTTTGATATTGAGAGGAGCAGAGCTGTGCACACAGTGAGTAGAATGGCAGTCATAAACTGATATGACAAAATGTATATATATGTATAGAAGCAAACAATGAATATGTGAAATGTAAACTTCATTATGGCTCTTTACTGTATACTATGCTTATAAAATGAAGGAACTTAGTGCACAAATTGGCTAATATGTGTCTGCCCACCAGCCATGACAAGGCAACCTTTCTCTGATAGGACCTTAACCAAGTTTGAATTGTCATTGCTGGTGGGTACACACAAATTGGTCAATTTGTGTGCTAAGTACTGCTGCACTCTTTGATTTGTATATAATAAAGTAATTGCAGATTGCCCTTGTTCACACTTGCTTTATTCTGTTAGGAGGTGTTGGTCAGTTTTTGTTGTTTTATTGTATACATTTGGAGTCGGTGACTGACTCCTTAATTGTCTGATCATGCCTCCCATTAGTCTAAACCTGTTTCTAATGAGCATTGGATCCTAGCTTTAAAAGTGTAGGCCTTCTGACCCGGAAAAGGCAAATCTGATATATACATGGTTGTGATCTCATCAGAGAAAGGTCTCCTTGTCATGGCTGGTGGGCACACACAAATCGGTGAATTTGTGCTCTGAGTATCTTCAATTCATGATTATATTGTATTTAGCAGTAATGCAGTTTAAATGTAACTTATTCCATGCTTGCTTATATATTAACACACAGAGTGCTGCTGTATTCTTTGGTTTGTATCTACTGCAGTCACAGCCACTTGCAGCTGTTCACACCTGCTTCATTTGTTAGGAGGTACTGGTCAGTTTTTTGCTGTTTATTTGTGGTACATAAATATATATATACTATACAGTATATAAAGAAAAGATGATCATGGTAATAAAATTTAGAGTAGTCTGAGATATTAAGCAAGTACTAATCTGTGGTCGCCAGGGAGCTGTTAGTGCCGGACATCATTCATGATGACAATATACAAGGTTCTTCACCCAATATTGCTTACTTAAAGCAAGAAGAAATATAGCTGTATCTGAGCGAATTACATATTGATCATGGCTGTGGCCCAGATGATATTTATCCCCAGGTTTTAAGGGAATTGAGTTTAGTAATTGATAGACCATGGGATTTTATTTTCTTAGACTTTCTTCTAACAAGGACAATATTGGAACATCGGAGGATGGCTGATATTGTTTCAATACCTAAGAAGGGTGAAAAAGGTGAAACTATGCAACTACCATCAGGTAAAATTAATATCTGTTATGTGTAAAATATCTTAAGGGATTCTAAGAAATAACCTGCAGAAGTATAAGGCGGAGAACAATTTAATTATTATTATTATACATTTTTATAGCGCCATTTGTTCCATGGTGCTTTACATGTGAAGAGGGGCAAATATAGACAAGTACAGTAAACATGAGCAATACAAGGCACACACAAGTACAGAAGGAGAGAGGACCCTGCCCGCGAGGGCTCACAATCTACAGGGATAGGTGAGGATACACTAGGAGAGGGTAGAGCTGGTCGTGCGGTGGTTCAGTAGACTGATGATCACTGCAGGTTGTAGGCCTGTCGGAAGAGGTGGGTCTTTAGGTTCTTTTTGAAGGTTTCCATGGTAGGCGCGAGTCTGATGTGTTGGGGTAGAGAGTTCCAGAGTATGGGAGAGGCACGGGAGAAGTCTTCTATGCAGTTGTGGGAAGAAGAGATAAGAGGGGAGTGGAGGAGGAGATCTTGAGAGGATCGAAGGTTGCGTGTGGGTATGTACCGGGAGACCATGTGACAGATGTATGGAGGAGACAGGTTGTGGATGGCTTTGTAGGTCATGGTTAGGGTTTTGAACTGGAGCCTCTGGACGATAGGAAGCCAATGAAGGGCTTGGCAGAGAGGAGAGGCTGGGGAATAACGGGGAGACAGGTGTATTAGTCGGGCAGCAGAGTGCAGGATGGATTGGTGGATTGGAGTGGTGCCAGAGTGCTAGAGGGAAGGCCAGAGAGTAGGAGGTTGCAGTAGTCGAGGCGGGAGATGATGAGGGCATGCACTAGTGTTTTTGTAGTTTTGTAGTTTAATAACTCATAATCAGTAATGATTCATGAAGATGTCTTGTCCAACCAATATACTGGATTTCTTTGAGTAATTAACGGGAACCTGTCACCAGATTTTCCCAAGTACGGCCAGCATGTAAGTCCTCTGTTACATCTTTCTAGTATGCTGTATATATGTCCCCAATACCCTATGCAAGGCACAAAAAGACCTTTTATTACGCTCAGAGGCGATGCGATGCGGTCCGGTTCGATGGGTCTTGATCCAGCGCCTCCTCTCTTCTTACGAGTGCCATCCTCCTTCCATGTTTCATGTGGTTGACTTGTCCTACATCATCCACACAGTGTCCATCATCGTGCTCCTGCTCAGGAATACTTCTTTCTACCCTGCACAGGGCAAAGCACAGTACTTTTGTGCGCATGCACCTGAAAAAGTCAAAGAGCACCGATGACCCGAAAGTAAAGCCGGCACATGTGCGTTACAGTACTTTGCTCTGCCATCGGTGGGGCACAGATAAGTGCGCCTGAGCAGAATAAAGATGGAGGACATTGTGTGGATGACATAGGGCACATCATCCAGGTGAAGCAGGGAAGGAAGATGGCGATCGTAAGAAGAGAGGAGGAGCCGGGTCAAGACCAGAGACGCCCATCAGACCAGACTGTGGTTATGATAATCGGTCTTTTGTGTGTAAAGGGGATAGGGAACATGCATATACCGAATTAAAGAGGGCTGAAAGGCGCTGGCTCTATGTTGGTAAAACCTGGTAGCAGGTCTCCTTTAAGTGCAAGTCTAAATGTTGTTCATGCAGCTGATGTGATATAACTGGATATTTAAATTATGTTGCGCCAAGCCACGAGCTGCTGGGGATTATGGCAGGTAGGAGCTTGTTCGCCAGGCTAAATCCATGACCACGGACTACTGTCATGGCCCCTGGACCAGGATCCTGTGAATATATTCACTCTTCTCTGTTTAATTGATTACATTTAATTGTTCATAACATTTATTATTAAGTATTATATTTATTTGATATTTCTTAAAATTAATTAGTTATATTTGATTGTTCGCAAAACTCATTGATTGATCATATTTATTTCATCAATCATACTGTTCATCAATTTCCTGCATTTATTTGACCACTATTGACTTTCCATTCCTAGACAATACGCAAATTTTAATCTTTTATTGCAAAGCTTAATACGTTGATTGTACAATATAGCGTCATCAAATGGTATTACATAAATGTCATTGTTTATTACATTTACTAGTAAATACAAACATTTAGTATATAAGTGCACATCTACACTTTACAAGAGCCAGAGCTGTCAATCGAGAAAGTGGAGGTGGAGATACATGTAAAGAAAGCGGGTAGGAGGTGCACTGAGCTGCTTGGCCCCTCCAAGGGTGCACAAAGCATCTCATTACACCTCAATAGACTATAATACTACAATTTTTATTAGGTTTTATTAGGGCTATGTCCACTAAAAGGTGATGTTTTTAGGATGGACACTTATTTTGGTCATAGTCTGACAAACTCCCTTGAACCCCTTAATGCAAATCGACATATATATATATATATATATACGGTATATATATTTATAAATATCATTTCTAGGGTGCCCCTGTATGGTGTTGGCTCAGGAGATCTCTCGGGAGACATGGTAGATGCTGGCTGTGTTACACAGCCAGCATCTCTGTCTAACAACAGCAACCAGAGCTGAGCTCCGATTGCTGCTGTTAACCATTTACATGCTGCTATGTCTGACAGAGGAGTTTAAAGAAAATATGCTTTGGTGCTCATGCACACTCGCTTTCATCAGCCCCCTACGACACAATTGAGGGGCACCAATGAATTACCATGACAGCCGGGGGTCTATTGAAGTATGGGCACATAATAAAAATATATATCACATGCCTCTTTATATTAAAGGGAATTTGTCATTGAGCTTTGCCTACCTAATCTGAGAGCAGCATGATGTAGAGACAGAGATCCTGATTCCAATGATGTATCACTTACTGGGCTGCTTGCTGTAGTTTTGATAAAACCACTTTTATCAGCAGGAGATTATCGCTAGAGGACTAGTAAACCTGCTGCTATGTAGTCCAACTCCGCCCCCAGCACTGATTGGCAGCTTTTGGTGGTGTGGGCGGGGTTATACACAGCTCATCATTCAGAGAACTGCGAGATCTGCAGAAGATAAAACAGGGATTTTATGAAAACTACACTAAGCAGTTCAATAATTGATACATCGCTGGAATCAGGGTCTTTGCTCCTATGTAATGCTGCTCTTAGATGGGGTAAAAAAAATCTGTTGACAGATTCCCTTTAATTAGTACATCACATATCCATTTAAAGAATACAAGACATTTCTCAGTTAGACATACTGACATTCCATAAAAAAATTACACTACACTTCAGATTAACAGCAATAGCTGGGATCAGATGGCAAATATGTGGAGAAATGATGCAAGATGCGAATCTGAGCATACAAGACGGATTCCATGTCATATTCATTAGCAGCATATGAATACCAGGGAGAGAAATATATCACTTCCCAGGCATTCATCTTACAGACCACAGTCATTCATTACATGAGGCAGAAAACCATTTTGCCAATTCCTCCTCTGCAAATGCATGAGGGTATTCTAAGACATGAAAATAATGAACCTGCAAACATCCTCTATTGTACATTTGTAGTAAAATGTGTATTAAATGACATACACGACATACAACTCACAGCCGTCACCTGGTTACTAATGTTCTTGCTGCTTGACGTTGCTTGGTTTGTGCAGACAAAAGCTCTCTCCATCTCTCTAGATATATATATATATCATCGATGGTACACATGTGTTCTTATGACATTGTACCATGCAGCATCTCGGGGAAATTGCAGTCTTCTAACATGAATATAATGAAATCATATGGGGAACAGGTGCAAATTTTATGAGTTTAACAAAAAAAATTTTTTCCAAGAATTATTCTCTTCATCCATCTTCATAGAAATGCTAGCATCTCGCTGATGGTGATAAATGCAGTACGGAATTTGCAATTAATAAAACCAGCAATCTTTCTCAGATAGAGTAAGAGTAATTGGTTGAGATCAAAAACTGCGCATGGTGGAAAGCGTGGAGAATTTTAATATTGTATTAGGTGAACACATCCAGAAGTGAGGACTGAACTATCTGATACTGTCCCTTCTTGTCTCTTCCTCCTTGAAGAACATGCACATTGCTGTATTGTGTAATGTGAACTGTGACATTCGTTAAAAGTGTTGGTATTGTGTTCTGTCCCAAGGTAGGGAGAGTTAGAGTTAAAGACTGGGACCAGTCCAGAGTGGGAGGGGCTAAGGTGAAGGGACAGAGACAGTTTCTTGTCAGATAGGGCCCAGTGTGCGTCTGAAGAAGACCTAAGGTCTGGACAGTAGGCAGTGATGCATGACGTGGGTGTCCCTAAGTGAAAGAGGCGAAAGTAAAGGGACAGAGACAGTTTCCTGTCAGATAGGGCCCATTGTGCGTCTGAAGTAGACCTAAGGTCTGGACAGTAGGCAGTGCCGCATGACGTGGGTGTCCCTGAGTGGAAGGGGCTAAAGTGAAGGGACAGAGACAGTTTCCTGTCAGATAGGGCCCATTGTGCGTCTGAAGTAGACCTAAGGTCTGGACAGTAGGCAGTGCCGCATGACGTGGGTGTCCCTGAGTGGAAGGGGCTAAAGTGAAGGGACAGAGACAGTTTCCTGTGAGATAGGGCCCAGTGTGTGTCTGAAGTAGACCTAAGGTCTGGACAGTAGGCAGTGCCGCATGACGTGGGTGTCCCTGAGTGGAAGGGGCTAAAGTGAAGGGACAGAGACAGTTTCCTGTCAGATAGGGCCCATTGTGCGTCTGAAGTAGACCTAAGGTCTGGACAGTAGGCAGTGCCGCATGACGTGGGTGTCCCTGAGTGGAAGGGGCTAAAGTGAAGGGACAGAGACAGTTTCCTGTGAGATAGGGCCCAGTGTGTGTCTGAAGTAGACCTAAGGTCTGGACAGTAGGCAGTGCCGCATGACGTGGGTGTCCCTGAGTGGAAGGGGCTAAAGTGAAGGGACAGAGACAGTTTCCTGTCAGATAGGGCCCATTGTGTGTCTGAAGAAGACCTAAGGTCTGCACAGTAGGCAGTGCCGCATGACGTGGGTGTCCCTGAGTGGAAGGGGCTAAAGTGAAGGGACAGAGACAGTTTCCTGTGAGATAGGGCCCAGTGTGTGTCTGAAGTAGACCTAAGGTCTGGACAGTAGGCAGTGCCACATGACGTGGGTGTCCCTGAGTGGAAGGGGCTAAGGGAAAGGACAGAGACAGTTTCCTGTCAAAATGTCAGAAAGGGCTCTGTGTGCATTGAAATGTAGACCTAAGGTCTGCACAGTAGGCAGTGCCACATGACGTGGGTGCCGCATGGGGTGGTTAGCATGAATCAGAGTAAAGAGAAAAGGAATACTGGCAGGAGAGCGAAGCGATCAATCGGAGATGGGTCGTGGGAGAGGACGCCTAGCAGTACAGCCAGAGTCTGTAACTCGGAGAGGTAATGGACCAAGACGGGACATAGTACAGGAGAGGAAGAGAGTGCCCTGGG
This sequence comes from Oophaga sylvatica, assembly GCA_033576555.1. Taxonomy (NCBI): domain Eukaryota; kingdom Metazoa; phylum Chordata; class Amphibia; order Anura; family Dendrobatidae; genus Oophaga; species Oophaga sylvatica. The sequence continues at coordinate 66,453,919 of JARQOD010000010.1, forward strand.
CGGGAGTTCCAGAGCATCAGTAGCAGAGAAGTCACCAGCCATATTATTAATATTAGTAGTATTATTCATTTTTATAGCGCCATTTATTCCATGGCGCTTTACATGTGAAAAAGGGGCATACAAAGACAAGTACAATAAACATGAGCAGTACAAGGCACACACAAGTACAGAAGGAGAGAGGACCCTGCCCGCAAGGGCTCACAGTCTACAGGGGATGGGTGAGGATACACTGAGAGAGGGTAGAGCTGGTTGTGCGGCAGCTCAGTAGGCTGAGGATCACTGCAGGTTGTAGGCTTTCTGGAAGAGGTGGGTCTTCAGGTTCCTTTTGAATGCTTCCTTGGTAGGCGAACGTCTGATGTGTTGGGGTAGAGTTCCAGAGTTTGGGGGAAGCACGGGAGAAGTCATGTATGCGGTTTTGGGAAGAAGAGTTAAGAGGGGAGTAGAGAAGGAGATCTTGAGAGGATTGAAGGTTGCATGTAGGTAAGTACAGAGAGACCATGGCAAACTAGTTCCCTTTTAGGTGAAAGAAGATACAGAACTGCGGGTTGAGAATAGGACTCCTGCTAACTAGACTGTGATACTGAGCTGGGATGTGGTGAAGTAGAGAGAAACAGTGAAGATAGAGAACAAACAAGTAAAGAAAATGGAATTTTGACCGTGTGTGAAAATGCTCCATATGGTGAAAGAAAATTTTTTAAAAGTTGTGTACCCGCTACGTACTGTACATAATTCCCACAAAGTTATTGTTAAGTAAAAAGTTTCTTTTCAGCTGGTGGTCTCCCTCATTGAAGTCCTCAACATTTGGTCCTGGCAATCCAAAGTCGTTGGTAACATGCAGCCTGCAAGAGTGAAGTGCCCCCAAAGCACAAGTCCACACATCCAGCCAGGATCCTCACTTTCATGTCATGTGCCAGGGCATAAGAGACGAGCACCTCGCCCATGGCTACTGCCCCGCACCACGTTACATCTCTATCAAATAAATATTCCTTGATAGTACCAGTCAACAAACTTAGCCTGAGAAAAAGAGAAGTCACTCACTGGCACTGAGGGACACTGTTGATGACTAATTTTCCCTGTTTTGGGGGCTGCAGCGGGGGCATCATTAGCCTCTTATTCCCTGTCCCTAGATTGCAAATAATAAACTGAAGCGACAGACTGGATACATGTCATCTCCTTGGGTGCCAAAGAATAATGCCACACTTTGGCCAAATAACTAAACAAATATGCTGACCACCTCTACTGTTGTCATGTCAAACATTCGTCGGGTGTGGGAGAGATCCATAGAGTTTAATAATAAAATACTATTGATCTATAACAGTATTCCCCAACTCCAGTCCTCAAGGCCCACCAACAGGTCATGTTTTCAGGATTTCCTTTGTATTGCACAAGTGATGGAATTATCACCTAGGCAATACTAAGAGAATCCTGAAAACATGACCTGTTGGTGGGCCTTGAGGACTGGAGTTGGGGAACCCTGCTCTATAATCAATATACTATTTCCCTATCTCTAGATTGAAAATAGTGTATTGAAGAAGAGTCAGATTGGATACTTGTCATCTACTTGAGTGTCCAAAGAACAATGCCATACTTTGTCCTAATAACTAAGCAAATGTGCTGGCTATGTCGTCTGAATCGCCGGATGTTTGATAGATCCATAGAGATCAATAATAAAAGAGAAATAATAGTGATATGTAAGTAGCCTTTTCCGGTTATTAAAAATAGAGGACCCCATTTCATTTTTTTGGGGGGTGCCCTTTTAATAACCAGTAAAGGTGACGGAGACAGCTGTGAGCCTGAAAAGCTTCATGGATATTGGCCTCTTCCCAGAATAATAACACCAGCCCTCAGCTGTCTGCTTTCCCTCAGCTGAGTATTAAAAATAATTTTTTTCTTTTATTTCTTTATTTATTAGCCGAATACATGTACAGTAAGCCACATTTGCATTGCAATAATTAAATCTCTCGCTGACATATTTCTTACTATGCAAAGGCTGGTGAATACTCTCATCAGTGGGTGCCTGCTCTTTGTGCTATCAGCGAGAGCAGGCAATGCTGATGAGAGTACTAGTCATCAGCCGATGCCTATTTGGTGGTAACCTTTTCACTGCCGGTCACAGCTGCTGACGCACATGTTGTCCTCTGTGTGACAGTGTGGGAACCCACAGAGGTCCGTGAAACCCAGTGGCTGTGACTCCAGTAAGGTTGCTACTGGTTATAGCCGGTGTTTCCATGCTGTCAAAGAGAGGACAGCTTGGGAACAGCCAAATGTTCGGGTCCCTCATTCACTTGAATGGGGTCCTGGTTCGGAATCAAGTTCAGGTACCGTTTTTGTACCCAAACCAAACTTTTTTTAAAAAAGTTTGTCCGAACCCGACAAAACCTAGCATCCACTGATCCGCCCATCCCTAGCCTTAATGAAACAACTAGGCTTGTTCCTTTCTTGTGAACATCTCTGCTAATATATATTTCTATTATCACTGTTTTATTACTATTTTAAGTGTCTAATATGTGGTTATTTGTCTTCCTATACAGTTTGGTTTACATGCACTAGTGTTTCCCTGTATCCATCATCCTATGGAGAATTATATGTGCTTTTTATCTTTTTACCTAATGAAGAAAAACCAACAAATAAGAAAAAGTAAATGTGAAAAGTGAAATGTAATAAATATAAAAAAGCATTTAATCAACACTGATGAAATTATGCACTTATGCATTTTTTATATATTATTTTTATTTTCTGCGAAGAGCTCTTAATATTATTTCTACAATGTAATTATCTTATTTGTCCTATTAATTATGCTTTCTACACATGTTTTTTCTCAGCAATGTTATTATTATAATCACAAGGAGTATATCTTAGCTTGATGTATTGTAGCCATTCTCTGCAGTTGGTGCATGTGTGCACTCAGCCTCGCGCCTCACATTCCTGGTATACAACATTATACACTCTACAGACAATAAGAGCTTACACTCTACAGGAAAGAGAGAGGACTCTACAGACCATAAGAACCTACACTCTACAGGAGAGAGAGGACACAACTGACCATAAGAGCTTACACCTACAGGAAAGAGAGGGACCCCTGACCATAAGAGCTTACACTCTACAGGAAGAGAGGACTCTACACCATAAGAGCTACACTCTACAGGAGAGAGAGGACCTGGACCATAAGAGCTTACACCTACAGGAAAGAGAGGACCCCACTGACCATAAGAGCTTACACTCTACAGGAGAGAGAGAGACCCACACCATAAGACTACACTCTACAGGAGAGAGAGGACCTGCTGACCATAAGAGCTTACACTCTACAGGAGAGAGAGAGGACCCCACTGACCATAAGAGCTTACACTCTACAGGAAAGAGAGAGGACTCTACAGACCATAAGAACCTACACTCTACAGGAGAGAGAGGACACAACTGACCATAAGAGCTTACACTCTACAGAAGAGAGAGAGGACCCCACTCACCATAAGAGCTTACACTCTACAGGAGAGAGAGAGAGGACCCTGCTGACCATAAGAGCTTACACTCTACAGGAGAGAGAGGACACAACTGACCATAAGAGCTTACACTCTACAGGAAAGAGAGGACCCCACTGACCATAAGAGCTTACACTCTACAGGAAAGAGAGGACCCCACTGACCATAAGAGCTTACATTCTACAGGAGAGAGAGGACACAACTGACCATAAGAGCTTACACTCTACAGGAAAGAGAGGACCCCACTGACCATAAGAGCTTACACTCTACAGGAAAGAGAGGACCCCACTGACCATAAGAGCTTACACTCTACAGGAGAAAAGAGGACACAACTGACCATAAGAGCTTACACTCTACAGGAAAGAGAGGACCCCACTGACCATAACAGCTTACACTCTACAGGAAAGAGAGGACCCCACTGACCATAAGAGCTTACACTCTACAGGAGACAGAGAGAACCCCACTGACCATAAGAGCTTACACTCTACAGGAGGAGAGAGGACACAACTGACCATAAGAGCTTACACTCTACAGGAGAGAGAGGACTCCGCTGACCATAAGAGCTTACACTCTACAGGAGACAGAGAGAACCCCACTGACCATAAGAGCTTACACTCTACAGGAGAGAGAGAGGACCCACTGACCATAAGAGCTTACACTCTACAGGAGAGAGAGGACCCGCTGACCATAAGAGCTTACACTCTACAGGAGAGTGGACCCCACTGACCATAAGAGCTTACACTCTACAGGAGAGAGAGGACACAACTGACCATAAGAGCTTACACTCTACAGGAGAGAGAGGATCCCACTGACCATAAGAGCTTACACTCTACAGAGAGAGAGGACCCCTGACCATAAGAGCTTACACTCTACAGGAGAGGGACCCCACTGACCATAAGAGCTTACACTCTACAGGAGAGAGAGGACCCCACTGACCATAAGAGCTTACACTCTACAGGAGAGAGAGAGGACCCACTGACCATAAGAGCTTACACTCTACAGGAGAGAGAGACCCCGCTGACCATAAGAGCTTACACTCTACAGGAGAGGGACCCCACTGACCATAAGAGCTTACACTCTACAGGAGAGAGAGGACCCCACTGACCATAAGAGCTTACACTCTACAGGAGAGAGAGGACCCCACTGACCATAAGAGCTCACACTCTACAGGAGAGAGAGAACCCACTGACCATAAGAGCTTACACTCTACAGGAGAGAGAGAACTCCACTGACCATAAGAGCTTACACTCTACAGGAGAGAGAGAGGACCCCACTGACCATAAGAGCTTACACTCTACAGGAGAGAGAGAGGACCCCACTGACCATAAGAGCTTACACTCTACAGGAGAGAGAGGACCCCACTGACCATAAGAGCTTACACTCTACAGGAGAGAGAGAGGACCCCACTGACCATAAGAGCTTACACTCTACAGGAGAGGAGGACCCCACTGACCATAAGAGCTTACACTCTACAGGAGAGAGAGGACCCACTGACCATAAGAGCTTACACTCTACAGGAGAGAGAGGACCCCGCTGACCATAAGAGCTCACACTCTACAGGAGAGAGAGAACTCCACTGACCATAAGAGCTTACACTCTACAGGAGAGAGAGGACCCCGCTGACCATAAGAGCTCACACTCTACAGGAGAGAGAGAACTCCACTGACCATAAGAGCTTACACTCTACAGGAGAGAGAGAGGACCCCACTGACCATAAGAGCTTACACTCTACAGGAGAGAGAGGGACCCCACTGACCATAAGAGCTTACACCTACAGGAGAGAGAGAGGACCCCACTGACCATAAGAGCTTACACTCTACAGGAGAGAGAGAGGACCCCACTGACCATAAGAGCTTACACTCTACAGGAGAGAGAGAGGACCCCACTGACCATAAGAGCTTACACTCTACAGGAGAGAGAGAGGACCCCACTGACCATAAGAGCTTACACTCTACAGGAGAGAGAGAGGACCCCACTGACCATAAGAGCTTACACTCTACCTTATACAGAGATTTACCCAGTGACTCTGGAGATAGAAAACGATTCTCCCGTTTACACTGTGGTGACCACCACCACTCTGGAAGGTATGATAATAATCAGCTAGATGTCATAGCTGCATTATAGGAGACCCATATGGCAACGCAAAAAGACATTAGCCCACTTTGAATCTTCAGCAGTGTGGAAAAGGGAAAGTTAACGACAACGAACAGCAAGAATGTCATCGGTGAGTCAATGGATTTATGTGTACGGGAACACACATGTAAGGTCTGCAGAGCACTGGTGTAGCACTGATATCTACCATTATAAGTTCACTGTATGTTGGTACTATCAGGCTTAGTACAGACGTTTTGGCTAAAGATCAGTATGGCGGTACTATCACTGCTGAATGCTGGTAATATGTGGCCATGGTCTGGCGAGATTACTTGCCCCTTATATTGCGGTATTGATGGTAACACGGTCTTGGTACAGTTATGTTGGTAATGTTTACTATAATGGCAAAATGATGTCACTACGTAGTGGTATTATGTGGTCATAGCGTGGCAGTATTATTTATCCTTACATAGTGGAATTATTGGTATTATTGGTCTTGCAATTAATTTTTATTTCCTCCAACGATAGTCAAGGTCATCTTTGTGATGGAGACCCCCATCTAGGGAGTGATTGTGTGAAGGGAGGGCTTTGTTCTTTCTGATGCCAGGGCTTAATTTCAGTCCCCGTCTGGCCCTGCATATTACAAACACTGCAAAATACGGATCCAATTATTATTGTTACACGTATAATCATCACATTATATTTTACTAATATTTTTGTCATCATGATGATGATGATTATTATTATAAATTAGTTTTTCAGCCACTTAAAATAAACCCTTTTCACAAATAATTAGTTCAGCGCTCACACGTTTATGCCACTCACATCAGAGTCACTTAGAACATTGCCAGTAGCATTTTTGTCCATTATAATTACCATTAATTTTTTTTCTGAAGCTTTGACAGACAACGGCCATTTATTTAACATGTGTTTTATTTTATCACTAAACCTTCTCATCATAGAAAATTAGTGGGAAAAACATGTCACGGCAGATGTCCTGCTAATATTGTGTTATGCCATTCTGGTAGTGGAGCTGATTGTGCCTTGTGCTTTATATTTTTTTAATAATTTAGACTAGATTCCCAAGAAGAGACTTAACAAAATTTGATTTATTTGCTATTCTATTTAGTTTTTAACCCAAAGCCTCCGATTCATTAACAATGACGTTATGTATCTAAATAACGAAGTTGCCGGAGTGAAATGCACCAAGTTCATTATGAGGCATGCACCACTTCATGGATTTAGTGCATTTTTCAGCAGCCGCATGTCACCACCAGAAATATACACTGGCCTGTCGTGATCTACTGCACTTTTATAGCAATGACGATAATGAATTTGTTGGACACACTTAGCAACACTCCATCCAAGCTACTCCCACTTTTCAAAAAGCTGGCAGAGCTGGCCAAAATGGCGTGAAAACCCCAAAAATGACAACATTTTTGCATTAAAAAATTTGCAACATTTCAAACTATTCAATCAACTGGCTGAAAAATCTGATTGGTTAATTAGGTCCCAAGTCTTGATGCCATTCACCAATGTTGAAGGGCCCATCCAACATACATAATTTATCTGCTGTATTGCGGACGCCTTTCTATTTTTCCTTTCTTTTCTTTTCAAATAAATATTGGAGCTCAATCATGAAAAAGAAAATCTTCCAAAATGAATGCTTTATCTATTACCTGTTACAATATTTTTTCTCCTTAAAAAAGAAACGTTAGGCTTATACACATTGCAAAACTGTATAAATAAATTGGCACACACAGCGTGGGGTTCGCCAACAGGCACCGTAGGTTATTTATTACAGGCAGCTCTGATGGAAAATTAATATATGCCTATGCAAAGTTTTACAAATTGTTGGGATTTTTTTGCCTCAGCCACCATATAAAGTTACCAGTATATTTCATGTGCATTTTGATTGTGTTATTTTATTTAGTCAGCAACAAAACATTTTTTTTAATCCAATCATCCTCCAGAAAGTGCAATTTTGAACTTTTATTATATTATTTTGCTTTCTTCTCTCCCAAATACTATACCACAGTGCTGTTTCATGCTCTTTTATATTCTGCTTTTAACTGCTTTTCAGCAAGATCACTACACACTTTTCTAAAAGTCTGTGTATGGGACTTTCCCTATCTGAGACTTTTTGCTCTCATGTCTTTACTCAGACGGGGGAATTCTGATTGATTGTTTGAATGTAGTGTATGGATCTTACCAAGCAGAAGTTGAAAGGTATATATATATTATATATATATATATATATATATATATATATATATAATATATATATAATGATCCACAAGATAGGTGATCTGGTGCCTATCACTAGGAATCCCACTACTGGGACTGCCAAAGAATCCTGAGAACAAGGCTCTACAATACCCTCGTATGATTGGAGCATGGGTCCAAATACTATACCACAGTGCTGTTTCATGCTCTTTTATATTCTGCTATTAACTGCTTTTCAGCAAGATCACTACACACTTTTCTAAAAGTCTGTGTATGGGACTTTCCCTATCTGAGACTTTTTGCTCTCATGTCTTTACTCAGACGGGAATTCTGATTGATTGTTTGAATGTAGTGTATGGATCTTACCAAGCAGAAGTTGAAAGGTATATATATATATATATAAATGATCCACAAGATAGGTGATCTGGTGCCTATCACTAGGAATCCCACTACTGGGACTGCCAAAGAATCCTGAGAACAAGGCTCTACAATACTCTCGTGTGATTGGAGCATGGGTCCGGTATTTTCCATACTGCCCCATTCATTGCCAAAATGTGTACTTGGCTATCTCCAGATATCTCATTAACAAAAGCGGAACCCTCGGCAGAGCCCTGTTCTCAGGATTGGTGGTAACCCCAGCAATCAGCAAGTTGTCACCTATCCTGTGTAAATGTGATAACTTGCTGAATTGGTACAACACCTTTAAGTTTGTTATATTCATTGTGTTATGCTGATCTGTGATTGTGCTTTTCTCTTAGATTCTCAAGTTTTGTAATTTCCTGTTAAACAGGAGACATGGAGTTTGGGAGAACTGACCTGGATGTCATGTTCCTGAAGGCTAGTGCTTATGGCAGGAGGAGGGGATCCTTGTGACATGACGGCCTATGCATTTAGGTTAGCGACATGACATTGGGTGTGTAATGGGGGGGGCTTATAAAAATGGTGGAGCTGGTATGATAAGAGTTGGGTGGATGCCTGTTAGTGGGAATTGACCATAATTCTTAGAGAGAGCTTTCATCGTAGAGCAAAGTCCTGTGTCAGGAGTTTCAGAAAGCTCCTGTGAGTCCGACTACAGGGTGATGCTTTTAGGTTTTATCGAGCTGGTAGAGAAAGAGCGATCCTATGTTACGAATCCAAGAGAGGTTGAGTTTGGATTTCCTTATTGAGAAGGCAGAGATGAAGTACGACTTCCCCTTGAGAGAGCGAGACCTATAGGTATGCCCTACGAGTTGTTGGCCACCAGAGAACTACAATGGACTTGAAAGAATGTTACCGCCACCGGGCTCATTGCTATTCCATTCTATAAAAACAGCCTATATTATGCCTCTCTGTGAGCACCATAAAACTCATGTGCCTCATAAATCAATGTTTATATTTATAACTTACTCACAGGAAGACACACATGGATTTGGCATTGGAAGGAGCCAGAAGGGCATGTGAATGTTCTACTTTTTACGTATAAAAGCAAATATTTTAACTCCAGGCTCAAAGATGTATAAAATAGTGAACTCAGTTTTGACTCCTTCTTCCCCTATACTTTGGTCTTTAATGATAGGCTGCAGCAATGACGCCATGTCGACAGTAGACTTGAGTGAATTTTTAAAAATTTGGTTCCAATTAGGATCAGCGGCGAATGCTGTTCTTGCAATATTCGCCGAACACTGCCGAACGTCATTGGAGTCAATGTGAGTAGAAATTAACTAATATGTTCGGAAACGATCATCAAACATAAATTCGGCACGAATAGGGTAGCAATATGGCACGAATATGGCAAATTCATATTCGACGACCGAATCCGAACATATTCGCTCAACTCTAGTCGACAGCGCTGCAGCCAATCACTGAGCTCAGTGACTCATGCTGCCTATATTAACATAGCTGCTAGCCTCAGTGGTTGACTACCGATGTGACATCACCATCCCTAATGTCTGGAGCAATATTCCCCAACTCCAGTCCTCAAGAGCTACCAACAGACCATGTTTTTAGGATGTCATTAGTATTACACAGGCGATAATTCTATTACATGTGAAATACTAAGGAAAACATGAAAACATGATCTGTTGGTGGCTCTTGAGGACCGGAGTTGGGGAACAATGGTCTAGAGAGAGACAAATAAGGAATAATCAATCTGTGGAGAATAACTTGACTTCCGGTAAAATACATACAATTTGTCAAATTTGACAAAATTTGACAAATATGTCAAATTTGGCATTTTGACAGATTTTTTCATCTCTAGTTCTGAGATGTACTGACTTTTCATTGAGACTAGAATGAGATGTTAATATTGTTTTTTTATGCTAATTTTCACATTACATTAAAAAATATATATATTAAGAGTATATGACGTGGTACTCGCTATACAATTCTGATGTGCTGTGGATATTAAAGCATATCCAAGAAAAGAAATCTATCTTGCTCCATAATTATTTCACCTCCTTTCCCTTCCCAATAATGGTATGGGCAGCGTAACTTCTCAGCATGAAGCTATTATTAGTGAAGGAGACAAAAGATTCCTGAGAATAACAAGACGACATTGTTAGCGCTACAATAGTGCGCTACATAGATGACATACATAATACGACCGTAAAAATAGCCGGAGACGATAATTAAGACATTAAGGTCATCTCTGTTGTATAATGGCAATTAAGCCAGTACCCAAAGAGGTAAAGGGCTAAAAAAAAGTTCCTTTTGCCGTTGAAGTAGACAAATAATAAGGTAAATGTAACATATAATAAAACTTACTTGTCTAGATTCAATAATAAAAGTATGAGCATTATCAGCGGTAGGTCAAGCTTTGTAAATGCGGTAATTGGCACATATACCTTGCTTATAATGAAGGCATTCCCTGCGGAGGTGTTACCACTGACTTGTGTCTCTACTGTTTTATGTATCTCTCTCTGATAGCTTTAAGCTTCCGTGCTTGTATCACACCAGGGGCAGGAAAGGTCCACAGCAGCCGAAATCAAGGACACCGCGTTATTCTCATGTGTGCCATCGCAGTACCGACACATAATGTAATGTGGCATGTGCTGATTTCTAGTGTTCCTGATGTGAGAATAAAATATCATCCATATTACTTAAGTGTAAGACAGACTGACATATGCATTGGCGTATGTAACACGCAACACTAAAATTGGGGAGGGGATGAGATGGAAAAATAGGCTTTGTTTCTGAAAACAGCTGTCAGGCAGCAGGAGGCTCGACCCACTCACTTTTGAGCAAATCTGCAAGAGAGGCGTAATAACTTCAAAAAGTTAACATTTGCAACTTTTTCTCACCAATATTTTAGTGTAAAGTGAATAATACATTTTACATAGAGTTTTTTTTTTATAAAAATTAACCCCTTAACGACCAAGCCATTTTGTAGGTTAAGGACCAGGCCTATTTTTACAATTCTGACCACTGTCAATTTATGTGCTTATAACTCTGGAACGCTTCAACGGATCTTGGCGATTCTGAGATTGTTTTCTCGTGACATATTGTACTTCATGATAGTGGTAAAATTTCTTCGATATAACTTGCGGTTATTTATGAAAAAAATGGAAATATGGTGAAAATTTTGAAAATTTTGCAATTTTCAAATTTTTAATTTTTATGCCCTTAAATCAGAGAGATATGTCACAAAAAATAGTTAATAAATAACATTTCCCACATGTCTACTTTACATCAGCACAATTTTGGAAACAAAATTTTTATTTGTTAGGAAGTTATAAGTGTTAAAAGTTGACCAGCGATTTCTCATTTTTCCAACAAAATTTGGATTCCAAACAAGTTTCTAACAGTAGCACAGCTCTTATCTCTAACAATGTCACAGACAGAGTGATAAGATGTAGCTGAGCTACTGTTTCCAGCATTTGACACACTGCTGTGATTGAATAGTTACATTTAGTGTCCAATTACAGCAGTCAGAGATGCAGAGACGCTGTCATTGGTCCCTGCATCTCTTCACTGTCCTCCAAATGACGTGATCGCTCATGATCACGGCATCAGCAGGGTTAATCAGCCGGGGGCAGTGCTCAGCTCATCCCTGGCTGTTCCAGCACCTCCCCCAGGCTCTCACAGCAGCAGGTCAGCAGCTTCCACTGCCAGCTTCCCCTCTGATCGGGTAGGAAGTGCTGCATCTCCTGTGCAATCATGCTGTGTTTGGTCAGTCAGATTGACTGACCAATCACAGTGATCTGGGTGCAGGGACAGATGTCATGGGTCCCTTCACCTCTTCCTGTGCCTCTCAGCTGTCATAGACAGCTGTCGGCACTGAACTACCACTGTGTGTTTGCACACAGTGGTAGATCAAAGCCTTGACGTGCACAGTCCGTCAAGGTGCCAAAACTGACACCTGGCCATGATGGACTCTGCACGTCAGTGGACATTAAGGGGTTAAAGAGAGTGATCAAGGGCGTACTTGTCAGAGGAAGGCCATGCCATCGAGAGAGGGCAGCTATTTGTTATTGTTTTCTGATCTTAGTTGTCATTGCACACACGGGACATACTGTGTTATTAATGAGATCTAATAACTTTCTGTGAATCAGCTCAGCTCAAAAATACAACCAGAAGTTCATTTGATAGACACTTGTCCCAGGTCTGGGCTATGCTCTCCTTACCCTGGTCCGCTTAACTCTGTTGTGTTCCGTGCCAGGCTTTGCAAGTGCTCTGGCATGCTCCCATGTGATCGTCTGCTTAGGCCTTACCACCAACACACACACCTCTGTCATGGTATTAATACTCTCAGTTTCATCTGTGTCCGGTCTGCCTGCAGCCTCCAGTGCTTCCAGTTCTTGTATCCTGTATGTCTTACCTGCTGCACTGACGTCTATGGCCCATGTGCCCAACCAGACCAGGGGCTTGGAGGATCCACCTCACCAGGTGAGCCGAAACATAAGTGAGTGGGCACCAAAGTCAGCTCCAAATAAAGTTGTCCTCAACTGGACCATGGAGCTCCATAGTTGTTGACTTGGCCGTCTGGATGATCCCCTGGTTCTTTGGTGGGCCAGTATTACCATCAGTTTTAAATAATGTAACTTTTTGTATTTTAATGCGGCTCCCGTCACTTTTCAAAAAGGTGGTTAACTAGGAAAATAAGGATTTAGCCAGACTTATGAATTACGATTATTTGGTAATCTTGCAAAAAAAACATTTTGGAAAATCTCTCCTATAAGGGTATGGAATAAAAAAGTAGAGTATCATTTCTAGACAGAATAAATGTGACTTAATATGTGCCAAATTTAACAACATAGCCCCAAGGAAAAATGACTATAAAAAGTCTCCTCTGAATAATTTTACCCTTTAACTTGACAGTCTTAAAATTAGCCAGATATATTACAGGGGTTCATACAGTTTGATAAGTATGGCACATTTTTAGACTGCATAATTTAGGTTGAGCTGCTAATCACTGCTGGGGGCGGAGTTGGACCAGGTCTCATGTGGGCACTAGTCCAGGCAGTGATAATCTCCTGTTGATAAAACACTCATTGTATTGAAACAACTAGTGACACATCCCTGATATCAGTGCCTCATCCCCTAAGTCATGCCACCCTCAGATTACATAGCAAACACCTGCTGACAGATTCCCTTTTATATGGAATTTCAGGTCTTTACTGTATTGTGTTCTGCTGTGTGTTATTTAGCCGTTAACACTTTTATAGAACTTTTTTTTATACAGGATTTTTATTTTATCTTGGCAAAAGATAGGAAAAAAAATAATTAAAAGCTATGGAGTCTTTCTGCTGAGTTTTTCGAAGCAGAAACACCAAGTTTTTGAGATTTCAAGAGTTTCTGTTCAGTTTCTGACCCAAAAACTCCTGTCCCTAAGAAGTTTTTCTGTGCTATTTAATATCTTTACTAACCAGTTCAATTTTTGTAAAAAAAAAAAAATTGTGAATGATTCTTTTGAAATACTGTCAAATTTTTCCATTACCGTCTTCCAATTCCATCCACCTCTCTAATCGAAATGAGGTGGAATATTGTTTAATAATGATAACCATTTATACACGATATTAGATTTCACCAAAAACAAGAGTGGCAGTGTCAACTTCACGTCTTCACCTGACTCGATTTTTCCTTTTCTGTCTAAAATTGTTAAAATAGGATTCATCATGTCCGCCCAATACCGATGCGATTTTGGGTACTTCCATATCGAGTGCAAGAGGTAGAAGGACAAATTTGTAATCACTAGGACGAATTAGGTCAATCCGGTTACAGTTTGTGCCGCAGATTCTCAGACGTTCAGCTTTTCAGCAGTTGATAGAAATTCAGCGTTTGATTCTTCTATCTGATCTTCTAAATTCCCCTAATCTCAGGGTCAAAGACAGATCCTTAAGGGACCAAAAAACGGCTTTATTCCGCATTTGACAGCTCTATTACCGCACTACTGGGATGCATACGACCAGAAACCACCTTTTCTAATGATTCCAATGTTCTTATTGTTTTAAATTAATCAGCTAAAAGAGAACGCCTGGTTCTTGTCTTTTATAATCTATCTACCAATATTTCTCAATTAGTCCTACTGAAGAAATTGATATGTTCTATTGTATAGAGGAAGAGTAAAAGATCATTTTAATTTCGCACTTCTAAATTTTTATTTTTTTTTATTAAATCTAGCTATCACTGAAGCTCAAAGTGGATTTTCCTCCATAACATTTTACAACTTAACTGTCTGAGCCTGACTGGTGATATCAAGATTAGGATGAGTCCTTTTTCTCATTTACCGGGAAAGGACCTATCTGTCCGTCGTCACCAGCATGTCGCTTAGATGCATGGCCCTAGTAGCATGACTAAAAAAAGATACTGATAAAATATATAAATCTCAAAGAAAACTCAGTTATAAGATCATTTTCTATGTAATAGTTCTAATGAAGTCAGTTACCAAATAAATATTATCGCCCAACTGTTACTGAACAAAGTCCACTATCCCAAAACCAATATTACCAATATCCCTGTACAATGGCAAAATAATATCACCGCAACATGGCCTGTTATGATCCCGATACATCAAAGCTTTCACGACAGAATACTCGAGTAAAACCTTTGAAAAGTTGCAAAATTTTGGCACAACTCAAAATTGAACCTAAATTTTGAGACTTAGTATTTTCACGACAGTTTCTCTGCCAAAATAGATGGAGCTAGATCGGGATAAGGATGGCGGTAGCTGGATGCCACGGGTCATCTAATTCATGACCAGCTGTGGCTTTCCGTATAACAGAAATCTCACTCCAGTATTTGACTGGAATGAGATTTCTGGCGTAGCGCACAGAGGCGCACACCACTGGTCAGACTCTCCAGATTTGTGAAGAATTGTGCACTTCATCAGGAATCAGGAGCATCTGACTCCTGCTTGTCCCCTCATCAAGACCAGCATGAACAACGCCAGTCTTGAAGAACCGGGCCCATAGTATCTAAGAACTCCAATCCATCTTTAATATAGGCAAAAAACATGGCACTCCAAATGGATGCAAAAATCAAGAACAGTTTTGTTCAGGACAACAATCCTCTATATATACAGTTTAACTTTTCAGCCATCACTCAGGCCTTCATCAGAAACAGATTGCAGAGAATAAGAGAAAAACCATAGTTTCTGATGAAGGCCTAATTGACGGCCAAAACGTAAACTGTATATACAGAGGTATGCTGTCCGGAAATAAACTGTTCTTGAATTTTGAAGTGCCGAGTTTTTTGCCTACACAACAACTATCCTGTTACTGACAAGTATACGAATAATGCATCATACAAGAGACAAATAACGCCACAGTGACCATATATTGCCAAATATTACCGTCATACTGATCATTAACAAAAGCCACTATACTATCACTTATATTTCCACTAGTGACAGTTCTAAACGGGAGCTCTGTATACCATATAAGTGTAAATCCACTTGACCTACCGGTGACGCCTCACATGAAGTAATTATTTTTGACTTATATTCTTCATCCGACATGTATGACTACTTCCAGCCACGACTCTTCCCCACAGAACACACCTGATCACCTCTAGCGTGGCCTCCTACTTATGCCCTACTTCTACACTGTGTCGGATGAAGAAGAAAAGCGCCATTACACCGCCCCGATGCACCAACACATTAACACGTCCTCCTTCTGTCCCCCTAAAAGTAACAGAATCCCCCAAAATAAAATACTCAATTAGACAAATCATCAAGATCCGCTGCTGGCAGTGCCCAGTGCAATCGCCGACCAATGACGTCCCAGATGTACTCGATAGGAGACAAGTCCATTGATGCTGGAGAGGAAACAGAGAAAACATAGATTGAAGAGTCTTGGACTAAAGTGAAAAACCTGACTAGTCCAATCCCGCCCCATCGGGGGCCGCCTTCTCCCTGCAGGCTGGGAAGCGTCGTTGGACTAGTCACGTCACTTATTGTAGTCATCAGCTCTTCAATTGATGTTTTCTTTTATGCTGGAGCATTTCAGAGAAAAACATACCTGGCTGAAATCATGCAACCGGTCTGGTTCTTGCTGCACATGGTTTAGGAGTATGAATCAAGAGACAGGTTCCCTTTAAGCTAAAAAGCCTTTTTTTCTCAGAAGATTCTTTATTGGAGAGACAATCAATACTTTTTTTTTGTGCAACCACAGAAATACCATGAAAATATTCCGACCATGGAGACTTGGCCGAAAAAAAATTAAACATTTCTCTGCAAATCTACAACATCAAATAACGATACCGACTTTTATTAAATTGCAATCCTTTTATAGTGTCGGATTCCATTTGAAGGAAAATAAAAAATTTACATTAACTTGGAAATCTGCAGTAAAAAAAAAATGATAAATAAATATTTTCTGCAGCAGTCAGAAGTGTCATATAAATACTAGAATCGTCATAAAATGATTACAAACTCCTGTTAGCAAAACTATGAAATTTGTAGTGCAGGCAAAATCACATTATTTTTTTCTTCCAATGAGCTATGTCTACCAACTCTTGAAATGTAAATGTGCATGAGATAAAAACTTTGTGAACTTTCCAAATCTAGCAGCAAAAAAATAGCAAATAATATATAGGTTTTGGAATTTTTTTTTCCTATGCAATATTGACAAAAGTACGTGGACATCACACCAATAAGAGCTTTCTGGACAGAGCGTCACTCGGACAGCACATCACCCAGACATGAACTCAACCCGGACAGCACATCACGTGGACAGCACATCACCCAGACATGAACTCAACCCGGACAGCACATCACGTGGACAGCACATCACCCAGACATGAACTCAACCCGGACAGCACATCACGTGGACAGCACATCACCCAGACATGAACTCAACCAGGATAGCACATCACGTGGACAGCACGTCAGCCAGACATGAGCTCAACCCGGACAGCACATCACGTGGACAGCACGTCAGCCAGACATGAGCTCAACGCTGACAGCACATCACGTGGACAGCACGTTAGCCAAACATGAGCTCAACCCGGACAGCACATCACGTGGACAGCACGTCAGCCAGACATGAACTCAACCCAGACAGCACATCACCCGGACAGGGCGTCACCCAGACAGCACATCACCCCGACATGAGCTCAACCAGGATAGCACATCACACGGACAGCATGTCACCCAGATATGAGCTCAACCAGGACAGCACATCACGTGAACAGCACGTCACCCAGACATGAGCTCAACCAGGACACAACGTCACCCAGACAGCACATCACCCAGACATGAGCTCAACCAGGACAGCACATCATGCGGACAGCACGTCACTCCAACATGAGCTCAACCAGAACACAACGTCACCCGGACAGCACATCACCCAGACATGAGCTCAACCAGGACATCACATCACGTGGACAGCACGTCAGCCAGACATGAGCACAACCCGGACAGCAAATCACGTGGACAGCACGTCAGCCAGACATGAGCTCAACCCAGACAGCACATCACGCAGACAGCGCGTCACCCAGACAGCACATCAACCGACATGAGCTCGACCAGGATAGCACATCACACGGACAGCATGTCACCCAGATATGAGCTCAACCAGGACACAAAGTCACCCAGACAGCCCATCACCCCGACATGAGCTCAACCAGAACACAACATCACCCGGACAGCACATCACCCAGACATGAGCTCAACCAGGACAGCGCATCACGTGGGCAGCATGTCACCCAGACATGAACTCAACCTGGACAGCACATCACCAGCTGCTCTGCCTCCCCCACCAACTTCTGGGACAATGATTCGTGTATAAGCTGAGGGGGGCGTTTTCAGCACAAAAAAATGTGCTGGAAAACTCGGCTTATACACGAGTATATATTGTAATAGAAATATCAAACACGCACATATACACTGGATAAACTGTCACTGTAGAGTTACTAGTCACTCAGCCATTACTCCCTGTGTTAGAACGATGAACCATCAGCCCTGACGCGCGTTTTACGTGGGCTTCCTCTGGGGCTGTGTATTACCATACCAGTTCGGATGATTTTGATTATGCTCTCAGATTAGGTGGCAAAAACGTGGTGACAGATCACTTTAAATAAAGAAATGACATAGTGTAATCCAATTTTAGATTTGGTTTATGAGCTTTGGTTATTGCCCATTCCCAGATCCTTTAACTTGTTCCTTGTAGAACATTCTTTGCAGTCCGCTTACCATCCTGGTAGCTCTTCTCTGAACTTGCTCCAGTTTTCAATGTCTTTTTTAAAATGTGGTGCCCAGAACTGGACACAGTATTCCAGATGAGGCCTGACCAAGGCGGAGTAGAGGGGGATATTAATTCACGTGATCTAGACTCTATGCTTCTCTTAATACATCCTAAAACTGTTTGCCTTTTTTGCTGCTGCATCACACTATTAACAAGTCTTTTTCACACGTGCTGTTGCTTTGTTCTATTCCTCCCATTCTGTAGATGTAATTTTCATTTTTCTTTCCCAGATGTAGAATCTTGCATTTCACTCTGTTAAATACCATTCTATTAGTTACTGCCCATTCATCAAGCTTATCTAAATCCTTCTGAATCCTTTCTCTGTCTTCTCTAGTGTTAGCTATCGCTCCTAGCTTTGCATTGTCTGCAAATTTGATCAGTTAATCTTCAGTTCCCTTATCTATATTATTTATAAAAATATTGAACATCACTGGGCCAGTGTTGTGAATGTGTTAGAAATGAATTCTGAGCAGAAGCTCCCTCTGGTGGTTACAAACAGTACTGAACCATTCAATGAAGATTGGCAATCAGGAGTTACAGACTGGTCTTATATAAGGGAGGTTCCCTCCCATCATGGTTGCCGGTAATCAATTGTCTTGTCTCAACTGTGGTTCCTGGTTCACTTGGAAGCTTGCTGAGTCTTGCCTGCATCTTCTGCTATCAGATAAGATATTTTCTGCTTTTATTTTTGTGCTTGCTTTTTGCATTGTTCCCTGCACTTCTGTGGAGGTCAGCCAGGTCCCCTCCGGGGGCTTGTGCTCCTCTCAGTTTATCTGAGCCACTGTTATTTGTTATTTGCCTTTTCCAGTTTTTTCAGTGGCTGCGGCTTAGTTTTGTGACACCAGAGAACTAATTTAGGTGGTAGAGGTCGTGTGATCTCAGGTGTTTTGCAATTAGTAGAGTTGGTATTTTTTAGGGTTTTTTGGATTGCAGTAAGTGTCCTTCCTATCCTTTTCTGTCCAGGTAGTTTGGGCCCAACGTTTGCTCATACTATTTTCTGTCTGTGTCTGTATTTCCTCTTGTCTAACCGCCATTACATGTTTGGGGCTTCCTATGTTCTTTGGGGATCTGCTCCGGGGCAGATAGCTTTCCTCTTTCTATCTTTAGGTGTAGTTAACCTCTCAGGCTGTGACGATGCGTCTAGGACCAACGTAGGTACGCTCCACGGCTGCCTTTAGTTGTGGTGGTTAGTCAGGGTACTGCAATCCAGTAGATTCCAACCTCTCTGGTGTATTGCCATTTTTGCCAGCTCTCCTCAGCTACCAAATCATAACAGGCCAGGACAGAGCATTGTGGTATCCCACTTGAAACACTATTCCAATTGGATGTGTAACCAATTATTACTATTCATTGAGTACAATCATTCAGCCAGTTATGAATCCATCTAACCGTAGCCTTGTCAATCCCATATTTAGTCACTTTTTTCAATAAGAATAGTATGAGATACTTCATCAAATGATTTGCTGAAGTCGAGATATACTATATCTACCACATTTCCATGATCCACCCAGTCAGTGATTCCATCATAGAAGGAAATTAGTTTAGCCTGACATGACTTGCTTGCTACAAACCCATGCTGGCTCTGGTTAATTACTGTATTCTTATCCAAGTACTTACATACATGCTGTTTAATAATATGTCAAAAATCTCTCCTGGTATAGATGTAAGGCTCACTGGCCTGTAATTTCCTGACTCCATCTTCTTTCCTTTTTTGAAGATAGGGACAACATTTGCTATTCTCCAATCTTCTGGGACTTGTCCTGTTCTCCAGGATTTTTCAAAGATTCTGGCTAGTGGTTCTGCAGTTTCCTCCGCTAACTCTTTCAGTACCCTAGGATTAATTCATCTGGACCAGGAGATTTAAATTCCTTTAAATTAGCTAAGTGTTCCTTCACCATCTCTCTGTTTATAGATAATGTGGATTCTTTTATTCTTTTGATGTCACCGTGAAGATCAGTTGATGTTATAATTGCTTTCTTGGAGAACACACATGCAAAATAAGATGCAAAATAGGAAACTCATCTGTATAGTGCAACTAAATCCCTGGTCCTGGCTCTAATTACAACATTCACTTAAAAATTTAAATAATGTTATTTTTTTAAGTTGTATCCATATAGAGTCTTATGGTTGATGCTCCATTCTCTATTTCCCTCTACAGTCATTACATATATTATCCTGAAAAAAATATAATTTCTTGCCTTACTTAATGTAACATTCTGTAGATCTTCTTTTCTAGGTCTTGTTAGTCCA
>JARQOD010000010.1:66474722-66492931 GCA_033576555.1 Oophaga sylvatica
GATTTTCCTGGGATGGAAAAATAAAATGAAGGCTTTTTGGAACACAAGGAAAAAAAAACAAAAAGCGAAAATGCAAAAAAAATTCCGGTCTTTAAAAGGGGCTTAATACAAGACCTTTTTCTGAGAAAACCTTTCCCTTTTTTTCCTTATATTTGGTCCATCAAGTTAGTCCCCACAGACATTAATGCACCCCGTAGTGAGCAAAAAGAAAAAATGTTCCCATAGCCTTAATGCGCATTTTTTTTTTTTATTTAGAGCAGAAAAAATCCCCTGTCCAAAGAAAAAAAAAAAACAAACAAAATGCTCTCGATAGAGCGATTTAGCTACTAAACGTATTCTTCATCCATAGCGGTGACCCAGTGTGAACCTGTGATGTGTTTGCCCATTAGAATCAGGCATCAGCAAAGCTGGCATTTACCGAGCGACGTGCCCTTAACCAGAGCCACCCCGAGCTGCTCTCTGATAGAGATTACTACATTTATGTTACTCTTGAGACTAAAGATAGGTCAGTTCAGATTAAAACGTCTTCTTTTTGTAGCAGCTGCTCAAACTTCGGTCACTATTGCCTTTATAGAAAAAAAATGCCCATTTTCATATGTTTTGCTTTGTAACTATTTTAGTTAAGAAAGCAATTTATTCAAAAGTATATTAATATTATTTTTATTATTATTATTTATTTGTTTTTTTACATTTTCATTACTATTATCTAAAGATAAATTAATCTCCAGATTTGCTCAAATTTGGATGGTTAATTTGATTCACGGCACATTAATGCGCCACAAATCAAATTGCTCGTAAAAATCATTTATTATGCTTTGAGATCAATTCATAGAGGGGTTTCTAAATAAGAAATATTATACTCACCTTGCCCATTACCCATCCTGGTGCAGCAACTTCTAACCCAGTCCTCGTCTGACTGCATTCCTCCTGGCTCCAGTCTCCTCTTCCTGCTTGCGTCTTCTTCACGCTTTGGTGTCTCCAGTGGTCATTAGATCCCACCAGTCGTGGACACAGACACAATTGAGCCCCTATGCAAAAAGAATATATGGGCTCTTTGCAGTCCAATGGGTGATCCTAAAGCACAATTTCACCTGCTTTGGAGGTGGAAATGGGCCCCTTTGCTTACTGGGCCCCTGTGCGGCTGCACATGCTGCACTAATGGTATGTTCATCACTGGGCCTCACGCAACATCATGACATGTGACACCCCATGACAATATGTCGCTTGCAAACTAAGTAGTGCCAGAGATACCAAATAATGGAGATGGAAGAAAAGACTGGAGCTGAAGGGAAGAAAGTGAGGATGAGGATCTGGAGCACCAAGGCAGATAAGGATCGAGGTGATTAATTTTTTTTAATTTTTTTAAATCCTTCCTGACCTTAAAAAGAATGGAGCCAGTAGGTTGGCAGTTTGCTTAGTGTGAGTGTCACGCACAGTGTAGGACAGACTAAAGGTACTGCCACACTAAACAATCCCGCTAGCGATCACGATAACGACGCATACTAATGCGATCGCTAGCGGGATTGTTTCTATATCGCTAAGTGCGGCCACATTTAGCGATATAGTTAACGACGCTATCGCCGTTAGCGATCTTCTTAACGACTTTAGCGGTACAAAAGTACCGCTAAATCGCTAAGAAAAGGTGCCACACTAGCGATATATACTTACCCAGCGGGAGCGCCGACGAGAAA
Source organism: Oophaga sylvatica (assembly GCA_033576555.1). Classification (NCBI taxonomy): domain Eukaryota; kingdom Metazoa; phylum Chordata; class Amphibia; order Anura; family Dendrobatidae; genus Oophaga; species Oophaga sylvatica. The sequence continues at coordinate 66,476,414 of JARQOD010000010.1, forward strand.
ATAGGGTCCGGAACGATTCCAGCGACGAGCGAGATCACAGCAGGAAGCTCGTCGCTGGCAGCTGCCGCACTGAACAACATCGCTAACGGGATCGCTAAATAGTGACGTTTTTTAGCGATCCCGTTAGCGATATTGTTCAGTGTGGCATACCCTTAAGTGCAACACAAAGGGATAAGGGAAGGGCAACCAAACACTAGGGAAGGGGGAGTTGGAGACACCTGAACTGATCAAACGTCACCATGTCTGTCTTATTGTCCCTATATAGGTTCCGCACCTATCGCTGAGAAGGATATCTAATCCCTGTGTGACTCTGGCAGTAAGCTCTGCACCGGGAAGGACACGATGAGCACTAGTCAATCCCACTAATGTAAAGCAGGTAAATGGATGCAGAAACACAGAGGCACAGAGCAGGGTTAACAGGGGTTTGATTTACTTAATACAGGGTGAGTTCTCCTCGCAAGGGAGCAACAGGGATAAAACAGGTTTTCAACTAGAGAATGCAAATAACAGGGTAACTTAAAGCAAAAGTTTATGCACGTATCGGTTCCACTTAACGTGAGTCCGGTGCTGATCACTTCTTCACAGTTGAAAGCTGAAAGCCGCCTGATGCCGTTTGTTGTGAATAGGCTGGAAATGAGTTCTGAGCAGAAGCTCCCTCTGGTGGTTACAAACGGTACTGGACTGTCCAGTGAAGATTGTGAGGATTGGGAATCAGGTGTTACTGACTGGTCTTATATAAGGGAGTCGCCTTCCCATCAGGGTTGCCGGTGATCAATTGTTCTGGTCTCAATCCTTGATTCCTGTTTCCTTGGTAGCCTGCTGTGTCGTGTCTGAATCTCCTGCTAACAGATAAGACATTTTCTTCTTTTTGTTTTTGTGCTTGATTTTTTGCATTTTGTCCTGCACTTCTGTGGGGGCCTTCAGGGTCCCTTCTGGGGGCTTTTGCCCTCTCAGTTCAGTTCAGCCACTGATGTTTGTACATTTGCTTTTTCCAGTTTTTTCAGTGGCTGCTGTTTTGTTTTTGGTTACACCAGAGAACTAATTTAGGTGGTAGAGGTCGTGTGATCTCAGGTGTTTTTGAAATTAGTAGAGTTGGTGCTTTTCAGGGTTTTTTGGGATTGCAGTAAGTGCCCTTCCTATCCTTTTCTATTTAGTAAGTTTGGGCCCAACGTTTGCTCATACTATTTTCTGTCTGTGTCAGTATTTCTTCTTGTCTAACCGCCATTACATGTTTGGGGGCTTTCTATTATCTTTGGGGATCTGCTCCGGGGCAGATAGCTTTCCTCTTTCTATCTTTAGGTGTAGTTAGTTTCTCAGGCTGTGACGAGGCGTCTAGGACCAACGTAGGAACGCTCCATGGCTGCCTTTAGTTGTGGTGGTTAGTCAGGGTACTGCAATCTCATAGTTTCCAACTGCTCTGGTGTATTTCCTTTTTTGCCTGCTCTCCTCAGCTACCAAATCATAACAGCCGTTGTTGCGGTCTTCAGGCTTCCCCGCCCAACAGGTCTGCTCCAACTCTTCTGGCGGCAGTGAGCGGTCACCGGTCTGACCCGCTGAGCCCTAGTCTATAACGCTGCCCTTTGCAGCCGGGAGCTGTTCACACAAGATCTCCCGCTCAACACACTCTGCAGTCAGGAGTTCCGTACCTCAGTCTACCGCTCAGCGTGCTTCGTCCTGCACACCCGGCGGCATTCCCGGTCCTTCCTGCACTTCTCGCACCTTGCTACTGCACGGGCTAATGGTTACCTGCGGTGCGCGCTAGGGCTCTGCTCTCTCTACTCTCTGGCGGGATCTTACTGACTCTTCCAGCGCCAATTCCCTCTTTTTCTCCCTCGCTCCCCATACCCCTCCTCTGCAGGTCATGGGTCCTCTCCGTCTCCCATTTCCTTCCTCCCTGCAACACTGGACACAGCCTAGGCAGTTCCGGACCCAATGCCCTCTTGAGACCCACAGCCCAGTCTTCTCCCTTACACTAACACTAAAGACAGTAAGGATAAATGCAACAAGGAGGACACTTAGCTTGAGTAGACTCAGAAAGACACACCGACGCCCTCCAAACTCCAAGAGGACTCTAGCAGACTGCTACAGCTCCAAGTCTCAACAGAGAAGTGCAAGCAAGAAATAACACCTGCAACTCCCAACAGGACGTAAGGAGTTATAAACACCCAGGTCCAGGTGTGGTCATTAGCACCTGTGGAGGTGGCTAGTTTCAAAAGCAAACAACCAAGACCTTCTGCAGACAGATGCAGTGCAACGATCAGCAGCCTCTGACACATCCGTGACATTGAGCGAATCAAATTCCCCCCAAATTTGGCATCCATTAAATCCCCCAAAAATTTGTGAGATTCCAAATAATTTAGAATCACCTCCAATCATTCTGAACATCTCGATAATCAGCATTATAATTCGAGATGAGAGAATCGATTCGCAAGTCCCTAGTTTAGCGGCTGGGTCAATATTCCATGACCACCGGACGGAAGCCGTGTGAACCGCCTTCTTCCTGCCAGCATCTGTTTCTCCTCCTTTGATTAGCCGATCTGGCGCAATATCATCATTGCATCGTAACGCACACTTGATGTTGAGCCAGGCCGGCTGACCAAAAGAGGTGTCGTGAATGCCGGGAGGTAGGAGGGAGTTCTCGGGGCTCCAGTCCAGTGGCCACAGAATCTTGAATGGTCCACTAGGCCAGGATCCTGTGCATTTATTCGCTCATCTCTAATTTTAATTAATATTATGATGATTACTTAGAAAAAGTGTCACTATATAATTGAAGAATAGCATATTAGCCGAGAGCAGTGATACCTATCGCGATCACTTACATTTATGTTATGTATGGGAGTCGGTGTATCACGTGCCTTCAGATTTCAGGCAGACCTGCTGCAGTGCACTGTATTTTCCATTCGGGTTTATATATGATATAATTTACAAGATGAGCAGCACATGATAGGATATGCAATAGGAAGAAAATGTAAGAAACGGATCCCCCAGTGTATAATGCAATCTTATTAGCTCCCCCTTGTTGCATAACCTTTCTTTTATCCACGTAGAATCTAATATTTCATTCTATCTCCGTCCCGGTGGAGATAAGATTTGAGACATTGTTTTCTTTCTTTGCATCTTGCCTTCCGTATTCATGGAAAATATTCCCCAATGCATCAGTAAAAATTGTTTTCATAAGCCCCCAAAAAATAATGGATGATCGTCTTAAGTGCAAATTTGTGGAAATGTAGAACACGCCACGTCCTGCCTCGTTGCAATAAAATGCAAATATATGCATGGTATTAGACATTTGTTACTCATGAGCGGAGCAATATCACACAGGACGCGTCCCTTTCCGAAAAGGTGCTTTTTCTTTCCTCCTTGTAACTTTTGAGTCCTTAAGAATAAGACCTCGTAAGCATTGCAGCGCTGTGTGCAGGGAGCTGTAGGCAGCACACAGTCCCCTGGAGCTCTGTTCTGCAGAGCTTTATGCACTCTGTGTACCGCCATATGGTGCTGTCTGCGGTATCGTATGTCAGAGATATGCTTACCTGGAGGCAATGCTAGGGCCTCGCATTAGATTCTCTACAACACATGAAATTGGAGGTATGCTGAGGTCAACAGTCTTTTGGTTTTGTTGGTTGAGCATCAAAGAGTATATGAATGCAAGAGAGGAAAAAAGAGAGAGCATCTGTGTAAAATATAATAAGGATACACAAGAGGAAGGAATGGAGAAAATGAAGACTGCAGGATTTTCATGCCCCAAACTATAAGTGCTGTAGGATTTCTACTAGCGCTTGAGGTAGGCACAGGAAGCGGTTTTCTGTAAAATGTCCAGGTTGGTTTATTAAAAACCTTCATAAACCGCTCATGATAACGAAACAATACAGCCTTTTCTGGCACAAAATGAAAACACAAAGTAAATAGTCCATACAATAGTGCGGGTTCGCCCCGCTCGGATTAGGGTCCAGCTCTTGAGTCTTTAGCACATACAAACAGTACTGGAGGTCTGCACACCTCTGAGCACAGACACTTAATGAGACAACTGGTCTCCTTTATATCTGCTGTACCATGCCCCGGGGTGGGGATATGTGAGCAGCTAGTCCCACCCAGCTCTCCGCTGCTCGTAAACATGTCCTATTAACTCTCTTAGCACTGCTTTACTGGGCTTACATCACCGAGGCTACCAACCTTGGTGATACATATCTCCCCTCGTGAACCTTTCCATCGCCCATCTTACAGGTACTTGCTAATTACCTACGAGTTGTGCCCAGCGCCGATATCCGCCGGCACACATCTGTCACAGACCACACCTGGCAGCGATTCAGCAGTTTCTGTTGACATCACGTCCACAGAGCAGCTGCTTCTCTTCTGCTCTGCTCTGTTGATGGGGTGTGACTACCAATGTTATGCTGATTGACAGCCATCTTTCTGCTGGCTAACTACAGAAAGCTGGCTGTTAATCAGCACGACGTTGGCAGTCACACCCGTCAACAGAGCAGTGCGGAAGAGGAAGAGCTGCTCTGTTGAGGTGGAACAGCTGAATCGCCGTCAGGGGCGGACAGTGATTGGTCTGAGCCAGCACTGGGTGTAACAGGCAGGTAGTTGCCTCTGTTATCAAGTTTTTAGGCACATTGTAAAAAAAAAAAAAAGTTTAAAAAAAGTCCTGGACAACCTCTTTAAATTGATATTGAACATTTATTGCAAGCAGGGCCTTATAGGAGATGCATACATTTGCAATAAGTATTGTATCTCTGATCAAGCGACTCTTAGTGGACAAGAAAAAGGGCCAAAAAATGTTTCCTAAAATTTTTTAAAGGTAATTTAATTTTCATGATCGTACTGACTCATAGAATAAAGATAACATGTAATTTTTACTGAACAGCAAAAACGAGATAAACAAATTTCAAACTAAAATGTAAAATTGTGTTTTTTTTCCATTCTGCAACATAAATATTTTTTTTAGTTTTTCAGTACAATATATGGTAAATGAAATGATGCTGTTCAAAAAAATACAACTCGAATAAAAGTTATGGGTCTTGGAATCAAGGACCAAAAGACAAAAAAAAAAAAAAAAAATGACTTATTCATATAGGGGTTTCATGCAAAGCAAAATCAGCCTTGGTAGCTGATTGAATGCTTCAATTATTACAATACAAAGCAAAAAAAAAATAATTCTCAATTGAACCTTTTTATTTTATACTAAAAATATGTATTCAAAGACCAGGTTTCCAGAGATTCTCCTTCATCAGGTAAAGGCAGTTCTGATTCAAATGGCCTAGAAAGGAGGCAAATGGAAGTCTTACCAATCAATCAAGGAAAGGAAAAACTCACGGCAATGAAAATAAAGTGAAACCTCTATAAAAGACCACCCTTTTGAGAAGACCACCTCCTTATTCAGACCGGATATTTTATGACAGATTTTTTCCTACATCAAGTATTATGACTACTGGTCTTCATCTTTGAGAAGACCATCCCCAGGAGACAACTTTTCAATGCAACTTTGACTGGTCGTCTCAAAGAAGTTTCACTCGATCTATGATAAGAAGAAGTGAGGGTTGTTCTGAGAAGTAATGGGTAAGGATGATCATGGATGCAAAAGTCTGTGAAGACCATCAATATTAAAGGGCTTGTTCCAAAATAGTAAATTATTCCCCATACACTAAATAGGAAATAACTTACTGAGATTGGACATCAGATTGATGGGACCCACTTGAAATTCCAGTAATGGGGCTCTGTAATGTGGGATCCTGCCTATGCAGAGCCCCATCTTGAATGAAGCATACATAGGCTTATTAAGGGGTGCAGGTTTCTGGTGTTTCTCTGACAGTCAGCTCAGGGAAAGTGCAGCACGTCGTCTTCCAGTGATGAATTGTACTTGAGTCTTTCAGACATGAGTACAATTGAAGCTCTGACCACCGGGTCATGGTGACGTCAGTAGTGTGATTAGGTCATGTGATCACGCTGCTGACGTCACTCGCAGGGGAGCACATTGGCGCTAAGTGTTCCAGTGGAGCTGAAGAGATCGAAGATTTAGTGAAACGGAGGGGGGATTTAGTGAAGCAGCAGGGAGATATAGTGCAACAGAGGGGAGAGGTAAGTAGGATATGACCACACAGTTTGGGGAGCAAGGAAGGGACAGGTGGAGACACAATATGGGGAGTAGGAAAAATTAGAAATCTCAAAATTATGAGCAAGAGGGAAGATTGGGAGCATGTTCGAGGAAACAGTATGGGTGCAGACACAGTATGGTGAGTGGGGGATTGGTGTGGACACAGAATGGGGAGGATGGGTGTGGACACAGTATGGAGAAGGGACTTTGGTGCTGACACAGAATTTGGCAGATGGGTGTGGACGCAGTATGGGGAGCAAAGGAGGGGATGGGTGCAGACACAGTATGGTGAGTAGGGGGATTGATGCGGGCACAGAATGGGGAGGAAGGGTGCGGATGCAGAATGGGGAGCGAGGGGAATAAAGTATGTTGACATAGTATGGTGAGTGGGTGGATGTGGACATAGTATGAGTAGCGAGGGGAAAAATGTATGCGGACAAAGAATAGGGAGGAGTGTGATGGGATGGGTGCGGACACAGTATGGGGAGTCGAGGGGATGTGTGAGGATGCAGTATAGAAAGCAAGGGGTAAATATATGAGGAGACAGTATGAGGAGGGAGGGGGAAATGTGTGAGGACACTATTGAAGGGAAAAGTGTGAGAAGAGAGTATGGGGTAGAAAAGTGTGAGTGGGCACACAATAGAGACTGGGTAGTGTGGGATGCAGCATGGAGGAGACAGTGTAAGTGCACAGCCAGGCGAGGACAGTCAACAAAGGAGGGGGAGTGTGATGAGGGGGCATAGTATAGAGACTGGGCTTTATAGGGAGTACACAGTGTGAGAGGAAATTTTGAAGAAGGGCTGAGTATGGAAAGAAGGAGGCAGTATGGAGTACATATATCATAAGGAGGACAGTGTGTGGGTCATAATTTGTGCAGGGAACGTAGTGAGGGGCAATTATTTATTCAGGGGATCAGAGACAACATCATCTATAAGGTACTTGGGTGTAAAAAAATTTGGTGATGCTGATTAATTCTCATATTTTTATATATGTTTGGAGCTTTAAAGGGGTTTGTTCAAGTTTGCAATGAGTCTGCAGTCATTCTATGTGACTGCAGACTTCTGAATCCTCACAGTGTGCAGTGCACGTTGTCAGGATATTCTGGTGCCGGCGATTTGCATACATTCGATCACATGCCGACGAGACGTGTGAGGCCTCACTCAATGAAAATGAATTGATCGAGGCCGGACACGCCTAGTCGGAAAGTGGCCAGAAGTATACAAATCACATACTTGTGCTCACATGGCAGTCCACTCTTGGCACCGGTAAGGGAGAATCCTAAAAGTGAGCCGTGCACGCTCTGTGAGAATTCAGAAACCTGCAACCACCTATAGTAACTGCAGACTTTCATCTCAAACCTGGACAAGCACTTTAATTATAAATTGAAGTCTATAGCCAATCCTAACAGTGTGTAATATCCTCACTGTCAGGATTCCACTCTGCTTTCTGGTTCTATCAGTCATTATGTGGTCACTTCAATCATATGCGATTTTCATACTTACAGTCACGTGATAACAAGCTTTTCTTCCTGCTTCTCTCAGTTTTTCACTAAAAATTGAGAGAATTAGGGAGAGCAGCTCGTCGGCACATGTCTAAGCATGCAAATAAGTTATATAATGGTGGAGGGTTGAACCCTTAGAGCATTGTCAATTGCACTCACCAAACTTCTGTTACACCATTGATATCCTTAAAATTCAATAATATGATGAAAAATATGTAAAAAAAAAAAAGAATAAAAAAGTCTAAAGTTAAAAAAAAATTAAAAACTGACCTTCAATAAAAATAATTTACTTGTTTAAAAAAAGAAAACTAAAATGAAAAAAGATGACTGACCAGCATAGTATCACAATGACCATAGGGTTGAGCACATTGGATATTTACTATAACTTAAAAAAGATATAATCACTGCAGCTCTATAGACACCTCAGTAATAAATTTTATGTTCTACATAACGTTTAATTGTTTAATTTGAATGGAATCTGTCACCAAATTTTTGCCACCCAATCTGAGAGCAGCATGATGTAGGGGCAGAGACACTGATTCAATCAATACATCATTTACTTTGCTGTGTGCAGTTTTGGTTAAAAGCTATTTTCTTTGCTGCAGATCTACCACTTCTCTGAATGCTGAACTCTGATTACGCAGCCTACACCACTGATTGGCTGCTTTCTTTATACATTATGCATTATCAGAAAGCTGCCAATCAGTGCTGGGTGTATGATTGGATCAGGAGGCACCAGACAAATAGTTCTGCAGGGGATAATCTCCTGCTCATAAAACACTGATTTTATCAAAACTACACCAAGCAGCCCAGTAAGTGACACATCACTGGAATCAGCCCCTACGTCATCTTACTGTCAGATTAGGTAGCAAAAACTTAGTGACAGATTCTGTTTAGTCTTCCTGCATCTATGCGTGACAGAAGCTACACTGTTGATTTTGAATCATCCAGAAACTATAGCTCAGCACCAGAGGATAATGGGAAAGCTATTATTGTGTCCTGGACATCCAAGAGTACAGTGTGTGCTAGAGAGCCTCCTGTCAGACTGAAATCAGACAATCTGCATAAACCAGTTCTTCCAGAGAAGTGATTGATGTAATCATAGAAGCAGTCAGGACAGCCAGAAGCATCTTTATTATCTCAAGATAGAAGTGAAGAGCTACAGCACCGGACTCTGTTATGAATGTGCTAGAGATGGTTTCTGAGCAGAGGCTCCCTCTGGTGGTTACAGACAGTACTGAACCTTTCAGCGAGGAATGGCAATCTGGGATCACTGACTGGTCTGATATAAGGGAGGTTCCCTCCCATGATGGTTGCCGGTGATCAATTGTTCTTGTCTCAATTGTGGTTCCTGGTTCATTTGGAAGTTTGCTGAGTCTTGCCTGCATCTTCTGCTATCAGATAAGATATTTTCTGCTTTTATTTTTGTGCTTGCTTTTTGCATTGTTCCCTGCACTTCTGTCAGGTCCCCTCCGGGGGGCTTGTGCTCCTCTCAGTTTACCTGAAGCCACTGTTATTTGTCATTTGCTATTTCCTGTTTTTTCAGTGGCTGCGGCTTAGTTTTGTTAGACCAGAAATCTGATTTAGGTGGTAGAGATCGTGTGATCTCAGGAGTTTTTGCAATCAGAAGAGTTGGTATTTTTTAGGGTTTTTTTGGATTGCAGTGAGTATCCTTTCCTGTACTTTTCTGTCTAGACAGATTGGGCCCCAGCGTTTGCTCATTCTATTTTCTGTCTGTGTCCGTGCTTCTTCTTGTCTAACCGCCATTACATGTTTGGGGCTTCCTATTTTCTTTGGGGATCTGCTCCGGGGCAGATAGCTTTCATCTTTCTGCCTTTAGGTGTAGTTATCTCTCAGGCTGTGACGAGGCGTCTAGGATCAACGTAGGAACGCTCCACGGCTACCTCTAGTTGTGTGGTTAGTTCAGGTTACTGCAATCCAATAGGTTCCAGCCTCTCTGGTGTATTGCCGTTTTTGCTTATTCTCCTCAGCTACCATAACACAACAGGACTCATCCCCTCCTCCCACCTCACTGCATGAAGAAGGTACAGTTCTGCTTAGGTTAAGACACTGTTTGTGAAAAGAAGTTATCTATAAACAGACTTTCATATATTTTGAAGCATTGCATGAAGAGAAGTGATTCTCTGTGATGAAAAGAAGATTGAATAAAACCCCTGTGATCAACTCCAGCTCAGATCTGTGTGTCACGCTGTCTAATGATATGTGTACGATGTCAGTAAACTATTCTTACAGAAACAACACTCTATACAACATATAGTTTAGCAACATCAGCATGTAAATATAGAATAGATTTACCTGACACGATATCCGTTGAACTCAGGGTTAATCTTGAGGACTTGATACGCTGTCACAGGAAAGAGGAGGACCGGGGTCTAACCTGACCCTAAAACTGGGGTCCTAACTAATCCCTCACCTTGGAGGTACTGATAATGGTTCAGAGGTCCAAGTCTCCAGCCTAACCTAGTCTCCTATCAGTCCCTGAACCCTGTAATCAGTCCTAAGAAGGACCCTGACTACCACCAAAGGGATATGGGCTGATCTCTGCTAAATACACAGATTAGACATATAGGACAGACTGGAGAAAACACAGACTCGCATACACACTCAAACACAGAAGGAACATAAATGGTCTGGGATATAAAACTCTAAGCAAGTTGAGCTTAAAACAACTAAGGAGCTCTTTAACTTAAGTCTATACAGATTCAATCCTATCTGTGGTCTGCATGAAGAATTTCACTGGCAACTCCCAAAACAGACAACCATGGATTTAAAGGAAACCAATCAACAAATAATCAATTGCAGCCGGGAGAAACTGAACCCAGTCCCAGAACCGAGCACAGACAGAATTAACTCCCTCACTGCCAAACACAAAGAAACAGCAACTCAGCTGTGAGAAGTCAGAATGTGCAACCGCGACGATCTTCGTGGCGATGCACACATGACAGTACCCCCCCTTCTACGAGGGGCCTCCGGACCCTCAGGGCCAGGTCTGCCCGGGTGAGTTCTGTGGAAGGTCCGAACCAAACGATCTGCGTTAATGTCAGACGCAGGAACCCACGTCCTCTCCTCTGGACCATACCCCTTCCAATGCACCAAGTACTGAAGGGACCGGCGATTCAGACGTGAGTCAATGATCTTTGACACTTGAAACTCCAAGTTACCATTGACCACCACTGGAGGAGGAGGTAGAGGTGACGGTATGACTGGTGCCACGTACCTCTTAAGTAATGACTTGTGGAACACATTGTGGATTTTAAACGTAGGAGGGAGGTCCAGACGAAATGCCACAGGATTAATTATGGAACTGATCCTGTACGGCCCGATGAATCTGGGACCCAGTTTCCAGGAGGGAACTTTAAGTTTTATATTCCTGGTAGACAACCATACCAGATCGTTCACATTCAGATCTGGACCAGAAACTCTCCTCCTATCAGCCATACGTTTATAACGGTTCCCCATAGCACTCAGATTATTCAATACACCTCTCCACACTGAAGCAAGTGACGACGAGAAACGCTCCTCCTCAGGAACCCCAGAAGGGCCCCCCCCATTGAAAGTACAAAACTGGGGATGAAAACCATATGCCCCAAAAAACGGGGATTTACCAGTGGACTCGCTCCGCCTGTTGTTAAGAGCGAACTCTGCCAGAGGCAAGAAAGAAGACCAGTCCTCTTGGTTCTCTGAGACAAAACACCGGAGATATGTCTCTAAGCTCTGATTCAGACGCTCTGTCTGACCATTGGTCTGCGGATGAAAAGCCGAGGAAAATGACAATTGCATCCCCCGACGTAAACAAAATGCCCTCCAAAATTTAGACACAAACTGAGACCCCCTATCTGACACCACATCAGAAGGCAACCCATGAAGTCTCACAATCTCCCCAATGAACACCTGCGCCAGAGTTTTAGCATTAGGGAGGGCAGGAAGAGCAATGAAATGTGCCATCTTACTGAACCTGTCAACAACCACCAGTATGACAGTATTCCCTGACGACGGAGGAAGATCCGTAATGAAGTCCATAGACAAATGAGTCCATGGACGCTCCGGAAGTTTCAAGGGTAAGAGGGTCCCAGACGGACAGGTATGCGGGGTCTTAGAGCGAGCACAAACCCCACAGGACGCGACAAAAGTTATAACATCTTTATTAACGTTAGGCCACCAAAACCGGCGAGAAAGGAGATCTAAAGTAGCCTTACTCCCTGGATGTCCTGCTAAAGCAGAATTATGATGTGCCTCAATAACCTTTTGTCTCAACTGATTTGGGACAAACAGTCTCCCTGAAGGTCCTGCAGGGGCGTCCCCCTGAGCCTCTAATACCTCCTCCTCAAGCTCAGAACATACAGCCGACACTACCACCCCCTCCTGAAGGATAGGAATCGGGTCATCCGTTTTCCCGGCCCCTGGGAAACTGCGAGACAAGGCATCAGCCTTAACATTCTTAGACCCAGGGCGATATGTGACGACAAAATTAAACCTGGTAAAAAACAACGACCATCGAGCTTGTCTGGAATTCAGACGCTTAGCAGATTCCAAATACAGCAGGTTTTTGTGATCAGTAATGACGGTGACCGGGTGGACTGCCCCCTCCAAAAAGTGACGCCATTCTTCAAAAGCCAACTTAATGGCCAAAAGTTCCCTATTGCCGATATTATAATTCCTTTCGGCGGACGACAACTTCTTAGAAAAGAAAGCGCACGGATGCCATTTACCAGGGGACGGACCCTGGGACAATATTGCACCCACCCCTACGTCAGACGCGTCCACCTCCACAATGAACGGCTGTGATGCATCTGGTTAGATGAGAACGGGTGCCGAAGCAAAACATTTTTTCAAAGAGGAAAAAGCTTGGCAAGCTTTGTCCGACCATTTAGAAAAATCCGTCCCTTTTCTTGTCATGTCAGTGAGAGGTTTGACAACAGATGAGAAATTACAAATAAATTTCCGGTAGTAGTTAGCAAACCCCAGAAAACGCTGCAGAGCCTTAAGATCCTCTGGCTGATCCCATTCAAGCACTGCTCTCACTTTTTCAGGGTCCATACGGAAACCGGAGGCTGACACCAAGAAACCCAAAAACTGAAGTTCCTGTACAGCAAATACACACTTTTCCAGTTTGGCGTATAGTTTATTGTCTCGCAAGATCTGCAACACCTGTCTCACATGCTCCTGGTGAGACACAAGATCTGGCGAGTAAATTAAAATGTCATCCAAATATACGACCACAAACAGCCCCACAAGGTGACGAAAAATGTCATTAACAAAATGTTGGAATACTGCTGGTGCAGTAGTCAGACCAAAAGGCATGACAAGGTTCTCATAATGTCCCTCCGGCGTGTTAAACGCCGTTTTCCACTCATCCCCCTCTTTTATCCTAATCAAATTATACGCCCCCCTGAGATCCAATTTAGAGAACCATTTGGCGCCCACAATTTGATTGAAGAGATCAGGAATAAGAGGGAGAGGATACGGATCTCGAACAGTAATCCGATTAAGTTCGCGGAAATCCAAGCAAGGGCGTAGGCCTCCATCTTTTTTCTTCACAAAGAAGAACCCCGCGGCCACTGGGGAAGATGAAGGTCTAATATGCCCTTTGGCCAGACTTTCCGAAATATAGTCTTTCATAGCCTGCCTCTCAGGACCAGAAAGGTTATATAACCTAGCTTTAGGTAACTTAGCATCAGGAAGTAAATTAATAGAGCAGTCATACACGCGATGAGGAGGCAACTCATGACACCCCTCCTCAGAGAACACATCCCCAAAGTCCTCCAAAAAAAGAAGGCAATGTACTAGGCACGACCGCACTGATGACTGTGTTCATGCAGTTACTTTTGCAAAACTCACCCCATTGGCTTATCTCTCTGGACTGCCAATTAATCACAGGGTTATGTTTAACCAACCAAGGAAGTCCCAACACAATAGGAGTAGGTAGACCCTCCAACACATAACAAGATAATTGTTCCCTATGTATCGCCCCTACCCGAATATCAATGTTATGGACCTCATGAACAAAGCTACTTTGGCCGAGAGGCCTGGCGTCAATGGAGAATATAGGGATCGGTTTGGCCAATACACTCAGAGGCATACCTTGAGCCTGAGCAAACTGAGCGTCAACCAGATTAGCCCCGGACCCACTATCAAGAAGAACAGAAAATCTCTCCACTCTCGTACCAACCACCATCTCCACTGGTACAAGGAACTGAGAAGAACTAGCGGACGAAATACATACTCCCAGGTTGTCGTCCACCACACAACCTGGGATTAACAGTTTTCCGGCAACTTTTTGCTCAACAAGGCACGGGATGGACATCCCCCAACAAAATGTCCCTCTTTCCCGCAGAAGAAACACCTTCTAGTCCTGCTGCGTACCACCAATCCCCTCCTACGAAATGATGTCCCTCCCAACTGCATAGGCTCCTCTGAACAGACAAGGGGAACCTCAACATAAGGGACTTTTGTAGTAGGTGGAGCAACTACCAGGGGCGGAGTTACCTCACCCCTCTCCCGAAGCCGTCTATCAGTACGGATAGCTAGGGCCATAGCAGCCTCCAGTGATGGAGGAGAATCATACTGAGCCAAAACGTCCTTTAATTTGTCAGAAAGCCCATGACAAAACTGACTCCTAAGAGCTGGGTCATTCCACTGAGTATCTGTGGCCCATCTACGGAACTCAGAAGCAAATTCCTCCGCCGGACGATCTCCCTGCTGTATCTTACGTAATTTTGTCTCAGCAAGAGAGACCCGATCTGGGTCATCATATACCAAACCCAGGGAAAGTAAAAAATCGATCTACAGACTGTAGAGCCGGGATCCCGGAGGAAGGGAGAATGCCCAGGATTGAGGGTCCCCTTGTAGGAGCGAGATAACAATTCCCACTCTCTGCTCTTCACTCCCTGATGATCGAGGCCGAAGCCGAAAATACAATTTACATGCTTCCCGGAATGTGAAAAATTTGTCTCGCCCACCAGTGAACCTGTCCGGGAGAGCTACTTTAGGTTCAAATCTGGTTTTCTCCAGGGGAGACAAAACTTTGGACTTAATGTCCGTCAGCTCCATGGATAATCCCTGCAACTGCAGAGCCAGCTGGGCTACTGGATCCATGGCAACTGGGGATAATTTTATGGGCCAGTGAAAATGTCACGCTGTCTAATGATATGTGTACGATGTCAGTAAACTATTCTTACAGAAACAACACTCTATACAACATATAGTTTAGCAACATCAGCATGTAAATATAGAATAGATTTACCTGACACGATATCCGTTGAACTCAGGGTTAATCTTGAGGACTTGATACGCTGTCACAGGAAAGAGGAGGACCGGGGTCTAACCTGACCCTAAAACTGGGGTCCTAACTAATCCCTCACCTTGGAGGTACTGATAATGGTTCAGAGGTCCAAGTCTCCAGCCTAACCTAGTCTCCTATCAGTCCCTGAACCCTGTAATCAGTCCTAAGAAGGACCCTGACTACCACCAAAGGGATATGGGCTGATCTCTGCTAAATACACAGATTAGACATATAGGACAGACTGGAGAAAACACAGACTCGCATACACACTCAAACACAGAAGGAACATAAATGGTCTGGGATATAAAACTCTAAGCAAGCTGAGCTTAAAACAACTAAGGAGCTCTTTAACTTAAGTCTATACAGATTCAATCCTATCTGTGGTCTGCATGAAGAATTTCACTGGCAACTCCCAAACAGACAACCAGAGATTTAAAGGAAACCAATCAACAAATAATCAATTGCAGCCGGGAGAAACTGAACCCAGTCCCAGAACCGAGCACAGACAGAATTAACTCCCTCACTGCCAAACACAAAGAAACAGCAACTCAGCTGTGAGAAGTCAGAATGTGCAACCGCGACGATCTTCGTGGCGATGCACACATGACACTGTGTCATAGCTGTGTGCCTGTAAATCGTTACCTCCCCTCTACTGTAAAGAATTATAATTAATGGTCGCCCTGAGTAAGATTTCCCCAGGATTCCAAAAAGAACTCATGTTTCCTTTGTATCGCTTTCATATACTGAGTGGCGTGCATGCAGCATATGCACTAGCAATGAGGAAACGGTTAAACAATACCAATCGCACACAGATGTAGCTGTTGGGTCAGCTAATTCCGGGAACTTTGGCATCTGTGCTTTAGCTGTGCTTTAGCTGAATAGGCTAAGCTGTGGTTCCATGTTTCAGTCGTTATCTCCTTGGTGTGGTGGGATTTATTGCTTGCCATACTATTTCCACCCAGACTTCAGGCTCACAGAGAGGAAACTGTAGTTCTCCTCTTCTTGGGAGGAGCAATAAATGGAACTATTAAAACAAGGTCCTAATTGTCCATAGTTGGAAATATTGGAACATAGAAAGAATCTGTCAGGAGTGTGTCAGAGGCTGCAGTCGCACTGCATCTGACTGCAGAAGGTCTCAGCGGTTGGCCTTGCAGACTAGTGGCCACCTCCCCCGGCCTTATTGGTGTCACCTGGATCTGGGTGTTTATAACTCCCAACTTCCTGTTGTGAATTGTGGGTGTTATTTTCTACTTGCGCTTCCCTGTTGAGGCTTGGAGCTGCAGCAGGCGGCTAGCGTCCTCTTTGGTGTTTGAAGGACGATGGTGTTTCTCTCTGAGTCTACTCAAGCCAAGTGTTCCCTTGCTTTGTGTATCTTAGCTGTCTTTAATGGTAGTGGGATTGACTAGCACTCACCCTGTCCTTCCCATGCAGGGCTTATTGCCAGGGATTAGGATTCCTGGTCGGCGATAGGTACAGAGCCTATATAGGGACATTAAGGCAGGCAGAGTGAGGTTAGATCTGTCTCCCCCGTTCCCTAGTGTTTGGTTCTCCTTACTTTATTCCTTTATGTTGCACTTAGTCTGTCCTACACAGTGCGTAACAGAAGCTTTCTTAGCTTCATCC
>JARQOD010000010.1:66493031-66511807 GCA_033576555.1 Oophaga sylvatica
ATGGAACATTTCCCAAGAAAATTGAAAAGGTGCCGTTTTTCCAAAACCCCCTTCTCATCAGTTTGCCAAAAAAAAGCCAAGGGCAAAAAATTTTTTTTTTGCTGGGAAACCCTTTAAAACCCTAGGATTGGGGAAAAAAAAAATAGGGGGAAAAACCCACCCCAATACTCGTCGGGAACACCCGGGGGCCTTCCCCACCTCATTTTCCTTGTAAGGGGTTTGGTTTTTTTTAAAGGGCACACTCGCCCTAGATCCTCTAAGGGCCTTTTACATGCCCAAATTTTTTTTTGGGCCAATGGCCATGCCAAAAATTTCAGAGAGTTTCCAATCAAGATCAGCAATACAATCTAGGGGCCTAAAAAAAACGACCGCTTTTGGGGGCCCTCTGGGGGGCTTGTACATTTTCCAAAAAACAAAAAAAAAAATGGGGACACCCCGACAGCGGAAAGGGGGCATACCGGGGCCACCCCTTTAAAAATTCAAAATTAAAAAATGGACAAAAGGGGGGGAAAAAAAAAAATTGGGGACTCAGGGAAAACCCCCCTTTTAAAAAGGGGGAAACTTTGGGGGGCCCCAAATGTCTCACACAATTGACAGGTTGTCAAACCAAATTTTGGGGGATAAAATTGGGGGACAACAACCCACTAAAACCCCGTACTTGTCGGTCTCAGGGACAAAGGGCACGGGTTTTTTTCCCCCTCAAAAAGGGGGGAAGGGTTTTACTTTTCCAAAAAGGGGTACAATTTTAAAAAAAAGGGGCCTAAAACAGGGTTCTCTAACTTCCCCTATCCTCTACGAACAAAAAAAATTTAAAAAAAAACAAAACCCTTATTTTTTCTTTAAAAAAAAACACATACTGACAACCAAAAAAAAAAATTTTAAATTTAATATACAGTTTTTCTAAAAAATTTTCATCCCCCCCAAAATTTTTTCTTTTTTGGCCCTTTTTTAGAGACTATTGGGAAGAGAAAAACCAAAAATTTTTCCCCCCATGGGGTTTTTTGGTTGGGGGGAAACCCCTTTTTTTTCAAACTACGTGTTTTCCCTTTTTTTAAACAAAATTACAGCCCCAAAAAATCCAAAAGACCCGACAAAAAATTTTACAAAACCCGGTGTTTTGGTTATAAAACACAGAAATTTTAAAACTAAAGGGTTTGAATGGGTCAAAGGGGAAAACCCACCTTGACCCGTTTGCTTTTAACATGGGTCATAAAACGAATGATTTTCCATCCAACAACCCCTTTCACTTTCATCCACCACTGACTTTTTTTTTCGGGGTTGTATTTAAAGGGGGAAAAAAAAAAATTTCAAAAATCTAAGGGGGAAAAAGGGATTTTTAAAGAAAAACAGGAAAAGGGGTGAAAAAAAATATCCAATGTTTTTAAACCCCCGTCACAGCCTCAAACTGTGATTAACAAATGGAAAATCAGGGGCTCTTAAAAAAAAAAAACCCAAAGGGAGGGCCAAAAAAATTTTTCCCCCAAAAATTCCCAAAAGGGAAAATTTTTCGGGCAAAAAAAAACCCCCCCAAAAAAAACATCACCAAATCTGGACTTTTCTGAAAACTATGGTGGGGCTTTTTCAAGAGCAAAATGGGGGGCCTTTTAAGAAAAAGGGGGGCAGGGTTATCCCCCAAAGAAACCCCTTACTCGCAAAGCCACCCAAAATACTCATCAAAAAATAAAAAAAAGCAGAGAGACAACCTCAAAACTCCTAAACAAGGGAAGGAGTGAGAGACCAAAATTTTAAATTTTTGGGGGGACAACCAAAATTTACATTTGGGAGAAGGTTTAACAACCTAATAAAAGGAAAACCATTTTCCCCAAAAGGGAAAGGGGGGATCCCTATGTTTTTTGGGGAAGGGTGAGCAAAAAAGGGAAAAAAAAATTTTTCAAAGTTAAAGGGAAAATGAATCAGGGACTTTTTAAAAAAAAATGGGGGAAATTTGCAATCACACCCCGGGAACTGCACAGGGGGCTTTCTTGGGCTTTTTCCCAAAATAACAACCCAAAAAAAAAGGGCCCCAAATCGGCCTTCTTGCAAGACAAAAAAAGTAAAAATTTTGGAGGGGCCCCCTCATCTCCTACCTAAAAATTTATTGAGCCACTCTGGGGAAAAACCAACGCACAGTTCAAACTAACAGCCCTGGAAAAAAAAAAACTGGGGGGTTTTTTCCAAAAAAGGGCCTTTTTTTCAGAGAAAAAAAAGAACCTCACCCCCAACACCACAAAAGACTTCAAAGGGTGCCCTTGAGGGTTTAAGGGGGGAAAACACGGAAAATTTGAAAAAGGGGAAACCCTTTTTATCAGTGTCATTTGGTTTTTTTTGGGTTTCATTTTGGTTTTAAAAAAGAAAAAAACCCCTAGACAAAAAAGGGGTTTACCCAACCAAAACCCCGAGGGGGAAAAGTTTTGGTTTAATTTTATATTCCTGAAAAAAAAACCAAGAACAAACATTTTCCCCGGGGTATTAAACTTTTGAGCACAAAGGGTAACAGTTTGGGGGAAAAAAACTTTTTCCCCCCCATTTTCCCATTTTTTTTTGCATGTTTTTCACACTTTAAAAGTTTTTGATCACCAAACTTTTTAAAAAATTTTTTTCAAAATACACAAAAACACAAAAAAAATTTTTTTAAAAAAGGGGAAATTTTTTTTTGGGAAATTTAAAATTTTTAAAAAAATCCAAACTTTTCCAACCCTTTCTAAAGTGATTGCCCCCCCCACATCCTTAAAAAAAAAAATTTTCTTTTTTTTAAAAACACATTTTTTGGGGCGGGTTTTAAACCCTACCACACCCAGGGGTCACTGGCACACCGTCTGCAAAAAGAAAAACTTAAAAAGGGGTCTTTTGACAAAGTGAAAAAAACCACGGCCTCAAAACTAACATCATGCCCCCAATCCAAAGAATTTCTGAACAAATAAAAAAAATAATTTAAACTACCCTCTGGAAAAAGGGGTTTTTAAAAACCCCTTTTTTTTTTGCTTTTACTCCATTGAACAAGGGAAACATTCCACAAATGGGAAAACATAGAGCAGGGTGGGGCATGATGAACTTTTCCCGGGGGAAAAAGGCCGATAAAAATTTAAAACCCAAAACCCCCCAACGACCCAAATCATCCCCAAAAAGGGCACAAAAACCCCCCCAACAACCCCCAAAAGCTGCAGGGTTTACTTTCCTCATTTGGAGTTCAGGGTCCACCATAAAAAAAACGGGAAAAAGGCCTGCATGGGAATTTCCCAAAATGAAAACCGCTGCGGGGCAAAAAGAACAAAAGTGGCTCAGTTTTTTTTAGAAAACATCTTTAGAAACCCCAAGACCTTTGGGGGAAAAACCCTTTTGGGCGGGGGAAGACAAAATTTTTAAATTTTTGGGGAAAGGATGTCCCCTTACATCAGTGTAAAATAAAAAAGTAATTTTAAAAAGGAAAATATACCATTCCCTAAAATTGGGGTATTATGGCGCGGGTTTTTCGCTTCCCGGGCCTAAAGACTTGTGGGAAAAAAAGACCCCCTAAAAATTTTGGGTGCCCCCAAAAAAACCTGAATGTAAAATTCCCCATCGTTTTGAAACCCCAACAGGGCCCCTTGGCCCCGCAGCAGGGCAAGACCCAAAAAAAAACCAAAAGTTTCCCCCTTGAAATTTAAAAAAAAAACAATTAAGACTTTGGGGGTGGGCCCATTTAAAGGCCACCTTAAACCTTTTAGATTTCGTGGCCCTCCCTTTAAAAAAAAAAATTCCCTTTCTCGGGAAACCCCCCAAATGGGCAAATTTTCAACAATTTTTCAAAGATGAGGGGCCCCAAAAAAAAACCCCGCGCTTTTAAAAAACTCCTTTTCCCGTTATTGCAAAAATTTTTTTGCATTGTTTCTTTTAAGGGGGGGCCCCAACATTTAATTTTGGGTTTTTCCCCTTTTTTACCCCAAACCCCCCTTTTTTTGGATTTTTTTTCCTTTAAAAAAAAGACCCTTTTTTTTTTTAAAAGGGATTTTGTTCTACCCTTTTTTTCTTTGTCTAATATTTTAATTTTTGGGGGTCTGAAAAAAAACAAGCAAAAAAAAAGGAAACAAAAGGGGGAAACGCTTTCACACCACGAAATATTTTAAAGAAATCAAACAATCTATAAAATGGTAAAAACTGTCGCATTTTTCCAATTTGGCCCAAAAAAAAAAACCTTGGGGCCCCCGGGGCTATAAAATTGTAGTTTTTTTTGGGACAAAAAAAGCAGCTTTTTTCTTTTATAAACAAAAAACAAAAAAAGCAAAAATGCAACATTAACTAGCCTTTTAAAGCGCGGTTTTTAAAAAGCTTCTAAAAAACGACCGGAAGATCCTATCAAAGGAGAGGGATTTTGGGGGGGTTAAGGCCTCTCTTAATTTTCATACTCAAAATAGGGAAAATTTTTTCGGGGGGAAAAGGGGCACTTCAAAACAAGAACCAGGGTTTCTATTTCCCCCCTTCCCGATCAATAATCATGAAGAGGGAAAAAAATTTTGGGGGGGGTTTTTTGGGGTTTTTAAAAAACATTTTCAGAGACAATACTACCCAGGGAAGTACCCTCAGCAATGGGAACCCGAAAAAACCCGAAAAATTGGGGGCTGTTTTAGGGGCCACTTCAACTTTATTTTTACTATATAAAACTACTGAAAAAAAAAAAGGTTTTTTTTTGAATAATTTTCCCAAAAAAATTTTTTACTCCATTGCAGAACACAATTTTCAGCAGCGTGGCCCTTATCTTTTTCTTTTTTCCTTTAATTTCCCAAAATTTACACCAGGGACATTTTCAATCACTTTGCTTTTCCCCCTTTTTCATTTTCCTTTAATTTAAAACCCCCCCCCGGGGTTTAAAAGCATTTTTAAGACAGGGGGCCAAGCCCCCCAAAAGGGAAAAGCTCCCCATATGCACCCATAAAAAAAGGGCATAATATTATCAATAACACAAAACAAATTAAAAGCTCCAAATAATGCCATACAAAAACCCATTACCCACAACCGGACAATTTTTTACTCCCTTTACAAAAAACGTAAAGAAATAATACTTTTTAAAAATAAAAAAAGAAAAAACATCATAAAAAAACCGCTACACCCCTGACTTTTCACTCTGACACCCCCCAAAAGTTTCTAAATTAAAAACCCCCTAAAAGTGAAGAATTACCACTAAAAAAGCACCATACAGTCAGATACCAAAAACAGGGCGGAAAGGGGAAACAATTTACTTTTTTTCAAGGGGGAAACATTTCTTTTCCCCTTTTCCCCCCGCCCCGACTGTCATGATACTTTTTTTACATCATTTTCTTTTCCCATGTTTTTTCCCCCGGCCCACCGCTGATGATTTTTTACATCATTTTTTCTTTTTCCATTTTTCCCCCCGGGCCCCCGACCGGGAGAGATTTTTTTACAACATTTATTTTTCCATTTTCCCCCGGGGCCCCCCCCCTTGATTTTTTTCTCATTTTTTTCCCATGTTTTTTTCCCCCCGGGCCCCGACCTTTTTGATGACTTTTTTTACCATTTTCCCTTCCCATGTTTCCCCCCGGCCCAAAACCGTCATATGAATTTTTTTACATCTTTAATTTTTTTTTTTTTTTGGGCCCAAGGGGGCTAATTTTTTGACTTTTTAACCATTTTCCAAGGGGGCCCGCCCTTGAAAATTTTTTTTCCTCTTTACTTCATTGTTTTTTTCCCCCGGGGGCCCGCCCCTCATGATTACTTTTTGAATTTTTTTATTTAAATTTTTTCCCAACCCCCTTTTATTCCCGCAGTTCCACCTACAGGGGGCTCCCCCCCAAACCCCCATTTTTCAACCCTCTCGGGTTTATTTTTTCCCACAGGGGCCCATTAAAAAATGGAACACGTGGAGTTTTTTTTTACTCCTTTTGTTTTTATTTCCTTTTTCTTGACAAAAATTTTTAAATTCCGGCTTTTAAAATCGGGGCTTTTCCCAAAAAAGATGTGAAAAAAAAATTTTGTGAAAAAAAATTTTGTTAAAAATTTTTACGTTTTTTTTTAAAAATTTTCCAAAAACTAGAAGGGGTCATTTTTTACTCCCTACTATTTTTTTA
Source organism: Oophaga sylvatica (assembly GCA_033576555.1). Lineage (NCBI taxonomy): Eukaryota > Metazoa > Chordata > Amphibia > Anura > Dendrobatidae > Oophaga > Oophaga sylvatica. The sequence goes on from JARQOD010000010.1 coordinate 66,499,091, forward strand.
GGGGCCTTTTTTACTAAAAGTTCTATAAATTTTTTTGGGAAATTTTTTCACTCTGTCTTATTTTTTCCCTATTTCAAAGAAAATTTTTTAAATTTTTAAAAACAACTTTTCACATTTTTCCCTTTTGTTTTACCCCCCTTTTTTAAACGCAAGTCAGGGGCCGCTTTTTTTAAATTAGAGGGTTTTTTCAATTTTATGAAAATCTACCGATCGGGGAGACCCGCAAAAGGACAATTTTTTTCCCATTTTCTACGGTGGGACAGGGTTTTTTAAAAATTTTTTTGCTGTTTTTCAAACCTGGGGCCCAAAAAACGGGGGATAGCAACTTTTCCCCAAAAAAAACAGGGGCCTTTTTTCCCTACAAACCCTTTCCCAAAACCCCAAAAAATAAAAGGGCCCCAAAAATTGGCAGCTGTTTAAAGGGGGAAACAAAACTTTAAAAGGCTTCCCCACTAGGGAAAGATGACACACCCCCCGGGGGGGACCGTTTTCGCCTGTGGTAAGAATTTTTTGGGCCCGTTTTTTTAAAAAATCGCAAGTTAAAAAACCAAATTTTTTACCAGTAAAATTTGCAAACACTAAAAAAAAAAGAAAAACCCCTCGGGGGAAAACTGAACAAAAATAAGGCGAGAAGTGCCAAAAAAAATAAAAAACCAGAAAAAGGGGGGTTGTACAACACTAAAATTTTTAGAAAGAAAAACCCAAAAGTAAATTTTAAAAAAAAAAAATATGGGGAGTAGGGGATCAATGGCCAAAAAACCCCCAAAACAACGCCAAGGAGATGCCTTTATCATTTGAAAAGCCTTAATTGGGGTATAAAGCATGGATAATATTAAAAAAATATTTAGGCTTGAGAGTCCTCAGTGGTTATACCTTTTAATGGCTAACTGAAAAGTGGTAACAAATTGCAGCTTTCCAGACTACCAGTCCTTCATCAGGCAAAGACTAAAAAAAAAACTGAAGAATCACATATATATATATAAAACAGAGGACACAGGAATAGTGCAATAGGTAAGACAAGTGACGTGAAGCAGAACTGTCATTATGGCAGAGGAATGAACAAAATATTGGAACAGATCAAGATAAGGAGTTTTATTCCCTCTGTTTGGGGGTCGGGTGTTGTGTTTTGATGCCCCTAAAGGTCAGAGACGCAGATTCCTTAATTTGATATAGAATGACATGAATCCATGTGACACGTTCATTCCAGCACAAAGAGTGCAAAGGTCATCATTAAGTTTGTATTCCCAAACCCTTTTTCTATCTTTCTCGATTTGAAGTTAGATTTTAATACCAGTAATTCCATATCCATTATGCTATGACCGGGCTAACAAAAGTGTTTTGCCACAGGTAAATCCATTCTTTTTTCCTTATCGTGTGGGCGATGAGAATTCATCCTTGTTCTCAGTTTTTTGCCCGTCTCCCCCACATACAGACCCCCAGTTGGACATTTAGTACATATAATTTGGTACACCACATTAGATGTGATGCAGCTGAAAGTACCTGGGATCTTGTAGTCCTGATGGAGTTGGGTATCTTTATCTTGTCCGTGGTCATTATAGATGCACATGTTTTACACTTCTTCTGTTTGCAAGGAAGGTTCCTGCAGCTGTTGGGGGAGGACAGGGAGCTTCTGACAATGATGCTTCTTAGATTTGGGGGCTGCCTAAAACATAGTAGTGGGTGGTCTGGAAATATGGATTGTAATCGGGCATCTTTTTGTAGTAAAGGTTGTAGTTTCCGTGCAGCTCCCCTTAGCATCTCCAGATTTGGATTGTAGGTGACCACTAAGGCACCCGGTTATTTTCTTCTTTAGTTTTGTAATGTAGCAGGTGATTCCTTGATATTCTGGTGGCTCTTGTAATTTGGTTTTTCAATTGTTCTTGGATGGTAGCCCTGGTTCAAAAAAGTCTTTCTGAGGCGACCAAGGTGTTCATCTCTATCCATGGGGTTTGGAACATATACGGTTGTATCTGATGGCTTGGCTGTAGACTATAGAGTTTTTTATGTGTTTTGGATGGAAACTGTCCCATTTAAGGTATGTTGACGGTCGATTGGCTTCTGATACAGGGATGTCTCTATTTCATTGTTCTTTAGCTTAATGGTGGTGTCTAAAAAAGTTAATTTCAGTGCTGGAGTAGTTGAGTGTTAAGTTGATGGTTGGTGAAATTGGTTGAACTGTTCATGGAACGTCTTTAGCTGTTGTTCAGACTCCGTCCAGATGATTAAAATGTCATCCAATGTAGCGGTAGTAGGCCCGAGGCCTGATGGACATGAGGACAAAAAGTCGCTTTCAAGCTTGGCCATGAAAAGATTTGCATACTGTGGAGCCATTTTACTTCCCATAGCTGTGCCAGTTTCCTGAAGATAGATCTTGTTGTCAAATTCAAAGTAATTGGGGGTGAGGATAAATTTTGTGAGTTTCAACCACAGAATCAGCATCATTCCCGGTTGTTTCCATGAAGACTTTGCAGGCATTTAATCCATCCTGGTGTGGGATATTAGAGTACAAAGATTCCACGTCCATGGTGGCCAGGATGGTTCCTTCTGGTAGGGGACCTATTGCTGCTAGTTTATTCAGTAGGTCATTGTGTCCTGAATGTAGCTGGGTGTATCCTTTACCAGGGGTTTAAGAATGCCCTCTACCCATCCAGATACCTGCTCATAAGGGTGTCCACACTTTGAAATAATCGGCCTCCCTGGATTCCCAGCTTTGTGGATTTTGGAAGCATGTAAAATGTCCCTGTTCTTGGACTTTCTGGTATCAGGTCATCAGCTCTTATGGATTTGTCAGACAGACAAGATACCAACTTGCTTATTCCTTGTAATAGTCCTGTGTAGGTCCGACTCCAGTTTTCTGTAGTAGCGTGTGTCCGTAAGTTTGTCTGTTTGCTTCCTTCATATAGTCTGATGTGTTCATCATGACTATTGCACCTCCCTTGTCAGCAGGTTTAATGATGATTTCTTTGTTGGTTTTCAGAGACTGTATGGCCTTTCTCTCCTGGCACTGATGTTGGATGCTTGTCTCTTGTTGGTGGCTATGATGGTGGATTTTATCAAATGTCTGAATGAGTCTTATATATTTATCCAAATGGGGGTTACGTCCAGGTGGAGGTGTCCAGTCTGACCTCTTCTTGTTGTTGGGATCCCTTTTCCTTCAGTCCGAGTGTTTTCTGGATCTTCTGTATCATTGAAGTATTCCCTCAGGCGCAGTCTCCTGAAAAAATGTTCCATATCACTGCAGAGTTCGTTTTATCCGGGGCCTTAGTAGGACAAAATGAGAGTCCTCTAGAAAGCACGGCAAGCTCCACTTTGTTGGGTTTGTAATCTGAGAGATTGATGACACAGTTAATGCTTTTGGGGTCTGGAATGGAGTGGTTGTCAGAGTTGATGACATTTAATCATCTGGACGGAGTCTGAACAACAGCTAAAGACGTTCCATGAACAGTTCAACCAATTTCATCCAACCATCAACTTAACACTCAACTACTCCAGCACTGAAATTAACTTTTTAGACACCACCATTAAGCTAAAGAACAATGAAATAGAGACATCCCTGTATCAGAAGCCAATCGACCGTCCAACATACCTTAAATGGGACAGTTTCCATCCAAAACACATAAAAAAACTCTATAGTCTACAGCCAAGCCATCAGATACAACCGTATAATGTTCCAACCCCATGGATAGAGATGAACACCTTGGTCGCCTCAGAAAGACTTTTTTGAACCAGGGCTACCATCCAAGAACAATTGAAAACCAAATTACAAGAGCCACCAAATATCAAGGAATCACCTGCTACATTACAAAACTAAAGAAGAAAATAACCGGGTGCCTCTAGTGGTCACCTACAATCCAAATCTGGAGATGCTAAGGGGAGCTGCACGGAAACTACAACCTTTACTACAAAAAGATGCCCGATTACAATCCATATTTCCAGACCACCCACTACTATGTTTTAGGCAGCCCCCAAATCTAAGAAGCATCATTGTCAGAAGCTCCCTGTCCTCCCCAACAGCTGCAGGAACCTTTCCTTGCAAACAGAAGAAGTGTAAAACATGTGCATCTATAATGACCACGGACAAGATAAAGATACCCAACTCCCATCAGGACTACAAGATCCCAGGTACTTTCAGCTGCATCACATCTAATGTGGTGTACCTAATTATATGTACTAAATGTCCAACTGGGGTCTGTATGTGGGGAGACCGGGCAAAAACTGAGAACAAGGATGAATTCTCATTGCCACACGATAAGAGAAAAAAGAATGGATTTACCTGTGGCAAAACATTTTGTATGCCCGGTCATAGCATAATGGATATGGAATTACTGGTATTAAAATCTAACTTCAAATCTGAGAAAGATAGAAAGGTTTGGAATACAAACTTATGATGACCTTTGACACTCTTAGTGCTGGAATGAACGTGTCACATGGATTCATGTCATTCTATATCAATTAAGGAATCTGCGTCTCTGACCTTCTAGGGGCATCAAAACACAACACCAGACCCCAATCAGAGGGTAATAAACTCTCTCCTTATCTATGATCTGTTCCAATATTTATGTTCATTCCTCTGCCATAAAGACAGTTCTGCTTCACGTCACTTGTCTTACCTATTGCACTATTCCTGTGTCCTCTTGTGTAAAATATATATATGTGATTCTTCAGTTTTTGTTTTAGTCTTTGCTGATGAAGAGACCGGAGTAGTCTCGAAAGCTTGCAATTTGTTACCATCTTTTCAGTTAGCCATTAAAAGGTATCAACCACTGAGGACTCTCAAGTCTAAATATTTTTCTATCTACTGGCTAACACGGTACGAAGATACACATCTTTCCATGGATAATATCAATGAGATAACCCACCAAAAAATGTCACGCAAGGCATTTTTTGCAAACGCTTGTGAGAGAGTTGAGTGGTCCTTATGTCACAGATAGGGGAAAAAGGGTTCCACGTCCCAAGTTTCTACATGCTCAGAAGTGATGGTTCAAACAAAATTTTGCCAGATCAAAGAAAAGTGCAAGAAAAATAGATCTGTCGCAATTGTAAGACTTGTGGTAAGTCTTTGTGTGGGCAATGTACTGCCATAAATCAAAGGCAATGCCTAAAATGCGAAACACCAAATGTTTAGAAGGTGAATTCTGCGCCATATTTTCATTTTTATGCTCCTCCACCTACATTTTCTCTGCTTTTTGTTCTTCAGTTGTTGTTTATATGTGTGCACTTGAATAAAAAAAAATGTTTGAACAACGTCTATTATAATTATTGTTATTTTCTGTAGAAAAATAAGAAAAGCAAGAAAAAAAACAATCAAAAGCATTACTGTTGGATCTCACAATAATAATACATTACAAAAAATATAATTATTAATAAATAACCACAAATGAAACTCTAAAATAAACGAAAACAAGCAAGGAGTCAAAATGACTCCTTTCAGTAGTTCTAGGCGGGGTCACGAGTCCAGTAGTCCTAGTGTTAAAGTTAAAATGTACAGTACAAGGAGATAAAGATAATTGAAAAGCCAAACCGTGCCAATTTTTTTTTTCTCAATTTAACAGAGTGGCAAAAATTACCTTTAACCCTAAATACATGCAAATGAATATAAAAATAAATATTGTATGCGGTTATTCCATGGCCGTTTTTGACTCAGATTTCCATTATACATATTATGCAGATAAATAAGTGATCACTGAGGCATGACTAAAAAATATGAACAGAGTTACAGATGCGGTTCTGCACACGCAGGAAGCTGGTGTGCCGGGATCGAGAGGCTGTGAGGCAACTTGCACCAGAAGACTACCCGGGAGCAGCCACACAAGCCAGGAACACTTGCTGCTGCACCACGCTGAGTGGTGTAAAAGTAAAGGAGTTTGACTGCATGCCTGAGAAGCCGATGTGGGGGTGCACTGAGCGATTCACTGAGCGCTGGTGCAGTGATGCACTTGGTTAATACTTGAAAAATGTGATGCTAGAAAAATCAGGGAAAGGGGTAATTGAGGCGCAGGACCTTAATCAAAATTCCCTGATGACGCACCCTCCCAAATCTCCTCTTTGCTGTACAGAAAATGTGGCTACGGGGGAAAAACATTAACTTCATTCCTTCCAGGAGCCGCTGGAAATGCACAGATTGGTTACGTTCACCTCTCATAGAATTGTGAGCTGCAGCTGCAAGCATGACCAGGCACTTCAACTGGTAGCTCATCTGTGCGGAGCAAGCTGTCAAGGTGCTGGGGCTTGCTTGTGTAGCACCCCAGGAGCCCGGTTGCCACAATGGCCTTGCCTCCCTCCAGGGGGGAGTGATGTCATGCCTGGAAGCAAAGAAGGAATTCCCTTACCAAGTACAGTTCCAGCATTCAACACAGTTCCTGCTCCAGGCCAGCAGGGGGAGCTCTAAACCCGACTTCAAGGAGCTGCTCAATGGTCAGAGGAGGAAGTTAGTGGTAGTTAGAGCCTGAACAAGGTTGAGAGGGGGACGTGTGGAGAGGAGCTGTGGATAGAAGCTCTATCTGAGCTCACCTCAGGCTTGAGCGCCAGTTACCGGGCACCGGAGCCTGAGGCTGTGTGGGTATTAAAGCCCGACAGCAGAATCCAGAGGGCAGGAGACCACAGGTCCTCTGCCCCAACTGATACTCGATGACACAGAAAGCACGTGTGAGCCGAGATCCCAGACAGGAGCAACCCCTGAAACAGGCTCAAGCTGCCTGTCCATGAGAGTGGAGTTTCTACCTAAGCATCAGACAGAAAGAGGGACTTGAATAGAGTTTACAGCAGCAAGTACCTCAAGAAATAGCGCTAGAAAGGAGGCCTCACAACCCACCGACTAAGGAAATTCCCAAATTGCTTCCAAGCTGACCGGCTCCAGAACCATCTGTAACCTGAGCCATGGACTGTACCTGCGTTGCTCAGTAAGAGGTAAAGGAAACAACAGCCTTTGTGTCCGTCAGTTATTCCTCCAATCCTCAGTCCTGCATCCAATGTCCTCCTTCCCTCACAGCCTGCCATATCTGCCCTGGGGCCCTGCTCCACCCGTGGGGAGCGATAACATCTCTGCTGCATTACCATTGGCCCCAGAGGAACTGAACGGGCAACGTCGGCTATCCCTTTCCGAATACTGCAAGTGGCATCACGAAACTTTCCCTTAAAAACTCCCCCTCATCATCGCCATTGCACGCCCAGGGCCACAGACCGGGTCATCGCTGCTGTGACGATCCCCTTTAAGTACTGTCAGACCCGGCCCGAGTATCCTACAGTCCTACGGGTGTTGCACTTGCAGCCACTGCTCACCATATTTCTAGGTGGGACTGCAGCCGCTCGGTGCCCGCCTCTATGACTCCTTGCACCCTGATGACCCAATACGGCCATTTAATGTGCAATACTTGCCTTGTATGATGGTCCGTGTATGTGGCAAGTCATTTTTGCGTCACCCCTTTTTTTCCCGTTGTCTTTCAGAAGCGAGAATGAAGAGAAGCTCAGTGACAGCTTTATAGCAATGGTCATAAATCCTGTATACAGCGCCAAGCATAGAATTTAGAAATATTAAGAAACCGGCACTACAGAGCATGAAAACGATTCTGCAGTTTTGCTACTAGCACACAAGGGGGGAGTTTTACATATTAAACTGGCATCACTCATAAACCCCGCCCTGCCGCTTCATAAACCTTACAACTAGTGCCGCACTACAGTGCACGAGTGTAAAAGCCGGCAGCGGCAATCATCTCCCAGGAGGTAATGAAGCCAAGCTCCTGCGTGAGCTGCTAATACTCCGCTGACGAGATCTTTAGTATTTCTCAATGTCATATCCATTAGGAGGAGGATGTTATATGATCAAGGTGAATAAATACAAAGGAAATGATGTGTTTACATCTGCAGCGCACGCCATAAATATGTGCATCCCCCCTTCTTGTGTTTCAGCGTTCAGTGGTTGCGTCTTCCCCTTATCATATACTCCAGGATACGGGGCGATGAAAGGGGTTCATGCGCTCCGAGCTAGTGTTAAAGGCAATCTGTCAAGATTCCGGACTAGTGATGAGCGAGCTTGCCCCGGTAAGGTGTTATCTCAGCATGATCGTGTCCCAATCGAGTATTTTCCGCATGCTCGAAAAAAAATTCTAGAGTCGCCGCATATGTGTATCTATCTAATAACACACAGGCATCAAAAGGAAGAGGCAATAGGTAAGGAATTCATATTGCACATAATACACAAACGGATTATCAGCAATTAAATATTCAGTTACTAGGCCTAAAAAGTGCAAGAGAAAGATATTAGAAGAATGGAATATTTAAGGGGGAACAGAAGAATATAATATATAAAACACCCAAGTGTAAGAGAAAATGGGGAACAAAGAACCACCAAGGCAGGTAAAGGTACAATAAATGTTTTATTTGAAAAAAAAATTTACATAAACATTTGCACAAAAGTAATGGTAATGTAATATAAGTAAAATGATGTTAAAAAGGAGGCAAACACAAACCACCCTACAGTGCCTAATAACCGGGATATATATCCATAAAGACCAGGTAAGTATATAACACAACACAATAATAGTGCAAGAATTAATAAATGTGCTACAAAGCAAAATCCAAAACCTAATATACTATAATAATGATATACATGTTCTAATCTAAATAATACTAAAGTGCCTGCAAGCAACGCACAACAGAGCACACAAATAATGCTAAGTGTTATAACCAAATGTGTGACACCGCATAAAAAAATATGTGCTGTGCTAGATAATAATACTCAAGTGTTTGCAACAAAAATGTGCAAACTAAGCACATAAAAATCAATAGTGCTTAATAAAACAAACACACGTGTTAAACTATACCTGGGAAAAAATCGGGAAGGCAGAGAGGGTGAATGGATCGCTACCTAGAACGCGCCCCCACCCCCGTTTCGGAAAATATTCCTTCGCAGGGGATGAAATATGTCTGAATCGCGGTCTATAAGTAGTGTGGTCAATTAGGGAAATGGCGCCTGCGTGTTACAATAGGCAGCCCATCATCATCGCAGACATCATAGATTGTAACACGTCATGTCCGGTCACGTGTAGATTACTGATTCATAGGTACCACGCCTGCGCTCAAACTATAGCGCAAACTAACGAGCGGCGCATTCGTGGTCACAGATCATTAACTACACTATATCCTGTCCGATCACATGGGACTGACATAAATACTGCGCCTGCGCTCCAAACAGAGCGCACAATGACAGGCGGCGCACTCAAGTCGCAGAATTCACTGACTACACAAAATCATATTCAATCACGTGGGTCAATTAAGGAAATGGCGCCTGTATGTTATAACAAGCGGCGCCATCATCATCGCAAACATCATAGGTTGTAGCGCGTCATGTCCGGTCACGTATAGATTGACTCATAGGTACTGTACCAGCGCTCAAACTAGAGCGCACAATACCAAGCGGCGCATTCGTGGTCGCAGACATAAGACTACACTAAATCAAGTCCGATCGCATGGGACTGACTCATAGATACTGCGCCTGCGCTCCAAACGGGGCACAAATAATAAGCGACACACTCAGGTCGCAAACTTCACTGACTGACACAGTCATATCCAATCACGTGGGACCACAATACTAGCGCATGCGCAAATACCAAAAAAAAACCAAAAATGTCATTTCAAACACATGGATAATCATGTAAGATAAAGCCACTTATGCAGTATAAAAACATTATACTGCATATATTGTGTCCGAACTTCCGTAAATACACAACAGGATATGGATGTGGCACATAGTATCAGTATATAGATAAAAAAACTTATATATACATATGCTGGTTGGGTGCTAGTGGGCGCATGTATGATGTAGTCGAGCGAAGGCAACATGGCAACCGAGTCATGCACCCCACCAAAGGTAAGGTACATAGAGACTCCATCACCATGGGCACATCCGGTCAAGAAAACATCATGCGCTACCCACACCAAAACCAAATAGGACAGTCAAATTCATCAAAGGATGGTATGAGAACCAATTGATACCGCGAAACTGAAACTAAAAAAAACAAAAATGATTAGATACAAATGTATAAAAATCCATTTTTGTTTTTTTAGTTTCAGTTTCGCGGTATCAATTGGTTTTTCATACCATCCTTTGATGAATTTGACTGTCCTATTGTGTTTTGGTGTGGTAGCGCATGATGATTTTCTTGACCGGATGTGCCCATGGTGATGGAGTCTCTATGTACCTTACCTTTGGTGGGGTGCATGACTCCGGTTGCCATGTTGCCTTCGCTCGACTACATCATACATGCGCCCACTAGCACCCAACACAGCATATGTATATATAAGTTTTTTTATCTATATACTGATACTATGTGCCACATCCATATCCTGTTGTGTATTTACAGGAAGTTCGGACACAATATCATGCAGTATAATGTTTTTATACTGCATAAGTGGCTTTATCTTACATGATTATCCATGTGTTTGAAATGACATTTTTGGTTTTTTTTGGTATGCGCATGCGCTAGTATTGTGGTCCCCCGTGATTGGATATGACTGTGTCAGTCAGTGAAGTTTGCGACCTGAGTGTGTCACTTATTATTTTGTGCCCCGTTTGGAGCGCAGGCGCAGTATCTATGAGTCAGTCCCATGCGATCGGACTTGATTTAGTGTAGTCTTATGTCTGCGACCACGAATGCGCCGCTTGGTATTGTGCGCTCTAGTTTGAGCGCTGGTACAGTACCTATGAGTCAATCTATACGTGACCGGACATGACGCGCTACAACCTATGATGTTTGCGATGATGATGGCGCCGCTTGTTTAAACAACAGGCGCCATTTCCTTAATTGACCCACCTGATTGAATTAGATTTTGTGTAGTCATGAATTCTGCGACTGAGTGCGCCGCCTGTCATTGTGCGCTCTGTTTGGAGCGCAGGCGCAGTATTTATGTCAGTCCCAGTACGGACAGATATAGTGTAGTTAATGTCGTGACCACGAATGCGCCGCTCGTTAGTTTGCGTAAGTTTGAGCGCAGGCGTGGTACCTATAATCAGTAATCTACACGTGACCGACATACGACGTTTACAATCTATGAGTCTGCGATGATAGGCGCCGCCTATTGTAACACCAGGCGCCATTTCCCAATTGACAGCACTACTTATAGACCGCGATTCAGACATATTTCATCCCCCTGACGAAGGAATATTTTCCGAAACGCGCGTCGGGGCCGTTTAGGACGACCATTACCCCCGCCTTTTCCAATTTTCCGGAAGTTTACACAGGTGTTTTTTTATTAAGACTATTGATTTTTTTTGTCTTTGTTTGCACCAATTTTTTTTCAAACCTTAGTAATATTATTAAAAAGCACTATTTTTATGCGGGGCCACATTTGGGTTTTAAAAACCTTTCATTTTTTGGCCTTTTTCGGCTTGCAGGCACTTTAGTATTATTTGTTTACAATTAAACATTTTTAAAAGAATTAGGTTTTGGATTTGTTTTGTACACTTTTTTAATTTCTTCACTTTTAGTTTTGTGTTAAATATTTACCGGGTCAATGGAATATACCCCGGGTTATTGGGCCGAGGGGGGTTTTGGTTTGCCTCCTTTTTAACATCTTTTACTTAATTACATTACCATTATTTTGTCAAATGTTATGTAAATTTTTTTCAAAAAAAAACATTTTGTACCTTTACTCCCTTTGGGGTTTTTTTTGTTCCCCTTTTTTTTCTCTTACACTTGGGTGTTTTATATACTTTATTGTTGTCCCCAAACCGCACTTAGTGTGCGACACAATTAGGGGTGATGTATTAATAGGGATTTTATTTTTTTAATATTATTATTTTTTATTTTTTCTACACTTTAATTGCACTTCTTTCTTTTTAGAAGAATATAAATCGATTTATTGATTTTAATTTAAGCCCACGACAGGTCGGCTAAATTGCTTTAATTATGTATTTTTAAAGTTGTTACCCATGACTTGGTTTTTTAAATGTTAAACTGTAAAGCGCTGCGGAAAAGTTTTCGCTATATAAATAAAATTATTATTATTAATTTTTATATACGGCCCTCACCATCCCAAAAAATAATGACACACGAAAAGCCACAACAATAACCTGTTCACCAGCCAAAAACATACCGGATGCAGTTTCCCAAGCTTCTTCAAGGGGTTTTCCATATTTTTTTAACATAGTAAAGTTTTCAGTTATGGAAAAAAACACTCAGGTAATCCAGGGCAGTATTAGGCACACAAGGGGTTAGCCCTTAATGTAACACCCACCAACTTTTTTAAATTACAATAATGCACTAGGGAAAAAGTTTATCAAAAGTGTAAATTTACAAAATTGCCCACTTTGGTTTGTCAATTGAAGGGAGTCTATTGATATTGGGAAACCTTGGGTTTATGTCTAAGCAGGGTTCCCCAAATCCAGTCCCCAAGGCCCCCCAACAGTCATGTTTCAGGATTCCTTTTTATGAACAGGTGAGCAAATTTCACCTAGCAATACAAGGAATTCCGAAAAAATACCTTGCGGCCCCGAGGACTGGGGTTGGGAACCCGCCCTAAGGATGGCCTCCAACAAATCAAAAAGAGGCAAAGGTCAACAAAAGTTGAGCGATACATCCCAAAACGGATATGGGGCCATATTACTTATCGGGGTTCGATTCCGAGTACCGATTTTCTCAAACGGATACCGGGAAACAAATTTTTCACTGTCACTGTGAGGTCCGTCGGGCGGGGCTGCAGGGGTCACGGCACTACCCGGCA